>CP141128.1:53581256-54141353 GCA_035236585.1 Warburgia ugandensis | reverse complement strand
TCAAGTACAATCTTTCTTTGGCTAGGATAAGTGATTTAAATAGGATGCAATTGCTTAAGAATCTACCCTTACATCGGTCATGCACCTGGTTTTGAATTTTGATTCCTTAGATAATTTCTTGTTGCCTTGTTAATTTCTTATTTAGATTTCCTTGCTTATGTAAACTGCATCTTTGATTAGTTTTTAGTAAGTTTCTAAATTTTGTATCAAAATACTTTGTCTTTAGAAACTTTCCTCCCTTTAGTTTCTTATTCCATGAATGTTTCCATTTCCCATGTTATTTACATTCTGAATTTAATCAACTACAATATTTCTTTGGCAAGGATAAGTGATTTAAATAAGATCCAATTCCTTAAGAATCTACACTTACATGGGTCATGCACATGGTTATAAATTTTGATTCCTTAGATAATTGCTAGTTGCCTTGTCAATTTCTTATTTAGATTTCCTTGGTTATGTAGACTACATCTTAGATTAGGTTCTGCTAGTTTCTAAGTTTTGCTTGATGAAAGCTTTGTTTTTTGAAAGTCTCCTTAGTTTAGTTTCTTATTACCTGCATGTTTCCATTTCCCATGTTAGTTACAATCCTAATTTAATCAACTACAATCTTTCTTTGGCTAGGATAGGTGATTTAAATAAGATGCAATAAGCTTAAGAATCTACACTTACATGGGTCATGCACGTGGTTTTGAATTTTGATTCCTTCGATTATTTCTTGTTGCCTTGTTAATTTCTGATTTAGATTTCCTTGCTCATGTTAACTGCATCTTAGATTAGTTTTAGTTATATTCTAAATTTTGTTTTAAAAAACTTT
Organism: Warburgia ugandensis; assembly: GCA_035236585.1. Classification (NCBI taxonomy): domain Eukaryota; kingdom Viridiplantae; phylum Streptophyta; class Magnoliopsida; order Canellales; family Canellaceae; genus Warburgia; species Warburgia ugandensis. Next base: position 54,140,539 of record CP141128.1, on the reverse strand, counting down.
GGTTTCAGAAAGCTTCCTCAGTTTAGTTTCTTATTCCAAGAATGTTTCCTTTTCCACTGCAATATTTCTTTGCCTAGGATAAGTGATTTATACAAAATCCAATTGCTTAGGAATCCACACTTACATGGGTCATGCACATGGTTTTGAATTTTGATTCCTCAGATAATTGCTTGTTGCCTTTTTAATTTCTTATCAAGATTTCCTTGCTTATGTAAGCTGCTTCTTAGATTATTTTTTGCTAGTTTCTAAGTTTTGTTTTAGGAAAGCTTTGTTTTTAGAAAGTCTTCTTAGTTTAGGTTCTTATTCCATGCATGTTTTCCATTTCCCATGTTATTTACATTCGTAATTTAAATCAACTACAATCTTTCTTTCGCTAGGATAAGAGATTTAAATAGGATGCAATTGCTTAAGAATGTACACTTACATGGGTCATGCACATGGTTTTGAATTTTGATTCCTTAGATAATTGCTTGTTGCCTTGTTAATTTCTTATTTAGATTTCCTTGCTTATGTAAACTACATCTTAGATTAGTTTTTGCTAGTTTCTAAGTTTTGTTTTAAAAAACTTTGTTTTCAGAAAAGTTTCCTCGGTTTAGTTTCTTATTTCATGAATGTTTCCATTTCCCATGTTATTTACATTCCTACTTTAATCAACTACAATCTTTCTTTGGCTAGGATAAAAGATTTAAATAAGATGCAAATGCTTAATAATGTAGACTTACATGGATCATGCACATGGTTTGGAATTATGATTCCTTAGATAATTTCTTGTTGCTTGTTAATTTCTAATTTAGATTTCCTTGCTTATGTAACCTGCATCTTTGATTAGTTTTAGTTAGTTTCTAAATTTTGTTTTAAAAAACTTTGTTTTCAAAAAGTTTCCTCAGTTTAGTTTCTTATTCCATGAATGTTTCCATTTCCCATGTTATTTACATTCCTAATTTAATCAACTACAATCTTTCTTTGGCTAGGATAAAGGGATTTAAATAAGATGCAATTGCTTAGAAATGTAGACTTACATGGGTCATGCACATGGTTTTGAATTTTGATTACTTTGATAATTTCTTGTTGCCTCGTTAATTTCTTATTTAGATTTCCTTGCTTATGTAAACTACATCTTAGATTACTTTTTGCTTGTTTCTAAGTTTTATTTTAAGAAAACTTTGTTTTTAGAATGTTTTTTTTACTTTCATTTCTTATTCCTGCATGTTTCCATTTCCCATGTTATTTACATTCCTAATTTAATCAACTACAATATTTCTTTGGCTAGGATAGGTGATTTAAATAAGATCCAATTGCTTAAGAATCCACACTTACATGGGTGATGCACATGGTTTTGAATTTTGATTCCTTAGATAATTGCTTGTTGCCTTTTTAATTTCTTATTTAGATTTGCTTGCTTATGTAAACTACATCTTAGATTAGTTTATGCTAATTTCTAAGTCTTGTTTTAGGAAAGCTTTGTTTTTAGAAGGTTTCCTCCGTTTAGTTTCCTATTCCAAGAATGTTTCCATTTCCCATGTTATTTATATTCTTAATTTAATCAACTAGAATATTTCCCTGGCTAGGATAAGTGATTTAAATAAGATCCAATTGCTGAAGAATCTACACTTACATGGGTCAGATGGTTTTGAATTTTAATTCCTTCGATTATTTCTTGTTGCCTTGTTAATTTCTGATTTAGATTTCCTTGCTTATGTAAATTGCATCTTAGATTAGTTTTAGTTATATTCTAAATTTTCTTTTTAAAAACTTTGTTTTTGTCATATTCCAAGAATGTGTTCCTTTTCCCATGTTACTTACATTCCTAATTTCATCAACTATAATATTTCTTTGGCTAGGATCAGTGATTTGTATAAGAACCAATTGCTTAAGAATCCACACATACATTGGTCATGGACATGGTTTTGAGTTTTGATTCCTTTGATAATTGCTTGTTGTCTTTTAAATTTCTTGTTTAGATTTCCTTGCTTACGTAAACTACATCTTAGATAAGTTTTTGCTAGTTTCAAAGTTTTGTTTTAAGAAAGCTTTGTTTTTAGACAGTTTCCTCCATTTAGTTTCTCATTCTACGAATGTTTCCATTTCCCACGTCATTCGCATTCTTAATTTAATCAACCAGAATATTTCTTTGGCTAGGATAAGCGATTTAAATAACATCCAATTGCTTAAGAATCTACACTTACATGGGTCATGCACATGGTTTTGCATTTTGCTAGTTGCCTTGTCAATTTCTCATTGAGATTTCCTTGCTTATGTAAACTACATCTTAGAATACTTTTTGCTAGTTTCTAAGTTTTGTTTTACGAAAGCTTTCTTTTTAGAAAGTTTTCTTAGTTTAGTTTCTTATTCCATGCATTTTTCCATTTCCCATGTTATTTACATTCCTAATTTAATCAACTACAATCTTTCTTTGGCTAGGATAAGATATTTAAATACGATGCAATTGCTTGAGAATGTAGACTTACATGCGTCATGCACATGGTTTTGAATTTTGATTCCTTAGACAATTTCTTGTTGCCTCCTTAATTTCTTATTTAGATTTCCTTGCTAATGTAAACTATAGCTTAGAATACTTTTTAGTTAGTTTTTAAAATTTTTTTTTAAACAACTTTGTTTTCAGAAAGTTTCCTCAGTTTAGTTTGTTATTTCGTGACTGTTTCCATTTCCCATGTTAGTTACATTCCTAAGTTAATCGACTACAATATCTCTTCGGCTAGGATAAGAGATTTAAATACGATGCATTTACTTAAGAATGTAGACTTACATGGGTCATGCACATGGTTTTGTATTTTGATTCGTCAGACAATTTCTTGTTGCCTCCTTAATTTCTTATTAAGATTTCCTCGCTTATGTAAACAACATCTTAGAATACTTTTTGCTAGTTTCTAAGTTTTGTTTTAAGAAAGCTTTGTTTTTAGAAAGTTTCCATAGTTTAGTTTACTATTCCATGCATGTTTCCATTTCCCATGTTATTTACATTCCTTATTTAATCAACTACAATATTTCTTCAGCTAGGACAAGTGATTTAAATAAGATCCAATTCCTTAAGAATCTACACTTAGATGGGTCTTGCACATGGTTTTGAATTTTGATTCCTTAGATAATTGTTTGTTGCCTTGTTAATTTCTTATTTAGATTTATTTGCTTATGTAAACTACATCTAAGATTAGTTTTGCTAGTTTCTAGGTTTTGTTTTAGGAAAGCTTTGTTTTTAGAAAGTTTCCTAAGTTTAGTTTCTTATTCCATGCATTTTTCCATTTCCCATGTTATTTACATTCCTAATTTATTCAACTACAATATTTCTTTGGCTGGGATAAGTGATTTAAATAACATGCAATTGCTTAAGAATCTACACTTACATGGGTCATGCACATGGTTTTGAATTTTGATTCCTTAGATAATTTCTTGTTGGCTTCCTAATTTCTTATTTAGATTTCCTTGCTTATGTAAACTACATCTTAGATTAGATTTAGTTAGTTTCTAAATTTTGTTTTAAAAAACTTTGTTTTCAGAAAGTTTCCTCAGATTAGTTTGTTATTTCGTGAATGTTTCCATTTACCATGTTATTTACATTCATAATTTAATCGACAGCAATATTTCTTCGGCTAGGATAAGTGATTTAAATAAGATCCAATTCCTTAAGAATCTACACTTACATGGGACTTGCACATGGTTTTGAATTTTGATTCCTCAGATAATTGTTTGTTGCCTTTTTAATTTCTTATTTAGATTTCTTTGCTTATGTAAACTACATCTAGGATTAGTTTTTGCTACTTTCTAAGTTTTGTTTTAGGAAAGCTTTGTTTTTAGAAAGTTTCCTAAGTTTAGTTTCTTATTCCATGCATTTTTCCATTTCCCATGTTATTTACATTCCTAATTTAATCAACTACAATCATTCCTTGAGCATGCATGTGCACAAAAGACGCTGAAGTGCCCAAAAGACGCTAGGTAGGCAGTTGTGAGGGACTCAAAGAGGACAGGTTTTGAAAAGTGATGTTTTTGCTTGTTTGATCGTATATGATTTGGGCTAGTAAGCTCGTGGGTGCTATGGCGGGAGGTTGAGGTGGCCTCCCAGCCTCTACCACTACTAGGTGGAATGGGTACCATGCCCAAAAAGGGCATGTCCCTACGTCGACTGCATGTGGTGGCATGTGGGGTTACCACCGGTCTCACTCGGCACTAGGTCGATGTGTCATATGCCCCGTGGAGGCTATGACGTTGTGTCCTTGGGTACCCGAGGACCACACGGCAGCAAGGTCGTAGGCATAGTTTGGGCCCTATGGTTTGAGGATTTACTTGCATTGCATATGGCATGACATGAGGTTGGTTGACCATACCAGATATCCATGAGTTGGATTCAGTTGAGCATTTTAAGCATATCATTATGTTTATGATATATATGATACTTTCGACTCGGATTATGCTATTCTTTAAGTTGTCTGTACTCGATTCGACAAAGTGGTTTTTAATATCGGTATTGAACATGATTGTTCGAACATGCACATATTTTAAAGAGCATATGATTTTAAACATGGCATGCAATGTAAAACTAGTAGTGATAGATTCCTACCGGGTATAGTCTATGCTCTCCCTATCCTTAACATTTTTCTGGATAGTTCCACTCACAAATAGAAGATGTCTCAGGAGATATTAGTGCTATGACTGGATAGACCTGGGGAAAAACATTTATGATTTCTAAAGTTTTTCAAAAACTACTTTGATTGTTATGAAAGCAAATGACATTGGGGTTTTCAAAATGAGTTTAAAACAAAAGGTTTTCCGCTGCATTGCATGGTTTTTATAAAATGGTTTTCAAATAGGGATGCATCCCGCCATAGGAAATTTAGATCTTGCATTTAAAAGTGCATGAGAAAACCCGAGTCATCACAGTTGGCATCAGAGCCCAAGTTTTATCCTTTCACAGCCAGTCCAGCATGTCCAAGGGTCCTAGACAATAGAGAAAATCAAGAAGAAGTAGTAGAGATGACTACTTCTATTTGAGGATTATAATATTAATGCACAAGGCAGTTCACCATAAATAAATAGGTGAAACACAGCTTGGTTTAACAAATAATTAGGCAAAGGATAGTGCAACCCTTATCCAAAATCTAGTCTAAGACGACTTAAGGATTAAGGATTGTTGTGTGGTGCAAATGTGAAAACTCATATATGGATCATATTATGATGAAAATGAATGAATGAAGATGTTAGTGGACTTGTTAGTAGATAGTGCTGACCTGCAATAAAGTAATCTCATCAAAGGTGAGAAAATTGAAGAACCTAGGTGGCTATCTTACCATCATAAAGAATATCAGAATATGAGTACACTATCACAAGGATATGATATAAGTATGATAGGGGATGTAAAAGACAAACTTTGAGAAGATGTTGATGATAAGCTAAGAGGGATGAGAATGCAAGATGATATTAGGAGACAACTGTGACTCGTACTAGGTCACAAAGGTATGGATCCTAAAAGACTTAGCTTAATTTTGGATACCTTCATTGGAGTCTCATGAAGAGTGAAGTGATATCGAATAACAACTACCAGAGTATTATGGAGCAAATCGAAGATGTATACAAGTGACATATTATGTGATTAAGAGAAACATAACAGAAATATGATAGGAAAATAAATTCGACCGAGTTATCAAAAGATTTTGATGATAATGCTAAGGATGATAATAGATTGATCCTAACATGAACTTGTAAGAAAAGTATAAAAACGTCAGTGCCATTATCAAGACATTGTATGAATTTTATTGAGGGTATAGGCAATTAAGGATTTCGATGATATTAGAAAATTTCAACATTTCCTGGAGGTATTAAGTTTCTCTTGACTGACATACATCAAATATATGCAACCACTTAAATGAAAGCATTGATCTAGGTAGACAAAAATGAGGAATTTGAAGAAAAGAGAGAAAGAGATAGAGATGTAACTATAAGTATTCAATGAATATTGAATATTCAAAAGAAAAAGGTCATGACTTTATTGAGGAAAGAATAGATCCATAGAAATCTTTCATCTTGAATCATATGGGAAGATAAACCAATCAAATTTGAAGGAATAATACTAGATGAGTTGGTGATCTTATTGTAAAAGAGTATAAAAGAGAGAAAGCATATGGGGTTTAAGACTTTGAGTAGAGTATCGAATATCAATAGATTATGCGACAAGAAATTTCCGAAGAGGAATGGTGACCAACTAGAAATTAAATTCTACAAATGGTTTGATATCAATTATTATGGATCCATTAGCTTATGGGGAACACCAATGGATATAATCCATAAAAAGGAAAATTTGGTGATATCCCACCTTGCCAATAAAGTATATTGAAAAAGGAATTAAGTCGGGAACAATGACTTGTCCATTTAGCAAGTAGGGTACCATCAAGGATCAAATTGAGGTCTTACTATCATAGATTGGAAGACCAAAAATCTTAATACCATTATTTAGTCATTACCTTTAGAGTACTGTTGACTAAATAAAGGTATCGCACCCTATTTAAACAAATATGTTAGTAGTTGAAGTTATATACTCAGAGGGATATTATAAGTAATTGGACATGAGTTTTACCTAAAAGAAATTACTTATTAGACTAAGTCACTTGAGGGTATGAGGTCAGTTGATTAGGCCACATCATGAAGTTGATTAAGTACAATAAATACAGTAACAACTGAGACATAAGCAAAAAAAAAAAAGAAATGAAAAAGGAACGATCTCCACCAGTGAGACAGATTTTTCCAAACCTGAATAGATACCATAACAAACCATAGAAATCACTGTGGGTCTAAAAGATGCTGCTGACTTGGATTGAAAAGAAAGGTAGATAAGTACTAATCAATTTGGAGACCCCTGAGCTTATGACAAAGATATATCTGGAAAGAGATCAATAGGTAATCAAATAAAGTCTTTCTATGTATCTACGAAAATGTTCTATGCTTACCTGAGTGTTTTTCAAATTTGATGATTTAATAGCTTCAGCATAACTTGATGTAGTAGTGATTGAATGAGAACTGCTATTATAAGCTAAGTATGAGGAGGCACTTAAAGGATAAAAACTACTTTGATTGTTATAAAAGCAAATGACGCTCGGGGTTTTCAAAATGAGTTTAAAACAAAAGGTTTTCCGCTGCATTGCATGGTTTTTATAAAATGGCTTTCAAATAGGGATGCATCCTGCCATAGGAAATTTAGATCTTGCATTTAAAAATGCATGAGAAAAACCAGGTCGTCATATCCAGTCCTTATCTTATAAGGGTTTTGCAAATAATTGCATATATTGCATGATTTGTGAGCATTGAGTTCTTGAAAATTTGCATGTCCTTGAGGGTTACCAAAAGACGCTGAAGTGCCCAAAAGACGCTAGGTAGGCAGTTGTGAGGGACCCAAAGAGGACAGGTTTTGAAAAGAGATGTTTTTGCTTGTTTGATCGTATATGATTTGGGCTAGTAAGCTCGTGGGTGCTATGGCGGGAGGTTGAGGTGGCCTCCCAGCCTCTACCACTACTAGGTGGAATGGGTACCATGCCCAAAAGGGCATGTCCCTACGTCGACCGCATGTGGTACAGGGGTTACCACCGGTCTCACGGCACTAGGTCGATGTGTCATATGCCCCGTGGAGGCTATGACGTTGTGTCCCTCGGGTACCCGAGGACCACACGGCAGCAAGGTCGTAGGCATAGTTTGGGCCCTATGGTTTGAGGATTTACTTGCATTGCATATGGCATGACATGAGGTTGGTTGACCATACCGTATATCCATGAGTTGGATTCAAGAGCATTTTAAGCATATCATTATGTTTATGATATATATGATACTTTCGTCTCGGATTATGCTATTCTTTAAGTTGTCTCGTACTCGATTCGACAAAGGGTTTTTAATATCGGTATTGAACATGATTGTTCGAACATGCACATATTTTAAAGAGCATATGATTTTAAACATGGCATGCAATGTAAAACTAGTAGTGATAGATTCCTACTGGGTATAGTATATACTCACCCTATCCTTAACATTTTTCTGGATAGTTCCACTCACAAATAGAAGATGCGTCAGGAGACTGTGTGCTATGACAGGATAGACCTGGGGAAAAACATTTATGATTTCTAAAGTTTTTCAAAAACTACTTTGATTGTTATGAAAGCAAATGAAACTTGGGGTTTTCAAAATGAGTTTAAAACAAAAGGTTTTCCGCTGCATTGCATGGTTTTTATAAAATGGTTTTCAAATAGGGATGCATCCCGCCATAGGAAATTTAGATCTTGCATTTAAAAGTGCATGAGAAAACCCGAGTCATCACAGCTTGGCATCGTAGCCTGTGTTTTATCCTTTCACAGCCAGTCCAAAGATGTCCAAGGGTCCTAGACAATAGAGAAAATCAAGAAGAAGTAGTATAAATGGAAGTAGTAGAGATGACTACTTCTATTTGAGGATTATAATATTAATGCACAAGGCAGTTCACCATAAATAAATAGGTGAAACACAGCTTGGTTTAACAAATAATTAGGCAAAGGATAGTGCAACCCTTATCCAAAATCTAGTCTAAGACGACTTAAGGATTAAGGATTGTTGTGTGGTGCAAATGTGAAAACTCATATATGGATCATATTATGATGAAAATGAATGAATGAAGATGTTAGTGGACTTGTTAGTAGATAGTGCTGACCTGCAATAAAGTAATCTCATCAAAGGTGAGAAAATTGAAGAACCTAGGTGGCTATCTTACCATCATAAAGAATATCAGAATATGAGTACACTATCACAAGGATATGATATAAGTATGATAGGGGATGTAAAAGACAAACTTTGAGAAGATGTTGATGATAAGCTAAGAGGGATGAGAATGCAAGATGATATTAGGAGACAACTGTGACTCGTACTAGGTCACAAAGGTATGGATCCTAAAAGACTTAGCTTAATTTTGGATACCTTCATTGGAGTCTCATGAAGAGTGAAGTGATATCGAATAACAACTACCTGAGTATTATGGAGCAAATCAGAAGATGTATACAAGTGACATATTATGTGATTAAGAGAAACATAACACGAATATGATAGGAAAATAAATTCGACCGAGTTATCAAAAGATTTTGATGATAATGCTAAGGATGATAATAGATTGATCCTAACATGAACTTGTAAGAAAAGTATAAAAACGTCAGTGCCATTATCAAGACATTGTATGAATTTTATTGAGGGTATAGGCAATTAAGGATTTCGATGATATTAGAAAATTTCAACATTTCCTGGGGTGATTAAGTTTCTCTTGACTGCCACAAGATCAAATATATGCAACCACTTAAATGAAAGCATTGATCTAGGTAGACAAAAATGAGGAATTTGAAGAAAAGAGAGAAAGAGATAGAGATGTAACTATAAGTATTCAATGAATATTGAATATTCAAAAGAAAAAGGTCATGACTTTATTGAGGAAAGAATAGATCCATAGAAATCTTTCATCTTGAATCATATGGGAAGATAAACCAATCAAATTTGAAGGAATAATACTAGATGAGTTGGTGATCTTATTGTAAAAGAGTATAAAAGAGAGAAAGCATATGGGGTTTAAGACTTTGAGTAGAGTATCGAATATCAGTAGATTATGCGACAAGAAATTTCCGAAGAGGAATGGTGACCAACTAGAAATTAAATTCTACAAATGGTTTGATATCAATTATTATGGATCCATTAGCTTATGGGGGAACACCAATGGATATAATCCATAAAAAGGAAAATTTGGTGATATCCCACCTTGCCAATAAAGTATATTGAAAAAGGAATTAAGTCGGGAACAATGACTTGTCCATTTAGCAAGTAGGGTACCATCAAGGATCAAATTGAGGTCTTACTATCATAGATTGGAAGACCAAAATCTTAATACCATTATTTAGTCATTACCTTTAGAGTACCGTTGACTAAATAAAGGTATCGCACCCTATTTAAACAAATATGTTAGTAGTTGAAGTTATATACTCAGAGGGATATTATAAGTAATTGGACATGAGTTTTACCTAAAAGAAATTACTTATTAGACTAAGTCACTTGAGGGTATGAGGTCAGTTGATTAGGCCACATCATGAAGTTGATTAAGTACAATAAATACAAGAATAACCGAGACATAAGCAAAAAAAAAAGAAATGAAAAAGGAACGATCTCCACCAGCGAGACAGATTTTTCCAAACCTGAATAGATACCATAACAAACCATAGAAATCACTGTGGGTCTAAAAGATGCTGCTGACTTGGATTGAAAAGAAAGGTAGATAAGTACTAATCAATTTGGAGACCCCTGAGCTTATGACAAAGATATATCTGGAAAGAGATCAATAGGTAATCAAATAAAGTCTTTCTATGTATCTACGAAAATGTTCTATGCTTACCTCAGTGTTTTTCAAATTTGATGATTTAATAGCTTCAGCATAACTTGATGTAGTAGTGATTGAATGAGAACTGCTATTATAAGCTAAGTATGAGGAGGCACTTAAAGGATAAAAACTACTTTGATTGTTATAAAAGCAAATGACGCTCGGGGTTTTCAAAATGAGTTTAAAACAAAAGGTTTTCCGCTGCATTGCATGGTTTTTATAAAATGGCTTTCAAATAGGGATGCATCCTGCCATAGGAAATTTAGATCTTGCATTTAAAAATGCATGAGAAAAACCGGTCGTCATATCCAGTCCTTATCTTATAAGGGTTTTGCAAATAATTGCATATATTGCATGATTTGTGAGCATTGAGTTCTTGAAAATTTGCATGTCCTTGAGGGTTACCAAAAGACGCGGAAGTGCCCAAAAGACGCAGGGTAGGCAGTTGTGAGGGACCCAAAGAGGACAGGTTTTGAAAAGAGATGTTTTTGCTTGTTTGATCGTATATGATTTGGGCTAGTAAGCTCGTGGGTGCTATGGCGGGAGGTTGAGGTGGCCTCCCAGCCTCTACCACTACTAGGTGGAATGGGTACCATGCCCAAAAAGGGCATGTCCCTACGTCGACTGCATGTGGTACAGGGGGTTACCACTGGTCTCACGGCACTAGGTCGATGTGTCATATGCCCCGTGGAGGCTATGACGTTGTGTCCCTGGGTACCCGAGGACCACACGGCAGCAAGGTCGTAGGCATAGTTTGGGCCCTATGGTTTGAGGATTTACTTGCATTGCATATGGCATGACATGAGGTTGGTTGACCATACCAGATATCCATGAGTTGGATTCAGTTGAGCATTTTAAGCATATCATTATGTTTATGATATATATGATACTTTTGACTGCCGTTATGCTATTCTTTAAGTTGTCTCGTACTCGATTCGACAGGGGTTTTTAATATCGGTATTGAACATGATTGTTCGAACATGCACATATTTTAAAGAGCATATGATTTTAAACATGGCATGCAATGTAAAACTAGTAGTGATAGATTCCTACAGGGGATAGTATATACACACCCTATCCTTAACATTTTTCTCGGATAGTTCCACTCACAAATAGAAGATGCGTCAGCAGACTGTGTGCTATGACTGGATAGACCTGGGGAAAAACATTTATGATTTCTAAAGTTTTTCAAAAACTACTTTGATTGTTATGAAAGCAAATGACATTCGGGGTTTTCAAAATGAGTTTAAAACAAAAGGTTTTCCGCTGCATTGCATGGTTTTTATAAAATGGTTTTCAAATAGGGATGCATCCCGCCATAGGAAATTTAGATCTTGCATTTAAAAGTGCATGAGAAAACCCGAGTCATCACAGCTTGGCATCGTAGCCTGTGTTTTATCCTTTCACAGCCAGTCCAAAGATGTCCAAGGGTCCTAGACAATAGAGAAAATCAAGAAGAAGTAGTATAAATGGAAGTAGTAGAGATGACTACTTCTATTTGAGGATTATAATATTAATGCACAAGGCAGTTCACCATAAATAAATAGGTGAAACACAGCTTGGTTTAACAAATAATTAGGCAAAGGATAGTGCAACCCTTATCCAAAATCTAGTCTAAGACGACTTAAGGATTAAGGATTGTTGTGTGGTGCAAATGTGAAAACTCATATATGGATCATATTATGATGAAAATGAATGAATGAAGATGTTAGTGGACTTGTTAGTAGATAGTGCCGACCTGCAATAAAGTAATCTCATCAAAGGTGAGAAAATTGAAGAACCTAGGTGGCTATCTTACCATCATAAAGAATATCAGAATATGAGTACACTATCACAAGGATATGATATAAGTATGATAGGGGATGTAAAAGACAAACTTTGAGAAGATGTTGATGATAAGCTAAGAGGGATGAGAATGCAAGATGATATTAGGAGACAACTGTGACTCGTACTAGGTCACAAAGGTATGGATCCTAAAAGACTTAGCTTAATTTTGGATACCTTCATTGGAGTCTCATGAAGAGTGAAGTGATATCGAATAACAACTACCCGAGTATTATGGAGCAAATCAGAAGATGTATACAAGTGACATATTATGTGATTAAGAGAAACATAACAGGTATATGATAGGAAAATAAATTCGACCGAGTTATCAAAAGATTTTGATGATAATGCTAAGGATGATAATAGATTGATCCTAACATGAACTTGTAAGAAAAGTATAAAAACGTCTGCCATTATCAAGACATTGTATGAATTTTATTGAGGGTATAGGCAATTAAGGATTTCGATGATATTAGAAAATTTCAACATTTCCTGAGGTATTAAGTTTCTCTTGACTGCCTAGGAGATCAAATATATGCAACCACTTAAATGAAAGCATTGATCTAGGTAGACAAAAATGAGGAATTTGAAGAAAAGAGAGAAAGAGATAGAGATGTAACTATAAGTATTCAATGAATATTGAATATTCAAAAGAAAAAGGTCATGACTTTATTGAGGAAAGAATAGATCCATAGAAATCTTTCATCTTGAATCATATGGGAAGATAAACCAATCAAATTTGAAGGAATAATACTAGATGAGTTGGTGATCTTATTGTAAAAGAGTATAAAAGAGAGAAAGCATATGGGGTTTAAGACTTTGAGTAGAGTATCGAATATCAGTAGATTATGCGACAAGAAATTTCCGAAGAGGAATGGTGACCAACTAGAAATTAAATTCTACAAATGGTTTGATATCAATTATTATGGATCCATTAGCTTATGGGGAACACCAATGGATATAATCCATAAAAAGGAAAATTTGGTGATATCCCACCTTGCCAATAAAGTATATTGAAAAAGGAATTAAGTCGGGAACAATGACTTGTCCATTTAGCAAGTAGGGTACCATCAAGGATCAAATTGAGGTCTTACTATCATAGATTGGAAGACCAAAAATCTTAATACCATTATTTAGTCATTACCTTTAGAGTACAGTTGACTAAATAAAGGTATCGCACCCTATTTAAACAAATATGTTAGTAGTTGAAGTTATATACTCAGAGGGATATTATAAGTAATTGGACATGAGTTTTACCTAAAAGAAATTACTTATTAGACTAAGTCACTTGAGGGTATGAGGTCAGTTGATTAGGCCACATCATGAAGTTGATTAAGTACAATAAATACAGTAACAACTGAGACATAAGCAAAAAAAAAAAAAGAAATGAAAAAGGAACGATCTCCACCAAGGAGACAGATTTTTCCAAACCCGAATAGATACCATAACAAACCATAGAAATCACAGTGGGTCTAAAAGATGCTGCTGACTTGGATTGAAAAGAAAGGTAGATAAGTACTAATCAATTTGGAGACCCCTGAGCTTATGACAAAGATATATCCGGAAAGAGATCAATAGGTAATCAAATAAAGTCTTTCTATGTATCTACGAAAATGTTCTATGCTTACCTCGAGTGTTTTTCAAATTTGATGATTTAATAGCTTCAGCATAACTTGATGTAGTAGTGATTGAATGAGAACTGCTATTATAAGCTAAGTATGAGGAGGCACTTAAAGGATAAAAACTACTTTGATTGTTATAAAAGCAAATGACGCATGGGGTTTTCAAAATGAGTTTAAAACAAAAGGTATTCCGCTGCATTGCATGGATTTTATAAAATGGCTTTCAAATAGGGAAGCAACCTGCCATAGGAAATTAAGATCTTGCATTTAAAAATGCATGAGAAAAACCGGTCGTCATATCCAAGTCCTTATCTTATAAGGGTTTTGCAAATAATTGCATATATTGCATGATTTGTGAGCATTGAGTTCTTGAAAATTTGCATGTCCTTGAGGGTTACCAAAAGACGCTGAAGTGCCCAAAAGACGCTGGGTAGGCAGTTGTGAGGGACCCAAAGAGGACAGGTTTTGAAAAGAGATGTTTTTGCTTGTTTGATCGTATATGATTTGGGCTAGTAAGCTCGTGGGTGCTATGGCGGGAGGTTGAGGTGGCCTCCCAGCCTCTACCACTACTAGGTGGAATGGGTACCATGCCCAAAAAGGGCATGTCCCTACGTCGACTGCATGTGGTACAGGGGTTACCACTGGTCTCACGGCACTAGGTCGATGTGTCATATGCTCCGTGGAGGCTATGACGTTGTGTCCCCCGGGTACCCGAGGACCACACGGCAGCAAGGTCGTAGGCATAGTTTGGGCCCTATGGTTTGAGGATTTACTTGCATTGCATATGGCATGACATGAGGTTGGTTGACCATACCAGATATCCATGAGTTGGATTCAGCTGAGCATTTTAAGCATATCATTATGTTTATGATATATATGATACTTTCGACTCGGATTATGCTATTCTTTAAGTTGTCTCGTACTCGATTCGACAAAGGGTTTTTAATATCGGTATTGAACATGATTGTTCGAACATGCACATATTTTAAAGAGCATATGATTTTAAACATGGCATGCAATGTAAAACTAGTAGTGATAGATTCCTACTGGGTATAGTATATACTCACCCTATCCTTAACATTTTTCTGGATAGTTCCACTCACAAATAGAAGATGCGTCAGGAGACTGTGTGCTATGACTGGATAGACCTGGGGAAAAACATTTATGATTTCTAAAGTTTTTCAAAAACTACTTTGATTGTTATGAAAGCAAATGACATTCGGGTTTTCAAAATGAGTTTAAAACAAAAGGTTTTCCGCTGCATTGCATGGTTTTTATAAAATGGTTTTCAAATAGGGATGCATCCCGCCATAGGAAATTTAGATCTTGCATTTAAAAGTGCATGAGAAAACCCGAGTCATCACAGCTTGGCATCGTAGCCTGTGTTTTATCCTTTCACAGCCAGTCCAAAGATGTCCAAGGGTCCTAGACAATAGAGAAAATCAAGAAGAAGTAGTATAAATGGAAGTAGTAGAGATGACTACTTCTATTTGAGGATTATAATATTAATGCACAAGGCAGTTCACCATAAATAAATAGGTGAAACACAGCTTGGTTTAACAAATAATTAGGCAAAGGATAGTGCAACCCTTATCCAAAATCTAGTCTAAGACGACTTAAGGATTAAGGATTGTTGTGTGGTGCAAATGTGAAAACTCATATATGGATCATATTATGATGAAAATGAATGAATGAAGATGTTAGTGGACTTGTTAGTAGATAGTGCAGACCTGCAATAAAGTAATCTCATCAAAGGTGAGAAAATTGAAGAACCTAGGTGGCTATCTTACCATCATAAAGAATATCAGAATATGAGTACACTATCACAAGGATATGATATAAGTATGATAGGGGATGTAAAAGACAAACTTTGAGAAGATGTTGATGATAAGCTAAGAGGGATGAGAATGCAAGATGATATTAGGAGACAACTGTGACTCGTACTAGGTCACAAAGGTATGGATCCTAAAAGACTTAGCTTAATTTTGGATACCTTCATTGGAGTCTCATGAAGAGTGAAGTGATATCGAATAACAACTACCAGAGTATTATGGAGCAAATCAGAAGATGTATACAAGTGACATATTATGTGATTAAGAGACACATAACAGAATATGATAGGAAAATAAATTCGACCGAGTTATCAAAAGATTTTGATGATAATGCTAAGGATGATAATAGATTGATCCTAACATGAACTTGTAAGAAAAGTATAAAAACGTCAGTGCCATTATCAAGACATTGTATGAATTTTATTGAGGGTATAGGCAATTAAGGATTTCGATGATATTAGAAAATTTCAACATTTCCTGGAGGTATTAAGTTTCTCTTGACTGCCGCGGAGATCAAATATATGCAACCACTTAAATGAAAGCATTGATCTAGGTAGACAAAAATGAGGAATTTGAAGAAAAGAGAGAAAGAGATAGAGATGTAACTATAAGTATTCAATGAATATTGAATATTCAAAAGAAAAAGGTCATGACTTTATTGAGGAAAGAATAGATCCATAGAAATCTTTCATCTTGAATCATATGGGAAGATAAACCAATCAAATTTGAAGGAATAATACTAGATGAGTTGGTGATCTTATTGTAAAAGAGTATAAAAGAGAGAAAGCATATGGGGTTTAAGACTTTGAGTAGAGTATCGAATATCGTAGATTATGCGACAAGAAATTTCCGAAGAGGAATGGTGACCAACTAGAAATTAAATTCTACAAATGGTTTGATATCAATTATTATGGATCCATTAGCTTATGGGGAACACCAATGGATATAATCCATAAAAAGGAAAATTTGGTGATATCCCACCTTGCCAATAAAGTATATTGAAAAAGGAATTAAGTCGGGAACAATGACTTGTCCATTTAGCAAGTAGGGTACCATCAAGGATCAAATTGAGGTCTTACTATCATAGATTGAAGACCAAAATCTTAATACCATTATTTTGTCATTACCTTTAGAGTACTGTTGACTAAATAAAGGTATCGCACCCTATTTAAACAAATATGTTAGTAGTTGAAGTTATATACTCAGAGGGATATTATAAGTAATTGGACATGAGTTTTACCTAAAAGAAATTACTTATTAGACTAAGTCACTTGAGGGTATGAGGTCAGTTGATTAGGCCACATCATGAAGTTGATTAAGTACAATAAATACACGAATAACCGAGACATAAGCAAAAAGAAAAGAAAAGAAAAAGGAAAGATCTCCACCAGGGAGACAGATTTTTCCAAACCTGAATAGATACCATAACAAACCATAGAAATCACTGTGGGTCTAAAAGATGCTGCTGACTTGGATTGAAAAGAAAGGTAGATAAGTACTAATCAATTTGGAGACCCCTGAGCTTATGACAAAGATATATCAGGAAAGAGATCAATAGGTAATCAAATAAAGTCTTTCTATGTATCTACGAAAATGTTCTATGCTTACCTGAGTGTTTTTCAAATTTGATGATTTAATAGCTTCAGCATAACTTGATGTAGTAGTGATTGAATGAGAACTGCTATTATAAGCTAAGTATGAGGAGGCACTTAAAGGATAAAAACTACTTTGATTGTTATAAAAGCAAATGACGCTCGGGGTTTTCAAAATGAGTTTAAAACAAAAGGTTTTCCGCTGCATTGCATGGTTTTTATAAAATGGCTTTCAAATAGGGATGCATCCCGCCATAGGAAATTTAGATCTTGCATTTAAAAATGCATGAGAAAAACCGGTCGTCATATCCAAATTCTTATCTTATAAGGGTTTTGCAAATAATTGCATATATTGCATGATTTGTGAGCATTGAGTTCTTGAAAATTTGCATGTCCTTGAGGGTTACCAAAAGACGCCGAAGTGCCCAAAAGACGCAGGGTAGGCAGTTGTGAGGGACCCAAAGAGGACAGGTTTTGAAAAGAGATGTTTTTGCTTGTTTGATCGTATATGATTTGGGCTAGTAAGCTCGTGGGTGCTATGGCGGGAGGTTGAGGTGGCCTCCCAGCCTCTACCACTACTAGGTGGAATGGGTACCATGCCCAAAAAGGGCATGTCCCTACGTCGACTGCATGTGGTACATGGGGGTACCACCGGTCTCACGGCACTAGGTCGATGTGTCATATGCCCCGTGGAGGCTATGACGTTGTGTTTGCGGGTACCCGAGGACCACACGGCAGCAAGGTCGTAGGCATAGTTTGGGCCCTATGGTTTGAGGATTTACTTGCATTGCATATGGCATGACATGAGGTTGGTTGACCATACCAGATATCCATGAGTTGGATTCAGCTTGAGCATTTTAAGCATATCATTATGTTTATGATATATATGATACTTTCGACTCGGATTATGCTATTCTTTAAGTTGTCTCGTACTCGATTCGACAAAGGGTTTTTAATATCGGTATTGAACATGATTGTTCGAACATGCACATATTTTAAAGAGCATATGATTTTAAACATGGCATGCAATGTAAAACTAGTAGTGATAGATTCCTACCTGGTATAGTATATACTCACCCTATCCTAAACAAATTTCTGGAAAGCTCCACTCAGAAAAAGAAGAAGCGAGAGGAGACAGTGAGCTATGACAGGATAGACCTGGGGAAAAACATTTATGATTTCTAAAGTTTTTCAAAAACTACTTTGATTGTTATGAAAGCAGATGACATTCAGGGTTTTCAAAATGAGTTTAAAACAAAAGGTTTTCCGCTGCATTGCATGGTTTTTATAAAATGGTTTTCAAATAGGGATGCATCCCGCCATAGGAAATTTAGATCTTGCATTTAAAAGTGCATGAGAAAACCCGAGTCATCACAGCTTGGCATCGAGCCTGTGTTTTATCCTTTCACAGCCAAATTCAAAGATGTCCAAGGGTCCTAGACAATAGAGAAAATCAAGAAGAAGTAGTATAAATGGAAGTAGTAGAGATGACTACTTCTATTTGAGGATTATAATATTAATGCACAAGGCAGTTCACCATAAATAAATAGGTGAAACACAGCTTGGTTTAACAAATAATTAGGCAAAGGATAGTGCAACCCTTATCCAAAATCTAGTCTAAGACGACTTAAGGATTAAGGATTGTTGTGTGGTGCAAATGTGAAAACTCATATATGGATCATATTATGATGAAAATGAATGAATGAAGATGTTAGTGGACTTGTTAGTAGATAGTGCCGACCTGCAATAAAGTAATCTCATCAAAGGTGAGAAAATTGAAGAACCTAGGTGGCTATCTTACCATCATAAAGAATATCAGAATATGAGTACACTATCACAAGGATATGATATAAGTATGATAGGGGATGTAAAAGACAAACTTTGAGAAGATGTTGATGATAAGCTAAGAGGGATGAGAATGCAAGATGATATTAGGAGACAACTGTGACTCGTACTAGGTCACAAAGGTATGGATCCTAAAAGACTTAGCTTAATTTTGGATACCTTCATTGGAGTCTCATGAAGAGTGAAGTGATATCGAATAACAACTACCCGAGTATTATGGAGCAAATCAGAAGATGTATACAAGTGACATATTATGTGATTAAGAGAAACATAACAGAATATGATAGGAAAATAAATTCGACCGAGTTATCAAAAGATTTTGATGATAATGCTAAGGATGATAATAGATTGATCCTAACATGAACTTGTAAGAAAAGTATAAAAACGTCAGTGCCATTATCAAGACATTGTATGAATTTTATTGAGGGTATAGGCAATTAAGGATTTCGATGATATTAGAAAATTTCAACATTTCCTGCTGGTATTAAGTTTCTCTTGACTGCCGCGTAGATCAAATATATGCAACCACTTAAATGAAAGCATTGATCTAGGTAGACAAAAATGAGGAATTTGAAGAAAAGAGAGAAAGAGATAGAGATGTAACTATAAGTATTCAATGAATATTGAATATTCAAAAGAAAAAGGTCATGACTTTATTGAGGAAAGAATAGATCCATAGAAATCTTTCATCTTGAATCATATGGGAAGATAAACCAATCAAATTTGAAGGAATAATACTAGATGAGTTGGTGATCTTATTGTAAAAGAGTATAAAAGAGAGAAAGCATATGGGGTTTAAGACTTTGAGTAGAGTATCGAATATCGTAGATTATGCGACAAGAAATTTCCGAAGAGGAATGGTGACCAACTAGAAATTAAATTCTACAAATGGTTTGATATCAATTATTATGGATCCATTAGCTTATGGGGAACACCAATGGATATAATCCATAAAAAGGAAAATTTGGTGATATCCCACCTTGCCAATAAAGTATATTGAAAAAGGAATTAAGTCGGGAACAATGACTTGTCCATTTAGCAAGTAGGGTACCATCAAGGATCAAATTGAGGTCTTACTATCATAGATTGGAAGACCAAAAATCTTAATACCATTATTTAGTCATTACCTTTAGAGTACAGTTGACTAAATAAAGGTATCGCACCCTATTTAAACAAATATGTTAGTAGTTGAAGTTATATACTCAGAGGGATATTATAAGTAATTGGACATGAGTTTTACCTAAAAGAAATTACTTATTAGACTAAGTCACTTGAGGGTATGAGGTCAGTTGATTAGGCCACATCATGAAGTTGATTAAGTACAATAAATACAAGAATAACCGAGACATAAGCAAAAAAAAGAAATGAAAAGGAACGATCTCCACCAAGGAGACAGATTTTTCCAAACCCGAATAGATACCATAACAAACCATAGAAATCACCGTGGGTCTAAAAGATGCCGCCGACTTGGATTGAAAAGAAAGGTAGATAAGTACTAATCAATTTGGAGACCCCTGAGCTTATGACAAAGATATATCTGGAAAGAGATCAATAGGTAATCAAATAAAGTCTTTCTATGTATCTACGAAAATGTTCTATGCTTACCTGAGTGTTTTTCAAATTTGATGATTTAATAGCTTCAGCATAACTTGATGTAGTAGTGATTGAATGAGAACTGCTATTATAAGCTAAGTATGAGGAGGCACTTAAAGGATAAAAACTACTTTGATTGTTATAAAAGCAAATGACGCTCGGGGTTTTCAAAATGAGTTTAAAACAAAAGGTTTTCCGCTGCATTGCATGGTTTTTATAAAATGGCTTTCAAATAGGGATGCATCCTGCCATAGGAAATTTAGATCTTGCATTTAAAAATGCATGAGAAAAACCAGGTCGTCATATCCAGTCCTTATCTTATAAGGGTTTTGCAAATAATTGCATATATTGCATGATTTGTGAGCATTGAGTTCTTGAAAATTTGCATGTCCTTGAGGGTTACCAAAAGACGCTGAAGTGCCCAAAAGACGCTAGGTAGGCAGTTGTGAGGGACCCAAAGAGGACAGGTTTTGAAAAGAGATGTTTTTGCTTGTTTGATCGTATATGATTTGGGCTAGTAAGCTCGTGGGTGCTATGGCGGGAGGTTGAGGTGGCCTCCCAGCCTCTACCACTACTAGGTGGAATGGGTACCATGCCCAAAAAGGGCATGTCCCTACGTCGACTGCATGTGGTAC
This sequence comes from Warburgia ugandensis, assembly GCA_035236585.1. NCBI lineage: Eukaryota > Viridiplantae > Streptophyta > Magnoliopsida > Canellales > Canellaceae > Warburgia > Warburgia ugandensis. The sequence goes on along the minus strand of CP141128.1, from coordinate 54,119,224 downwards.
AGGGGTTACCACTGGTCTCACGGCACTAGGTCGATGTGTCATATGCTCCGTGGAGGCTATGACGTTGTGTCCCTGGGTACCCGAGGACCACACGGCAGCAAGGTCGTAGGCATAGTTTGGGCCCTATGGTTTGAGGATTTACTTGCATTGCATATGGCATGACATGAGGTTGGTTGACCATACCAGATATCCATGAGTTGGATTCAGTTGAGCATTTTAAGCATATCATTATGTTTATGATATATATGATACTTTCGACTCGGATTATGCTATTCTTTAAGTTGTCTGTACTCTGATTCGACAAAGGGTTTTTAATATCGGTATTGAACATGATTGTTCGAACATGCACATATTTTAAAGAGCATATGATTTTAAACATGGCATGCAATGTAAAACTAGTAGTGATAGATTCCTACCGGGTATAGTATATACTCACCCTATCCTTAACATTTTTCTCGATAGTTCCACTCACAAATAGAAGATGCGTCAGAGACTGTGTGCTATGACCGGATAGACCTGGGGAAAAACATTTATGATTTCTAAAGTTTTTCAAAAACTACTTTGATTGTTATGAAAGCAAATGACATTCTCGTTATTCAAAATGAGTTTAAAACAAAAGGTTTTCCGCTGCATTGCATGGTTTTTATAAAATGGTTTTCAAATAGGGATGCATCCCGCCATAGGAAATTTAGATCTTGCATTTAAAAGTGCATGAGAAAACCCGAGTCATCACAGCTTGGCATCGTAGCCTGTGTTTTATCCTTTCACAGCCAGTCCAAAGATGTCCAAGGGTCCTAGACAATAGAGAAAATCAAGAAGAAGTAGTATAAATGGAAGTAGTAGAGATGACTACTTCTATTTGAGGATTATAATATTAATGCACAAGGCAGTTCACCATAAATAAATAGGTGAAACACAGCTTGGTTTAACAAATAATTAGGCAAAGGATAGTGCAACCCTTATCCAAAATCTAGTCTAAGACGACTTAAGGATTAAGGATTGTTGTGTGGTGCAAATGTGAAAACTCATATATGGATCATATTATGATGAAAATGAATGAATGAAGATGTTAGTGGACTTGTTAGTAGATAGTGCCGACCTGCAATAAAGTAATCTCATCAAAGGTGAGAAAATTGAAGAACCTAGGTGGCTATCTTACCATCATAAAGAATATCAGAATATGAGTACACTATCACAAGGATATGATATAAGTATGATAGGGGATGTAAAAGACAAACTTTGAGAAGATGTTGATGATAAGCTAAGAGGGATGAGAATGCAAGATGATATTAGGAGACAACTGTGACTCGTACTAGGTCACAAAGGTATGGATCCTAAAAGACTTAGCTTAATTTTGGATACCTTCATTGGAGTCTCATGAAGAGTGAAGTGATATCGAATAACAACTACCTGAGTATTATGGAGCAAATCAGTAAGATGTATACAAGTGACATATTATGTGATTAAGAGAAACATAACAGAATATGATAGGAAAATAAATTCGACCGAGTTATCAAAAGATTTTGATGATAATGCTAAGGATGATAATAGATTGATCCTAACATGAACTTGTAAGAAAAGTATAAAAACGTCAGTGCCATTATCAAGACATTGTATGAATTTTATTGAGGGTGTAGGCAATTAAGGATTTCGATGATATTAGAAAATTTCAACATTTCCTGGAGGTATTAAGTTTCTCTTGACTGTCACAGATCAAATATATGCAACCACTTAAATGAAAGCATTGATCTAGGTAGACAAAAATGAGGAATTTGAAGAAAAGAGAGAAAGAGATAGAGATGTAACTATAAGTATTCAATGAATATTGAATATTCAAAAGAAAAAGGTCATGACTTTATTGAGGAAAGAATAGATCCATAGAAATCTTTCATCTTGAATCATATGGGAAGATAAACCAATCAAATTTGAAGGAATAATACTAGATGAGTTGGTGATCTTATTGTAAAAGAGTATAAAAGAGAGAAAGCATATGGGGTTTAAGACTTTGAGTAGAGTATCGAATATCGTAGATTATGCGACAAGAAATTTCCGAAGAGGAATGGTGACCAACTAGAAATTAAATTCTACAAATGGTTTGATATCAATTATTATGGATCCATTAGCTTATGGGGGAACACCAATGGATATAATCCATAAAAAGGAAAATTTGGTGATATCCCACCTTGCCAATAAAGTATATTGAAAAAGGAATTAAGTCGGGAACAATGACTTGTCCATTTAGCAAGTAGGGTACCATCAAGGATCAAATTGAGGTCTTACTATCATAGATTGGAAGACCAAAAATCTTAATACCATTATTTAGTCATTACCTTTAGAGTACAGTTGACTAAATAAAGGTATCGCACCCTATTTAAACAAATATGTTAGTAGTTGAAGTTATATACTCAGAGGGATATTATAAGTAATTGGACATGAGTTTTACCTAAAAGAAATTACTTATTAGACTAAGTCACTTGAGGGTATGAGGTCAGTTGATTAGGCCACATCATGAAGTTGATTAAGTACAATAAATACAAGAATAACCGAGACATAAGCAAAAAAAAGAAATGAAAAAGGAACGATCTCCACCAAGGAGACAGATTTTTCCAAACCCGAATAGTTACCATAACAATCCATAGAAATCACTGTGGGTCTAAAAGATGCCGATGACTTGGATTGAAAAGAAAGGTAGATAAGTACTAATCAATTTGGAGACCCCCGAGCTTATGACAAAGATATATCCGGGAAAGAGATCAATAGGTAATGAAATAAAGGCTTTCTATGTATCTACGAAAATGTTCTATGCTTACCTCAGTGTTTTTCAAATTTGATGATTTAATAGCTTCAGCATAACTTGATGTAGTAGTGATTGAATGAGAACTGCTATTATAAGCTAAGTATGAGGAGGCACTTAAAGGATAAAAACTACTTTGATTGTTATAAAAGCAAATGACGCTCGGGGTTTTCAAAATGAGTTTAAAACAAAAGGTTTTCCGCTGCATTGCATGGTTTTTATAAAATGGCTTTCAAATAGGGATGCATCCTGCCATAGGAAATTTAGATCTTGCATTTAAAAATGCATGAGAAAAACCGGTCGTCATATCCAAATTCTTATCTTATAAGGGTTTTGCAAATAATTGCATATATTGCATGATTTGTGAGCATTGAGTTCTTGAAAATTTGCATGTCCTTGAGGGTTACCAAAAGACGCTGAAGTGCCCAAAAGACGCTGGGTAGGCAGCTGTGAGGGACCCAAAGAGGACAGGTTTTGAAAAGAGATGTTTTTGCTTGTTTGATCGTATATGATTTGGGCTAGTAAGCTCGTGGGTGCTATGGCGGGAGGTTGAGGTGGCCTCCCAGCCTCTACCACTACTAGGTGGAATGGGTACCATGCCCAAAAAGGGCATGTCCCTACGTCGACTGCATGTGGTACAGGGGTTACCACCGGTCTCACTAAGCACTAGGTCGATGTGTCATATGCCCCGTGGAGGCTATGACGTTGTGTCCCTGGGTACCCGAGGACCACACGGCAGCAAGGTCGTAGGCATAGTTTGGGCCCTATGGTTTGAGGATTTACTTGCATTGCATATGGCATGACATGAGGTTGGTTGACCATACCGTATATCCATGAGTTGGATTCAGCTTGAGCATTTTAAGCATATCATTATGTTTATGATATATATGATACTTTCGACTCGGATTATGCTATTCTTTAAGTTGTCTCGTACTCGATTCGACAAAGGGTTTTTAATATCGGTATTGAACATGATTGTTCGAACATGCACATATTTTAAAGAGCATATGATTTTAAACATGGCATGCAATGTAAAACTAGTAGTGATAGATTCCTACCGGGTATAGTATATACTCACCCTATCCTTAACATTTTTCTCGATAGTTCCACTCACAAATAGAAGATGCGTCAGAGACTGTGTGCTATGACCGGATAGACCTGGGGGGAAAAACATTTATGATTTCTAAAGTTTTTCAAAAACTACTTTGATTGTTATGAAAGCAAATGACATTCTGGGTTTTCAAAATGAGTTTAAAACAAAAGGTTTTCCGCTGCATTGCATGGTTTTTATAAAATGGTTTTCAAATAGGGATGCATCCCGCCATAGGAAATTTAGATCTTGCATTTAAAAGTGCATGAGAAAACCCGAGTCATCACAGCTTGGCATCAGTAGCCTGTGTTTTATCCTTTCACAGCAAATTCAAAGATGTCCAAGGGTCCTAGACAATAGAGAAAATCAAGAAGAAGTAGTATAAATGGAAGTAGTAGAGATGACTACTTCTATTTGAGGATTATAATATTAATGCACAAGGCAGTTCACCATAAATAAATAGGTGAAACACAGCTTGGTTTAACAAATAATTAGGCAAAGGATAGTGCAACCCTTATCCAAAATCTAGTCTAAGACGACTTAAGGATTAAGGATTGTTGTGTGGTGCAAATGTGAAAACTCATATATGGATCATATTATGATGAAAATGAATGAATGAAGATGTTAGTGGACTTGTTAGTAGATAGTGCTGACCTGCAATAAAGTAATCTCATCAAAGGTGAGAAAATTGAAGAACCTAGGTGGCTATCTTACCATCATAAAGAATATCAGAATATGAGTACACTATCACAAGGATATGATATAAGTATGATAGGGGATGTAAAAGACAAACTTTGAGAAGATGTTGATGATAAGCTAAGAGGGATGAGAATGCAAGATGATATTAGGAGACAACTGTGACTCGTACTAGGTCACAAAGGTATGGATCCTAAAAGACTTAGCTTAATTTTGGATACCTTCATTGGAGTCTCATGAAGAGTGAAGTGATATCGAATAACAACTACCCGAGTATTATGGAGCAAATCGAAGATGTATACAAGTGACATATTATGTGATTAAGAGAAACATAACAGAATATGATAGGAAAATAAATTCGACCGAGTTATCAAAAGATTTTGATGATAATGCTAAGGATGATAATAGATTGATCCTAACATGAACTTGTAAGAAAAGTATAAAAACGTCTGCCATTATCAAGACATTGTATGAATTTTATTGAGGGTATAGGCAATTAAGGATTTCGATGATATTAGAAAATTTCAACATTTCCTGGTGGTATTAAGTTTCTCTTGACTGCCGTCACAGATCAAATATATGCAACCACTTAAATGAAAGCATTGATCTAGGTAGACAAAAATGAGGAATTTGAAGAAAAGAGAGAAAGAGATAGAGATGTAACTATAAGTATTCAATGAATATTGAATATTCAAAAGAAAAAGGTCATGACTTTATTGAGGAAAGAATAGATCCATAGAAATCTTTCATCTTGAATCATATGGGAAGATAAACCAATCAAATTTGAAGGAATAATACTAGATGAGTTGGTGATCTTATTGTAAAAGAGTATAAAAGAGAGAAAGCATATGGGGTTTAAGACTTTGAGTAGAGTATCGAATATCGTAGATTATGCGACAAGAAATTTCCGAAGAGGAATGGTGACCAACTAGAAATTAAATTCTACAAATGGTTTGATATCAATTATTATGGATCCATTAGCTTACGGGGGAAAGCCAATGGATATAATCCATAAAAAGGAAAATTTGGTGATATCCCACCTTGCCAATAAAGTATATTGAAAAAGGAATTAAGTCGGGAACAATGACTTGTCCATTTAGCAAGTAGGGTACCATCAAGGATCAAATTGAGGTCTTACTATCATAGATTGGAAGACCAAAAATCTTAATACCATTATTTAGTCATTACCTTTAGAGTACCGTTGACTAAATAAAGGTATCGCACCCTATTTAAACAAATATGTTAGTAGTTGAAGTTATATACTCATAGGGATATTATAAGTAATTGGACATGAGTTTTACCTAAAAGAAATTACTTATTAGACTAAGTCACTTGAGGGTATGAGGTCAGTTGATTAGGCCACATCATGAAGTTGATTAAGTACAATAAATACAGTAATAACTGAGACATAAGCAAAAAAAAAGAAATGAAAAAGGAACGATCTCCACCAAAGGAGACAGATTTTTCCAAACCCGAATAGATACCATAACAAACCATAGAAATCACTGTGGGTCTAAAAGATGCTGCCGACTTGGATTGAAAAGAAAGGTAGATAAGTACTAATCAATTTGGAGACCCCCGAGCTTATGACAAAGATATATCCGGAAAGAGATCAATAGGTAATCAAATAAAGTCTTTCTATGTATCTACGAAAAATGTTCTATGCTTACCCGAGTGTTTTTCAAATTTGATGATTTAATAGCTTCAAAGCATAACTTGATGTAGTAGTGATTGAATGAGAACTGCTATTATAAGCTAAGTATGAGGAGGCACTTAAAGGATAAAAACTACTTTGATTGTTATAAAAGCAAATGACGCTCGGGGTTTTCAAAATGAGTTTAAAACAAAAGGTTTTCCGCTGCATTGCATGGTTTTTATAAAATGGCTTTCAAATAGGGATGCATCCTGCCATAGGAAATTTAGATTTGCATTTAAAAATGCATGAGAAAAACCGGGTCGTCATATCCAGTCCTTATCTTATAAGGGTTTTGCAAATAATTGCATATATTGCATGATTTGTGAGCATTGAGTTCTTGAAAATTTGCATGTCCTTGAGGGTTACCAAAAGACGCCGAAGTGCCCAAAAGACGCCGGGTAGGCAGTTGTGAGGGACCCAAAGAGGACAGGTTTTGAAAAGAGATGTTTTTGCTTGTTTGATCGTATATGATTTGGGCTAGTAAGCTCGTGGGTGCTATGGCGGGAGGTTGAGGTGGCCTCCCAGCCTCTACCACTACTAGGTGGAATGGGTACCATGCCCAAAAAGGGCATGTCCCTACGTCGACTGCATGTGGTACAGAGGGGTACCACCGGTCTCACAGCACTAGGTCGATGTGTCATATGCCCCGTGGAGGCTATGACGTTGTGTCCCCGAGTACCCGAGGACCACACGGCAGCAAGGTCGTAGGCATAGTTTGGGCCCTATGGTTTGAGGATTTACTTGCATTGCATATGGCATGACATGAGGTTGGTTGACCATACCAGATATCCATGAGTTGGATTCAGTTGAGCATTTTAAGCATATCATTATGTTTATGATATATATGATACTTTCGACTCGGATTATGCTATTCTTTAAGTTGTCTGTACTCGATTCGACAAAGGGTTTTTAATATCGGTATTGAACATGATTGTTCGAACATGCACATATTTTAAAGAGCATATGATTTTAAACATGGCATGCAATGTAAAACTAGTAGTGATAGATTCCTACAGGGTATAGTATATACTCACCCTATCCTTAACATTTTTCTCGATAGTTCCACTCACAAATAGAAGATGCGTCAGAGACTGTGGTGCTATGACCGGATAGACCTGGGGAAAAACATTTATGATTTCTAAAGTTTTTCAAAAACTACTTTGCTTGTTATGAAAGCAAATGACATTCTGGGTTTTCAAAATGAGTTTAAAACAAAAGGTTTTCCGCTGCATTGCATGGTTTTTATAAAATGGTTTTCAAATAGGGATGCATCCCGCCATAGGAAATTTAGATCTTGCATTTAAAAGTGCATGAGAAAACCCGAGTCATCACAGCTTGGCATCGTAGCCTGTGTTTTATCCTTTCACAGCCAGTCCAAAGATGTCCAAGGGTCCTAGACAATAGAGAAAATCAAGAAGAAGTAGTATAAATGGAAGTAGTAGAGATGACTACTTCTATTTGAGGATTATAATATTAATGCACAAGGCAGTTCACCATAAATAAATAGGTGAAACACAGCTTGGTTTAACAAATAATTAGGCAAAGGATAGTGCAACCCTTATCCAAAATCTAGTCTAAGACGACTTAAGGATTAAGGATTGTTGTGTGGTGCAAATGTGAAAACTCATATATGGATCATATTATGATGAAAATGAATGAATGAAGATGTTAGTGGACTTGTTAGTAGATAGTGCTGACCTGCAATAAAGTAATCTCATCAAAGGTGAGAAAATTGAAGAACCTAGGTGGCTATCTTACCATCATAAAGAATATCAGAATATGAGTACACTATCACAAGGATATGATATAAGTATGATAGGGGATGTAAAAGACAAACTTTGAGAAGATGTTGATGATAAGCTAAGAGGGATGAGAATGCAAGATGATATTAGGAGACAACTGTGACTCGTACTAGGTCACAAAGGTATGGATCCTAAAAGACTTAGCTTAATTTTGGATACCTTCATTGGAGTCTCATGAAGAGTGAAGTGATATCGAATAACAACTACCTGAGTATTATGGAGCAAATCAGTAAGATGTATACAAGTGACATATTATGTGATTAAGAGAAACATAACAGAATATGATAGGAAAATAAATTCGACCGAGTTATCAAAAGATTTTGATGATAATGCTAAGGATGATAATAGATTGATCCTAACATGAACTTGTAAGAAAAGTATAAAAACGTCAGTGCCATTATCAAGACATTGTATGAATTTTATTGAGGGTATAGGCAATTAAGGATTTCGATGATATTAGAAAATTTCAACATTTCCTAGAGGTATTAAGTTTCTCTTGACTGCCAGAGATCAAATATATGCAACCACTTAAATGAAAGCATTGATCTAGGTAGACAAAAATGAGGAATTTGAAGAAAAGAGAGAAAGAGATAGAGATGTAACTATAAGTATTCAATGAATATTGAATATTCAAAAGAAAAAGGTCATGACTTTATTGAGGAAAGAATAGATCCATAGAAATCTTTCATCTTGAATCATATGGGAAGATAAACCAATCAAATTTGAAGGAATAATACTAGATGAGTTGGTGATCTTATTGTAAAAGAGTATAAAAGAGAGAAAGCATATGGGGTTTAAGACTTTGAGTAGAGTATCGAATATCAGTAGATTATGCGACAAGAAATTTCCGAAGAGGAATGGTGACCAACTAGAAATTAAATTCTACAAATGGTTTGATATCAATTATTATGGATCCATTAGCTTATGGGGGAACACCAATGGATATAATCCATAAAAAGGAAAATTTGGTGATATCCCACCTTGCCAATAAAGTATATTGAAAAAGGAATTAAGTCGGGAACAATGACTTGTCCATTTAGCAAGTAGGGTACCATCAAGGATCAAATTGAGGTCTTACTATCATAGATTGAAGACCAAAAATCTTAATACCATTATTTAGTCATTACCTTTAGAGTACTGTTGACTAAATAAAGGTATCGCACCCTATTTAAACAAATATGTTAGTAGTTGAAGTTATATACTCATAGGCATATTATAAGTAATTGGACATGAGTTTTACCTAAAAGAAATTACTTATTAGACTAAGTCACTTGAGGGTATGAGGTCAGTTGATTAGGCCACATCATGAAGTTGATTAAGTACAATAAATACAAGAATAACCGAGACATAAGCAAAAAAAAAGAAATGAAAAAGGAACGATCTCCACCAAAGGAGACAGATTTTTCCAAACCCGAATAGATACCATAACAAACCATAGAAATCACTGTGGGTCTAAAAGATGCTGCCGACTTGGATTGAAAAGAAAGGTAGATAAGTACTAATCAATTTGGAGACCCCCGAGCTTATGACAAAGATATATCTGAAAGAGATCAATAGGTAATCAAATAAAGTCTTTCTATGTATCTACGAAAATGTTCTATGCTTACCTGAGTGTTTTTCAAATTTGATGATTTAATAGCTTCAGCATAACTTGATGTAGTAGTGATTGAATGAGAACTGCTATTATAAGCTAAGTATGAGGAGGCACTTAAAGGATAAAAACTACTTTGATTGTTATAAAAGCAAATGACGCCGGGGTTTTCAAAATGAGTTTAAAACAAAAGGTTTTCCGCTGCATTGCATGGTTTTTATAAAATGGCTTTCAAATAGGGATGCATCCCGCCATAGGAAATTTAGATCTTGCATTTAAAAATGCATGAGAAAAACCGGTCGTCATATCCAAATCCTTATCTTATAAGGGTTTTGCAAATAATTGCATATATTGCATGATTTGTGAGCATTGAGTTCTTGAAAATTTGCATGTCCTTGAGGGTTACCAAAAGACGCAGGAGTGCCCTAAAGAAGCCGGGTAGGCAGCTGTGAGGGACCCAAAGAGGACAGGTTTTGAAAAGAGATGTTTTTGCTTGTTTGATCGTATATGATTTGGGCTAGTAAGCTCGTGGGTGCTATGGCGGAGGTTGAGGTGGCCTCCAGCCTCTACCACTACTAGGTGGAATGGGTACCATGCCCAAAAAGGGCATGTCCCTACGTCGACCGCATGTGGTACAGGGGTTACCACCGGTCTCACTCGCACTAGGTCGATGTGTCATATGCCCCGTGGAGGCATATGACGTTGTGTCCTCGGGTACCCGAGGACCACACGGCAGCAAGGTCGTAGGCATAGTTTGGGCCCTATGGTTTGAGGATTTACTTGCATTGCATATGGCATGACATGAGGTTGGTTGACCATACCGTATATCCATGAGTTGGATTCAATGGAGCATTTTAAGCATATCATTATGTTTATGATATATATGATACTTTCGACTTGGATTATGCTATTCTTTAAGTTGTCAGTATTCTAATTTGACAGTGGTTTTTAGTATCGACATTGACCATGATTGTTCGAACATGCACATGTTTTAAAGAACATATGATTTTAAACATAGCATGCATTGAAAACTAGTAGTGATAAACTCCTACTGAGTATAGTATATACTCACCCTATCCTTAACATTTTTCAGGATAGTTCCACTCACAAATAGAAGATGTCCCAGGAGATATTAGTGCTACAAGCAAGTGAATAAGCAAAGGAGACAACTAATATGAGTAAACTCTCTACCCTTTGGACATGTATTTGTATTTATTTACAGTTGGACTGTGTGCTGTGACTGGATAGACCTAGGGAAAAACATTTATGACTTTTGAAGTTTTTCAAAAAACTACTTTGATTGTTGTGAAAGCAAATGACACTCGGGGTATTCAAAACGAATTTAAAACTAAATATTTTCTACTACATTGTACAGTTTTTATAAAATGGCTTCCAAATAGGGATGCATCCCGCCTTAGGAATTAAATATTGCATTTAAAAATACATGTTTTCTTTTTCACTTTTACTTAATGAAATGGCCTTAACTTTGAAGTCCCATAACTCCTTCATACGAACTCTATTTTCAGAGTTCCTTGGCTCGTTGGATTCCATTTTCTAAGTACTATATGATGGTGTCAGCTTTAATTACAAATTACTATAATATTGAAAGATATACTTTTAAATAGTCATAACTGGATCATGGAATAGAAAATTTTTAAGGTTGTTACGCCAGTGAGCCTCGCCAATATCAAAATGGCACCATGAAGTTTCTATGTTTTTTTTTTACTTTTACATAATGAAATAACCCTGACTTTGAAGTGCAAAACTCCATACGAACTCTGTTTTCAGCATTCCTTGGCTCATTGGATTCCATTTTCTTAGTATTATCTAATGGTTTTAGTTTTAGTTCCAAATTATTATGCTATTGAAAGATATACTTCTTGAAAGCTCATGACCTGATCATGGAAGAGTAAGATTTTAAGGTTGTTACACCAGTGAGCCCCACCATTATCAAAATGGCCCCCTAAGGTTTCTATGTTTTCTTTTTCACTTTTCATTAATGAATGGCCCTGACTTTGAAGGCCCATAACTCCTTCATACGAACTCTACTTTCAGCATTCATTGGCTCATTGGATTCCATTTTTTGAATACTATTTATTGGTATCAGCTTTCATTTGAAATTATTATGCTATTAGAAGATATACTTCTTAAAAACTCATAACATTATCATGCAATACTTGAATTTTGAGGTTGTTACACCAATGGGCCCCCGCCAATAGTAAAATTGCCCCATGAGGTTTCTCCCTTCTTTTTTTTTAACATTTACTTAATGAAGTAGCCCTGGCTTTGAAGTCCCATAAATCCTTCATACGAACTCTATTTTCAACATTCCTTAGCTTGTTGGATTCCATTCTCTAAGTACTATATGATGGTTTCAGCTTTAATTTGAAATTACTATAATATTAAAAGATATACTTCTTAAATACTCATAACTTGATCATGGAATAGAAAATTTTTAAGGTTGTTACACCAGTGACCGTCGCCAATATCAAAAGTGCCCCATGAGGTTTCTATGTTTTTTTTTTCACTCTTAGTTAATGAAATAGCCCTGACTTTGAAGTCCCATACACCTTCATACGAGCTCTATTTTCAGCGTTCCTTGGCTCCTTGGATTCCATTTTCTAAGTACTAAGAAATGATTTGTGCTTTAATTTGAAATTATTATGCTATTAAAAGTTATACTTGTTAAATACCCATGACCTGATCATGGAATAGTAAAATTTTAAGGTTATTACACCAGTGAGCCTCCCCATTATCAAAATGGCACCATGAAGTTTCTATGTTGTTTTTCACTTTTACTTAAAAAAATAACCCTGACTTTGAAGTCCATATCTCCTTCATACGGACTCTATTTTCACCATTCCTTAGCTCGTTGGATTCCATTTTCTTTGTATTATCTAATGGTTTTAGTTTTAATTCCAAATTATTATGCTATTAAAAGATATACTTCTTGAAAGCTCATGACCTAATCATGGAAGAGTAAAATTTTAAGGTTGTTACACCAGTGAGCCCCGCCATTATCAAAATGGCCCCCTGAGGTTTCTATGTTTTCTTTTTCACTTTTATTTGATGAAATAGCCCTAACTTTGAAGTCCCATAACTCCTTCATGCGAACTCTATTTTCAGCGTTCCTTGGCTCGTTGGATTCCATTTTCTGTGTATTATTTAATGGTTTTAGTTTTAATTCCAAATTATTATGTTATCAAACGATATACTTCTTGAAAGCTCATGACCTGATCATGGAAGAGTAAAATTTTAAGGTTGCTACACCAGTGAGCCCGCCCATTATGAAAATGGCCCCTGAGGTTTCTATGTTTTCTTTTTCACTTTTATTTGATGAAATAGCCCTAACTTTGAAGTCCCATAACTCCTTCATGCGAACTCTATTTTCAGCGTTCCTTGGCTCGTTGGATTCCATTTTCTGTGTATTATTTAATGGTTTTAGTTTTAATTCCAAATTATTATGTTATCAAACGATATGCTTCTTGAAAGCTCATGACCTGATCATGGAAGAGTAAAATTTTAAGGTTGCTACACCAGTGAGCCCGCCCATTATGAAAATGGCCCCTGAGGTTTCTATTTTTTCTTTTTCACTTTTAATTAATGAAATAGCCCTAACTTTGTAGTCCCATAACTCCTTCATACGAACTCTATTTTCAGCGTTCCTTGGCTTCTTGGATTCCATTTTCTGAATACTATATAATTGTAATGACTCCAATTTTGTAACATTAAAATCCCAAGTTAGCAATGAAATGTTCAGTTTTTGAAGATGAGGGTATTTTGGTGATTTCACTATTCACCTTGACTGAACCCAGAGATTTGGTTCTAAAAATGGTACGATTAGGTGCATCTCAGAAAAAGGAATCCAGCAAGACCGAAATCACCCAAAACGGAGTTAAAATGAGCAAGTTATGGCCCTTTGAAGTTCAGGGGCAAAAATGTAATTTTTACTAAGAAACGGATTTAGTTTGCAAAACATAGGGTCCCGTTTTGATACGGGCACCCCTCATCTTCAACCTCCTAGAGGGTTCTAGAACGGAGGTGATTGGAGGAGAAATCACCACCATTCTAGAGGTTTCTCCACCGCCATTCAAGGGCGGTGAGAGCCCCCCAGGAGAAACATGGAGAAAAACCCAGCAACGAGCCAAGTATGCCCAAGATCCCTCAAAACCCGTCTTCACATTAGTCCTAGGCTCAATTTTCCTAAGTTTTTACATGAAAAATCATGCAAAAACGGGCCCTAGAACGTCAGAAAGGATCCAGGGACGATCCCTGGGCGGCACTGGTTCGATAGGGTGGAACTAGGGCGTCCCAAGGACGCCCCAGTCCCCCAACGAACAGAATGCTCCACCTCAGACGAAACACGTCATCCACACTCAAGAGAAACCAGTGGGCGCATCCGTGGACACACCCGCAAATGAAAAACGCGCTAGCATTCTGGGATTTCCACCTCTTAAAAGCCTTTATGTACATGTGATACTAAAAAGCTTATAACTTGAGATCTAGAGCTCCGATTGAGGTGCCGCGAAAGGCGTTGTGTCCGTGTCGACGACGTGGACAACCCAAACTATAAAATCCCTAATCCTGGCCTAATATAAGGTGGTCACGACCCTTAGAATAGGATGGTGGCGCGTGGCCACTAGACCTTTGGAAAACGGATGATACCAAGGGACCAATTAGGACCTTAAGACACCCATAGGCATGGGGATGAACCCTTAATGCCTAAGTAATAAGACCAACCATTCTAAAACCTATAAAAGATAGGCCAAACTAACCTTGATTCCCCAAACCATGTTCAGGAGCATACGAGGACAAAGGGGTTAGCACGACCTAGCTAGGTAGGTGCTCTATCGCTACTAGACTTTTAAAAAGAGCCATGATTGTTTTGAAGGCATGTTTTAAGTATAAATTATGTTTAGCATGACTTATTTTATGGATTGTTTAGCATATAAATGAATTCAACATGCATATGATTAAATACATTATGCATATACATGTTTTGCAAACAATTGCATATATTGCAAGATTTGTGAGCATTGAGTTCTTGAAAAGTTGCATGTCCTTGAGGGTTACCAAAAGACGCTGGAGTGCCCAAAAGACGCTGGGTAGGCAGTTGTGAGAGCCAGCCAGTTGTGAGGGACCCAAAGAGTATAGGTTTTGAAAAATACATTGCGCATATATTGCCGAGACATGTGTTATATGCATAGATTGGATGACAAGTATAGCCTTGACCGATGAGGGTGGGCCGACGAGGGCGGGCCAGAGAGAGCTGACAAGGCTTCTAGGCTGTCAGGCTTCTAGGCAGGGTTATGACTTTGAATGCAATACTAGCATGAGCGGATTTTATGCATTGCATGCATATCTTACAACCGATTTCATAAATTGCATGATTTACGACGAATAAGTGTCATATGCCCTGTGGAGGTATATGATCCTGTGTCCCTAGGTACCCGGGGACCACACGACGGTGAGGTCGTGGGCATAGTTGGACCCTATGGTTTCATGGACTTATTTGCATTGCATATGGCATGATATGAGGTTGGTCGACCATACCATACTAGGTATTCATGAGTTGGATTCAATGAAGCATCTTATGTATATCATTATGTTATGATATATATATATATGATACTTTCGACTTGGATTATGTGATTTCCTTAAGTCATCAATATTCCAATTCGATGATGGTTTTTTAATCTCAATATTAAACTTGAGTGTTCAGACATGCATATGTTTTGAAAGAGCACATGACGTTAAACATCGCATGCATTATAAAACTAGTAGTGATGGACTCCTATAGAGTATAGTATATACTCACCCAATCCTCAACATTTTTTAGACAGAAAGTAAACAATTAAGGATGAGGTACGCCTGTGACAAAAGACACCCAGACTAAGTGCAAGTAAGTAAACCCCTACCTTATCTTTCAATGTTACTTGATTGTAGTTACTCTCTATAGCTGAGGCTGTGACTAACACTTTCTTGGGAATAATATTGATTTAAAACATTGCCATGGCTAGATAATTGGAAAATAGGTTTTGACACTCGGGGTTTTTATGAAAGATTGTTTTCCAAAACGAAAAAGATTTTCATGCATTTCATATTTATAAAACAAGAGATCTCGCCTTTTTATCAAATTTGCATCATATTAAAACCTGGGTCATCACAATAATGGTATCAGCTTTAATTTGAAATTATTATGCTATTAGAAGATATACTTCTTAAAAACTCAAAATGTTATTATGCAACAGTAAAATTTTAAGGTTCTTACACCAGTGCGCCCCCGCCAATAGCAAAATTGCTCCATGAGGTTTCTCACTTTTTTTTTAAACATTTACTTAATGAAGTAGCCCTGACTTTGAAGTCCCATAACTCCATCATACGAACTCTATTTTCAGCGTTCCTTGGCTCGTTGGATTCCATTTTCTGAGTACTATCTGATGGTTTCAGCTTTAATTTGAAACTACTGTACTATTAAAAGATATTCTTCTTAAATACTCATAACCTGATCATGGAATAGAAAATTTTTACGGTTGTTACGCCATTGAGCCTCGCCAATATCAAAATTGCCCCATGAGGTTTCTATGTTTTTTTTTTTCACTCTTAGTTAATGAAATAGCCCTGACTTTGAAGTCTCACACTCCTTCATACGAGTTCTATTTTCAGCGTTCCTTGGCTCCTTGGATTCCATTTTCTAAGTACTAACAAATGATTTTAGCTTTAATTTGAAATTATTATGCTATTAAAAGTTATACTTCTTAAATACTCATAACCTGATCATGAAATAGTAAAATTTTAAGGTTGTTACGCCCGTGAACATCGCCAATATCAAAATGGCACCAGTGAGCCTCCCCATTATCAAAATGGCACCATGAAGTTTCTATGTTGTTTTTCACGCTCCTTCAAACGGACTCTATTTTCACCATTCTTTGGCTCGTTGGATTCCATTTTCTGAGTATTATCTAATGGTTTTAGTTCTAATTCCAAATTATTATACTATTAAAAGATATACTTCGTGAAAACTCATGACTTGATAATGGAAGAGTAAAATTTTAAGGTTGTTACACCAGTGAGCCCCACCATTATCAAAATGGCCCCTTGAGGTTTCTATGTGTTCTATTGAACTTTTAATTAATGAAAGACCCCAAATTTTGAAGTCCCGTAACTACTTCATACGAACTCTATTTTCAGAATTCCTTGGCTCATTGGATTCCATTTTCTGTGTATTATCTAATGGTTTAATATTTAATTCCAAATTATTTAGCTATTAAAAGATATAGTTCTTGAAAGCTCATGACCTGATCATGGAAGAGTAAAATTTTAAGGTTGTTATACTCGTGAGCCCCGCCATTATGAAAATGGCCCCTGAGGTTTCTATTTTTTCTTTTTCACTTTTAATTAATAAAATAGCCCTAACCTTGAAGTCCCATAACTCCTTCATACAAACTCTATTTTCAGCGTTCCTTGGCTCATTGGATTCCATTTTCTGAATACTAGATAATGGTATCAGCTTTAATTTAAAATTATTATGTTATTAGAAGATATACTTCTTAAAAACTCATAACGTTATTGTACAATAGTAAAATTTTAAGGTTGTTACACTCGTGCACCCCCGCCAATAGCAACATTGTCCCATGAGGTTTCTCCCTTTTCCTTAAACATTTACTTAATGAAGTAGCCTTGACTTTGAAGTCCCATAACTCCATCATACGAACTCTATTTTCAGCGTTCCTTGGCTCGTTGGATTCCATTTTCTGAGTACTATCTGATGGATTCAACTTTAATTTGAAATTACTATACTATTAATAGATATACTTCTTAAATACTCATAACCTGATCATGGAATAGAAACCTTTTATGGTTGTTACGCCAGTGAGCTTCGCCAATATCAAAATTGCCCTATGAGCTTTCTATGTTTTTTTTTTCACTCTTAGTTAATGAAATAGCCCTGACTCTGAAGTCCCACACTCCTTCATACGAGCTCTATTTACAGCGTTCCTTGGCTCCTTGGATTCCATTTTCTAAGTACTAACAAATGATGTCAGCTTAAATTTGAAATTATTATGCTATTAAAAGTTATACTTCTTAAATACTCATAACCTGATCATGGAATAGTAAAATTTTAAGGTTATTACACCAGTGAGCCTCACCATTATCAAAATGGCACCATGAAGTTTCTATGTTTTTTTTTTCCACTTTTACTTAAAGAAATAACCCTGACTTGGAAGTCCACAGCTCCTTCATACGAAATCTATTTTCACCATTCCTTGGCTCGTTGGATTCCATTTTCTGAGTATTATCTAATGGTTTTAGTTTTAAATCTTTATTATTATTCTATTAAAAGAAATACTTCTTGAAAGCTCATGACCTGATCATGGAAGAGCAAAATTTTAAGATTGTTACACAAGTGAGCCCCGCCATAATCAAAATGGCCCCCTAAGGTTTCTATGTTTTCTTCTTCACTTTTAATTAATGAAATAGCCCTAACTTTTAAGTCCCATAACTCCTTCATATGAACTCTATTTTAAGTGTTCCTTGGCTCGTTGGATTCCATTTTCGGAATACTATATAATGGTATCAACTTTAATTTGAAATTATTATGCTACTAGAAGATATACTTCTCAAAAACTCATAACGTTATTGTGCAATAGTAAAATTTTAAGGTTGTTACACCAGTGCACCCCCGCCAATAGCAAAATTGCCCCATGAGGTTTCTCACTTTTTTTTAAAACATTTACTTAATGAAGTAGCCCTGAATTTGATGTCCCATAACTCCATCATCGAACTCTATTTTCAGCGTTCCTTGGCCCGTTGGCTTCCATTTTCTGAGTACTATCTGATGGTTTCAGCTTTAATTTGAAATTACTATACTATTAAAATATACACTTCTTAAATACTCATAACCTGATCATGGAATAGAAAATTTTTACGATTGTTACACCAGTGAGCCTCGCCAATATCAAAATTGCCCCACCAGGTTTCCATGTTTTTTTATTCACACTTAGTTAATGAAATAGCCCTGACTTTGAAGTCCCATACTCCTTCATACAAGCTCTATATTCATCGTTCCTTGGCTCCTTGGATTCCATTTTTTAACTACTAACAAATGATTTTAGCTTTAATTTGAAATTATTATGCTATTAAAAGTTATACTTCTTAAATACTCATAACCTGATCATGGAATAGTAAAATTTTAAGGCTATTACACTAGTGAGCCTCCCCATTATAAAAATGGCACCATGAAGTTTCTATGTTGTTTTTCACTTTTACTTAAGGAAATAACCCTGACTTTCAAGTCCATAGCTCCTTCTTACGGACTCTATTTTCACCATTCCTTGGCTCATTGGATTCCATTTTCTAAGTATTATCTAACGGTTTTAGTTCTAATTCCAAATTATTATACTATTAAAAGATATACTTCGTGAAAACTCATGACTTGATCACGAAAGAGTAAAATTTTAAGGTTGTTACACCAGTGAGCCCCACCATTATCAAAATGGCCCCTTGAGGTTTCTATGTTTTCTATTGAACTTTTAATTAATGAAATACCTCAAATTTTGAAGTCCCATAACTCCTTCATACGAAGTCTATTTTCAGCATTCCTTGCCTCGTTGGATTCCATTTTCTGTGTATTATCTAATGGTTTAATATTTAATTTCAAATTATTTTGCTATTAAAAGATATACTTCTTGAAAGCTCATGACCTGATCATGGAAGAGTAAAATTTTAGGGTTGTTACATCAGTGAGCCTTGCCATTATCAAAATGCCCCCTAGGGTTTCTATGTTTTCTTTTTCACTTTTAATTAATGAACACAGAAAATGGATTCCAACGAGCTAAGGAATGCTGAAAATAGAATTCGTATGAAGGAGTTATGGGACTTCAGTGTTAGGGCTATTTCATTAATTAAAAGTGAAAAAGAAAACATAGAAACCCTAGGGGGCATTTTGATAATGGCAAGGCTCACTGATGTAACAACCCTAAAATTTTACTCTTCCATGATCAGGTCATGAGCTTTCAAGAAGTATATCTTTTAATTCCAAATTATTATGCTATTAAAAGATATACCTCTTGAAAGCTCATGACTTGATCATGGAAGTGTAAAATTTTAAGGTTGTTACACCAGTGAGCCCCGCCATAATCAAAATGGGCCCCTAAGGTTTCTATGTTTTCTTTTTCACTTTTAATTAATGAAATAGCGCTAATTTTGAAGTCCCATAACTCCTTCATACGAACTCTATTTTCAGCATTCCTTAGCTCGTTGGATTCTACTATCTGTGTATTATCTAATGGTTACAGTTTTAATTCCAAATTATTATGCTATTAAAAGATATACTCCTTGAAAGCTCATGACCTGATCATGGAAGAGTAAAATTTTAAGGTTGTTACACCAGTGAGCCCTGCCATTATCAAAATGCCCCCCTAAGGTTTCTATGTTTTCTTTTTCACTTTTAATTAATGTAATAGCCCTAACTTTGAAGTCCCATAACTACCTCATACGAACTCTATTTTCAGTGTTCCTTGGCTCGTTGGATTCCATTTTCTGAATACTATATAATGGTATCATCTTTAATTTGAAATTATTATGCTATTAGAAGATATACTTCTTAAAAACTCATAACGTTATCGTGCAAAAGTAAAATTTTAAGGTTGCTACACTAGTGCGCTCCCGCCAATAGCAAAATTGCCCCATGACGTTTCTCCCTTTCTTTTCTAACATTTACTTAATGAAGGAGCCATGACTTTGAAGTCCCACAACTCCTTCATACGAACACTATTTTCAGCATTCCTTAGCTCGTTGGATTCTACTATCTGTGTGTTATATAATGGTTACAGTTTCAATTCCAAATTATAATGCTATTAAAAGATATACTTCTTGAAAGCTCATGACCTGATAATGGAAGAGTAAAATTTTAAGGTTGTTACTCCAGTGAGCCTCGCCATAATCAAAATGGCCCCCTTAGGTTTCTATTTTTTCTTTTTCACTTTTAATTAATGAAATAGCCCTAACTTTGATGTCCCATAACTCCTTCATACGAACTCTATTTTAAGTGTTCCTGGGCTCCTTGGATTGCATTTTCTGAATACTATATAATGGTATCAGCTTTAATTTGAAATTATTATGCTATTAGAAGATGTACTTCTTAAAAGCTCATCACCTGTTCATGGAAGTGTAAAATTTTAAGGTTGTTACACCAGTGAGCCCTGCCATTATCAAAATGCCCCCCTAAGGTTTCTATGTTTTCTTTTTCACTTTTAATTAATGTAATAGCCCTAACTTTGAAGTCCCATAACTACCTCATACGAACTCTATTTTCAGTGTTCCTTGGCTCGTTGGATTCCATTTTCTGTGTATTATCTAATGGTTTTTGTTTTAATTCCAAATTATTATGCTATTAAAAGATATACTTCTTGAAAGCTCATGACCTGATCATGGAAGAGTAAAATTTTAAGGTTGTTACACCAGTGAGCCCTGCCATTATCAAAATGCCCCCCTAAGGTTTCTATGTTTTCTTTTTCACTTTTAATTAATGAAATAGCCATAACTTTGAAGTCCCACAACTCCTTTATACGAACACTATTTTCAGTATTCCTTAGCTCGTTGGATTCTACTATCTGTGTGTTATCTAATGGTTACAGTTTTAATTCCAAATTATTATGCTATTAAAAGATATACTTCTTGAAAGCTCATGACCTGATCATGGAAGAGTAAAATTTTAAGGTTGCTACTCCAGTGAGCCCCGCCATAATCAAAATGGCCCCCTTATGTTTCTATTTTTTCTTTTTCACTTTTAATTAAAGAAATAGCCCTAACTTTGAAGTCCCATAACTCCTTCATACGAACTCTATTTTAAGTGTTCCTGGGCTCCTTGGATTCCATTTTCTGAATACTATATAATGGTATCAGCTTTAATTTGAAATTATTATGCTATTATAGGATGTACTTCTTAAAAGCTCATCACCTGTTCATGGAAGACCAAAATTTTAAGGTTGTTACAGCAGTGAGCCTCGCCAATATCAAAATGGCACCATGAAGTTTCTATGTTTTTTTTCACTTTTACTTAATGAAATAACCCTGACTTTGAAGTCCAAAGCTCCTTCATACGAACTCTATTTTCACCAATCCTTAGCTCATTGTATTCCATTTTCTATGTATTATCTAATGGTTTTAGTTCTAATTCCAAATTATTATACTATTAAAAGATATACTTCGTGAAAACTCATGACTTGATCACGAAGGAGTAAAATTTTAAGGTTGTTACACCAGTGAGCCCCACCATTATCAAAATGGCCCCTTGAGGTTTCTATGTTTTCTATTGAACTTTTAATTAATGAAATACCCCAAATTTTGAAGTCCCATAACTCCTTCATACGAAGTCTATTTTCAGCATTCCTTCCCTCGTTGGATTCCATTTTCTGTGTATTATCTAATGGTTTAATATTTAATTTCAAAATATCTTGCTATTAAAAGATATACTTCTTGAAAGCTCATGACCTGATCATGGAAGAGTAAAATTTTAGGGTTGTTACATCAGTGAGCCTTGCCATTATCAAAATGCTCCCTAGGGTTTCTATGTTTTCTTTTTCACTTTTAATTAATGAAATAGCCCTAACACTGAAGTCCCATAACTCCTTCATACGAATTCTATTTTCAGCATTCCTTAGCTCGTTGGAATCCATTTTCTGTGTATTATCTAATGGTTTTAATTTTAATTCCAAATGATTATGCTATTAAAAGATATACCTCTTGAAAGCTCATGACTTGATCATGGAAGTGTAAAATTTTAAGGTTGTTACACCAGTGAGCCCCGCCATAATCAAAATGGGCCCCTGAGGTTTCTATGTTTTCTTTTTCACTTTTAATTAATGAAATAGCCCTAATTTTGAAGTCCCACAACTCCTTCATACGAACACTATTTTCAGCATTCCTTAGCTCGTTGGATTCTACTATCTGCGTGTTATATAATGGTTACAGTTTTAATTCCAAATTATTATGCTACGAAAAGATATACTCCTTGAAAGCTCATGACCTGATCATGGAAGAGTAAAATTTTAAGGTTGTTACACCAGTGAGCCCTGCCATTATCAAGATGCCCCCTAAGGTTTCTATGTTTCCTTTTTCACTTTTAATTAATGTAATAGCCCTAACTTTGAAGTCCCATAACTACCTCATACGAACTCTATTTTCAGTGTTCCTTGGCTCGTTGGATTCCATTTTCTGAATACTATATAATGGTATCAGCTTTAATTTGAAATTATTATGCTATTAGAAGATATACTTCTTAAAAACTCATAACGTTATCGTGCAAAAGTAAAATTTTAAGGTCGCTACACTAGTGCGCTCCCGCCAATAGCAAAATTGCCCCATGAGGTTTCTCCCTTTCTTTTTTAACATTTACTTAATGAAGTAGCCATGAATTTCAAGTCCCACAACTCCTTCATACGAACACTATTTTCAGCATTCCTTAGCTCGTTGGATTCTACTATCTGTGTGTTATATAATGGTTACAGTTTTAATTCCAAATTATCATGCTATTAAAAGATATACTTCTTGAAAGCTCATGACCGGATCATGGAAGAGTAAAATTTTAAGGTTGGTACTCCAGTGAGCCTAGCCATGATCAAAATGTCCTCCTTAGGTTTCTATTTTTTCTTTTTCACTTTTAATTAATGAAATAGCCCTAACTTTGAAGTCCCATAACTCCTTCATACGAACTCTATTTTATGTATTCCTGGGCTCCTTGGATTGCATTTTCTGAATACTATATAATGGTATCAGCTTTAATTTGAAATTATTATGCTATTAGAAGATGTACTTCTTAAAAGCTCATCACCTGTTCATGGAAGTGTAAAATTTTAAGGTTGTTACACCAGTGAGCCCCGCCATAATCAAAATGGGCCCCTGAGGTTTCTATGTTTTCTTTTTCACTTTTAATTAATGAAATAGCCCTAATTTTGAAGTCCCATAACTCCTTCAGACGAACTCTATTTCTAGCGTTCCTTAGCTCGTTGGATTCCATTTCCTGTGTATTATCTAATGGTTTTTGTTTTAATTCCAAATTATTATGCTATTAAAAGATATACTTCTTCAAAGCTCATGACCTGATCATGGAAGAGTAAAATTTTAAGGTTGTTACACCAGTGAGCCCTGCCATTATCAAAATGCCCCCCTAAGGTTTCTATGTTTTCTTTTTCACTTTTAATTAATGAAATAGCCATAACTTTGAAGTCCCACAACTCCTTTATACGAACACTATTTTCAGCATTCCTTAGCTCGTTGGATTCTACTATCTGTGTGTTATCTAATGGTTACGCTTTAATTCCAAATTATTATGCTATTAAAAGATATACTTCTTGAAAGCTCATGACTTGATCATGGAAGTGTAAAATTTTAAGGTTGTTACACCAGTGAGCCCCGCCATAATCAAAATGGGCCCCTGAGGTTTCTATGTTTTTTTTTTCACTTTTAATTAATGAAATAGCCCTAATTTTCAAGTCCCACAACTCCTTCATACGAACACTATTTTCAGCATTCCTTAGCTCGTTGGATTCTACTATCTGTGTGTTATATAATGGTTACAGTTTTAATTCCAAATTATCATGCTATTAAAAGATATACTTCTTGAAAGCTCATGACCTAATCATGGAAGAGTAAAATTTTAAGGTTGTTACACCAGTGAGCCCTGCCATTATCAAAATGCCCCCTAAGGTTTCTATGTTTCCTTTTTCACTTTTAATTAATGGAATAGCCCTAACTTTGAAGTCCCATAACTACCTCATACGAACTCTATTTTCAGTGTTCCTTGGCTCGTTGGATTCCATTTTCTGAATACTATATAATGGTATCAGCTTTAATTTGAAATTATTATGCTATTAGAAGATATACTTCTTAAAAATTCATAACGTTATCGTGCAAAAGTAAAATTTAAGGTCGCTACACTAGTGCGCTCCCGCCAATAGCGAAATTGCCCCATGAGGTTTCTCCCTTTCTTTTTTAACATTTACTTAATGAAGTAGCCATGACTTTCAAGTCCCACAACTCCTTCATACGAACACTATTTTCAGCATTCGTTAGCTCATTGGATTCTACTATCTGTGTGTTATATAATGGTTACAGTTTTAATTCCAAATTATCATGCTATTAAAAGATATACTTCTTGAAAGCTCATGACCTGATCATGGAAGAGTAAAATTTTAAGGTTGTTACTCCAGTGAGCCTCGCCATAATCAAAATGGCCCCCTTAGGTTTCTATTTTTTCTTTTTCACTTTTAATTAATGAAATAGCCCTAACTTTGAAGTCCCATAACTCCTTCATACGAACTCCATTTTAAGTGTTCCTGGGCTCCTTGGATTGCATTTTCTGAATACTATATAATGGTATCAGCTTTAATTTGAAATTATTATGCTATTAGAAGATGTACTTCTTAAAAGCTCATCACCTGTTCATGGAAGTGTAAAATTTTAAGGTTGTTACACCAGTGAGCCCCGCCATAATCAAAATGGGCCCCTGAGGTTTCTATGTTTTCTTTTTCACTTTAAATTAATGTAATAGCCCTAACTTTGAAGTCCCATAACTACCTCATACGAACTCTATTTTCAGTGTTCCTTGGCTCGTTGGATTCCATTTTCTGTGTATTATCTAATGGTTTTTGTTTTAATTCCAAATTATTATGCTATTAAAAGATATACTTCTTGAAAGCTCATGACCTGATCATGGAAGAGTAAAATTTTAAGGTTGTTACACCAGTGAGCCCTGCCATTATCAAAATGCCCCCCTAAGGTTTCTATGTTTTCTTTTTCACTTTTAATTAATGAAATAGCCATAACTTTGAAGTCCCACAACTCCTTTATACGAACACTATTTTCAGCATTCCTTAGCTCGTTGGATTCTACTATCTGTGTGTTATCTAATGGTTACAGTTTTAATTCCAAATTATTATGCTATTAAAAGATATACTTCTTGAAAGCTCATGACTTGATCATGGAAGTGTAAAATTTTAAGGTTGTTACACCAGTGAGCCCCGCCATAATCAAAATGGGCCCCTGAGGTTTCTATGTTTTTTTTTTCACTTTTAATTAATGAAATAGCCCTAATTTTGAAGTCCCACAACTCCTTCATACGAAGACTATTTTCAGCATTCCTTAGCTCGTTGGATTCTACTATCTGTGTGTTATATAATGGTTACAGTTTTAATTCCAAATTATCATGCTATTAAAAGATATACTTCTTGAAAGCTCATGACCTGATCATGGAAGAGTAAAATTTTAAGGTTGTTACACCAGTGATCCCTGCCATTATCAAAATGCCCCCTAGGGTTTCTATGTTTCCTTTTTCACTATTAATTAATGAAATAAACCTAACTTTGAAGTCCCATAACTACCTCATACAAACTCTATTTTCAGTGTTCCTTGGCTCGTTGGATTCCATTTTCTGAATACTATATAATGGTATCAGCTTTAATTTGAAATTATTATGCTATTAGAAGATATACTCCTTAAAAACTCATAACGTTATCGTGCAAAAGTAAAATTTTAAGGTTGCTACACTAGTGCGCTCCCGCCAATAGCAAAATTGCCCCATGAGGTTTCTCCCTTTCTTTTTTAACATTTACTTAATGAAGTAGCCATGACTTTCAAGTCCCACAACTCCTTCATACGAACACTATTTTCAGCATTCCTTAGCTCGTTGGATTCTACTATCTGTGTGTTATATAATGGTTACAGTTTTAATTCCAAATTATCATGCTATTAAAAGATATACTTCTTGAAAGCTCATGACCTGATCATGGAAGAGTAAAATTTTAAGGTTGTTACTCCAGTGAGCCTCACCATAATCAAAATGGGCCCCTGAGGTTTCTATGTTTTCTTTTTCACTTTTAATTAATGAAATAGCCCTAATTTTGAAGTCCCACAACTCCTTCATACGAACACTATTTTCAGCATTCCTTAGCTCGTTGGATTCTACTATCTGTGTGTTATATAATGGTTACAGTTTTAATTCCAAATTATCATGCTATTAAAAGATATACTTCTTGAAAGCTCATGACCTGATCATGGAAGAGTAAAATTTTAAGGTTGTTACACCAGTGATCCCTGCCATTATCAAAATGCCCCCTAGGGTTTCTATGTTTCCTTTTTCACTATTAATTAATGAAATAGCCCTAACTTTGAAGTCCCATAACTACCTCATACAAACTCTATTTTCAGTGTTCCTTGGCTCGTTGGATTCCATTTTCTGAATACTATATAATGGTATCAGCTTTAATTTGAAATTATTATGCTATTAGAAGATATACTCCTTAAAAACTCATAACGTTATAGTGCAAAAGTAAAATTTTAAAGTTGCTACACTAGTGCGCTCCCGCCAATAGCAAAATTGCCCCATGAGGTTTCTCCCTTTCTTTTTTAACATTTACTTAATGAAGTAGCCATGACTTTCAAGTCCCACAACTCCTTCATACGAACACTATTTTCAGCATTCCTTAGCTCGTTGGATTCTACTATCTGTGTGTTATCTAATGGTTACAGTTTTAATTCCAAATTATTATGCTATTAAAAGATATACTTCTTGAAAGCTCATGACTTGATCATGGAAGTGTAAAATTTTAAGGTTGTTACACCAGTGAGCCCCGCCATAATCAAAATGGGCCCCTGAGGTTTCTATGTTTTTTTTTTCACTTTTAATTAATGAAATAGCCCTAATTTTGAAGTCCCACAACTCCTTCATACGAACACTATTTTCAGCATTCCTTAGCTCGTTGGATTCTACTATCTGTGTGTTATATAATGGTTACAGTTTTAATTCCAAATTATCATGCTATTAAAAGATATACTTCTTGAAAGCTCATGACCTGATCATGGAAGAGTAAAATTTTAAGGTTGTTACTCCAGTGAGCCTCGCCATAATCAAAATGGCCCCCTTAGGTTTCTATTTTTTCTTTTTCACTTTTAATTAATGAAATAGCCCTAACTTTGAAGTCCCATAACTCCTTCATACGAACTCCATTTTAAGTGTTCCTGGGCTCCTTGGATTGCATTTTCTGAATACTATATAATGGTATCAGCTTTAATTTGAAATTATTATGCTATTAGAAGATGTACTTCTTAAAAGCTCATCACCTGTTCATGGAAGTGTAAAATTTTAAGGTTGTTACACCAGTGAGCCCCGCCATAATCAAAATGGGCCCCTGAGGTTTCTGTGTTTTCTTTTTCACTTTTAATTAATGAAATAGCCCTAATTTTGAAGTCCCATAACTCCTTCAGACGAACTCTATTTTCAGCATTCCTTAGCTCGTTGGATTCCATTTTCTGTGTATTATCTAATGGTTTTTGTTTTAATTCCAAATTATTATGCTATTAAAAGATATACTTCTTGAAAGCTCATGACCTGATCATGGAAGAGTAAAATTTTAAGGTTGTTACACCAGTGAGCCCTGCCATTATCAAAATGCCCCCCTAAGGTTTCTATGTTTTCTTTTTCACTTTTAATTAATGAAATAGCCATAACTTTGAAGTCCCACAACTCCTTTATACGAACACTATTTTCAGCATTCCTTAGCTCGTTGGATTCTACTATCTGTGTGTTATCTAATGGTTACAGTTTTAATTCCAAATTATTATGCTATTAAAAGATATACTTCTTGAAAGCTCATGACTTGATCATGGAAGAGTAAAATTTTAAGGTTGCTACTCCAGTGAGCCCCGCCATAATCAAAATGGCCCCCTTAGGTTTCTATTTTTTCTTTTTCACTTTTAATTAATGAAATAGCCCTAACTTTGAAGTCCCATAACTCCTTCATACGAACTCTATTTTAAGTGTTCCTGGGCTCCTTGGATTCCATTTTCTGAATACTATATAATGGTATCAGCTTTAATTTGAAATTATTATGCTATTAGAAGATGTACTTCTTAAAAGCTTGTCACCTGTTCATGGAAGAGTAAAATTTTAAGGTTGTTACAGCAGTGAGCCTCGCCAATATCAAAATGGCACCATGAGGTTTCTATGTTTTTTTTCACTTTTACTTAATGAAATAACGCTGACTTTGAAGTCCATAGCTCCTTCATACGGACTCTATTTTCACCAATCCTTAGCTCATTGTATTCCATTTTCTATGTATTATCTAATGGTTTTAGTTTTAATTCCAAATTATTATGCTATTAAAAGAAATACTTCTAGAAAGCTCATGATCTGATCATGAAAGAGTAAAATTTTAAGGTTGTTACACCAGTGAGCTCCGCCATAATCCAAATGACCCCTTGAGGTTTCTATGTCTTCTTTGTCACTTTTAAATAATGAAATAGCCCTAACTTTGAAGTCGCATAACTCCTTCATGCGAGCTCTACTTTCAGCGTTCCTTGGCTCGTTGGATTCCTTTTTCTGAGTACTACTTGATGGTTTCAGCTTTAATTTGGAATTATTATACTATTAAGAGATATACTTCTTAAATACTCATAACCTGATCATGGAATAGCTATGTTTTAAGGTTGTTATGCAAGTGAGCCTCGCCAATATCAAAATTGCTCCATGACATTTCTATGTTATTCTTTTCACTCTTAGTTAATGAAATAGTCGTGACTTTGAAGTCCCATACTCCTTCATACGAGCTCTATTTTCAGCGTTCCTTGGCTCCTTGGATTCCATTTTCTAGGTACTATCTGAGGGTTTTAGCTTTAATTTGAAATTATTATGCTATTAAAAGTTATACTTCTTAAAGACTCATAACCTGATCATGGAATAGCAAAATTTTAAGGTTGTTGCTCCAGTGAGCCTAGCCTATATCAAAATTGCCTCGTGACGTTTCCATGTTTTTTTTTTCACTCTTAGTTAATGAAATAGCCCCGACTTTGAAGTCCCATACTCCTTCATATGAGGTCTATTTTTAGCGTTCCTTGGATCCTTGGATTCCATTTTCTGAGTATTATCTTATGGTTTTTGTTTTTATTCCAAATTATTATGCTATTAAAAGATATACTTCTTGAAAACTCATGACCTAATCATGGAAGAGTAAAATTTTAAGGTTGTTACACCAGTAAGCCCCGCCATAATCATAATGGCCCCCTGAGGTTTCTACATTTTCTTTTTCACTCTTAATTAATGAAATAACCCTAACTTTGAAGTCCCATAACTCCTTCATACGAACTCTATTTTCAGTGTTCCTTGCATTCCATTTTCTAAGTATTAACAGATGATTGCAGCTTTAATTTGAAATTATTACGCTATTAAAAGTCATACTTCTTAAATACACGTAACCTGATTATGCAATAGCAAAATTTTAAGTTTGTTGTGCCCGTGAGCCTCGCCAATATCGGAATTGCCCCATGAGGTTTCTATGCTTTTTTTTCACTTGTAGTTAATGAAATAGTCCTGAATTTGAACTCCCATAACTCCTTCATATGAGCTCTATTTTCAGCATTCCTTGGCTGCTTGGATTCCATTTTCTAAGTACTAACAAATGATTTCATCTTGAATTTGAAATTATTATGCCATTAAAAGTTATACTTCTTAAATACTCATAACCTAATCATGGAATAGTAAATATTTAAGGTTGTTACACCAGTGAGCCTCGCCAATATCAAAATGGCTGCATGAAGTTTCTATGTTTTTTTTACACTTTTACTTAATGAAATAACCTTGACTTTGAAGTCCATAGCTCCTTCATATGGGCTCTATTTCAGCATTCTTTGGCTTGTTGGATTATATTTTCTGCATATTATCTAATGGTTTTAGTTTTAAGTCCAAATTATTATGCTATTAAAAGATATACTTCTTGAAAGGTCATGACCTGATTATGCAATAGCCCTAACTTTGAAGTCCATAACTCCTTCATACAAACTCTATTTTGAGCGTTCCTTGGCTCGTTGGATTCCATTTGCTGAATACTATATAATGGTATCAGCTTTAATTTCAAATTAGTATGCTATTAGAAGATATACTTCTTAAAAAATCGTAACGTTATCATGGAATAGTAAAATTTTAAGGTTGTTACACAAGTGCGCCCTCGCCAAAAGAAAAATTGCCCTCTCACTTTTAATTAATGAAATAGCCCTAACTTTGAAGTCCCATAACTCCTTCATACGAACTCTATTTTCATCATTCCTTGGTTCCTTGGATTCCATTTTCTATGTACTAACAAATGATTTTAGCTCTAATTTGAAATTATTGTGCTATTAAAAGTTAGACTTCTTAAATACTCATAACCTCATCATGGAATAGTAAAATTTTAAGGTTGTTACCCCAGTGAGCCTCGCCAATATCAAAAAGGCACCATGAAGTTTCTATGTTTTTTTTTTTTTCACTTTTACTTAATGAAATAACCCTGACTTTGAAGTCCATAGCTCCTTCATACGGACTCTATTTTCAGCGTTCCTTGGCTCCTTGAATTTCATTTTCTAAGTACTAACAAATGATTTTAGCTTTATTTTGAAATTATTATGCTATTAAAAGTTATACTTCTTAAATACTCATAACCTAATCATGGAATAGTAAAATTTTAAGGTTGTTACACCAGTGAGCCTCTCCAATATCAAAATGGCGGCATGAAGTTTCTATGTTTTTTTTTTCACTTATACTTAATGAAACAACCCTGACTTTTAAGTCCATAGCTCCTTCATACGGACTCTATTTTCAGCATTCCTTGGCTCATTGGATTCCATTTTTTGTGTATTATCTAATGTTTTTAGTTTTAATTCCAAATTATTATGCTATTAAAAGATATACCACTTGAAAGCTCATGACCTAATCGTGGAAGAATAAAATTTTAAGGTTGTTACACCAGTGAGCCCCGCCATTATCAAAATGGCCCTGTGAGGTTTCCATGTTTTCTTTTTCACTTTTAATTAATGAAATATCCCTACCTTTGAAGTCCCATAACTCCTTCATTCGAACTCTATTTTCAGCGTTCCTTGGTTCATTGGATTCCATTTTCTGAATACTATATAATGCTATCAGCTTTAATTTGAAATTAAAAACACATTACGTTATTATGGAATAGTAAAATTTTAAGGTTGTTACACCAGTGCGCCACCTCCAATAGCAAAATTGCCCCATGAGGTTTGTCCCTTTTTTTTTAACATTTACTTAATGAAGTAGCCCTGACTTTAAAGTCCCATAACTCTTTCATACAAACTTTATTTTGGACGTTCCTAAG
This sequence comes from Warburgia ugandensis, assembly GCA_035236585.1. NCBI lineage: Eukaryota > Viridiplantae > Streptophyta > Magnoliopsida > Canellales > Canellaceae > Warburgia > Warburgia ugandensis. The sequence continues at coordinate 54,087,407 of CP141128.1, read as the reverse complement.
CCCGTTCAATTCCATTTTCTGAGTACTATCTAATGGTTTCAATTTAAATTTGAAATTATTATGCTATTAAAAGATGTACTTCTTAAATACTCATAACCTGATCATGGAATAGCAAAATTTTAAGGTTGCCATGCTAGTGAGCCTCGCCAATATCAAAATTGCCCCATGAAGTTTCTATGCTTTTTTTTTTCACTCTTAGTTAATGAAATAGCCCTGACTTTGAAGTCCCATACTCCGTCTAAGTACTAACAAATGATTTCAGCTTTAATTTGAAATTATTATGCTATTAAAAGTTATACTTTTTAAATACTCATAACCTGATCATGGAATAGTAAAATTTTAAGGCTATTACACCAGTGAGCCTAGCCAATATCAAAATGTCACCATGAAGTTTCTATGTTTTTTTTTTAACTTTTACTCAATGAAATAACCCTGACTTTGAAGTCCATAGCTCCTTCATACAGATTCTATTTTCAGCATTCCTTGGCTCGTTGGATTCCATTTTCTGAGTATTATCTAATGGTTTTAGTTTTAATCCCAAATTATTATGCTATTAAATGATGTACTTCTTGAAAGCTCATGACCTGATCATCGAAGAGTAAAATTTTAAGGTTGTTACACCAGTGCGTTACGCCAATATAAAAATGGCACAACGAAGTTTCTAAGTTTCTCTTTCACTTTTACTTAATCAAATAACCCTGACTTTGAAGTCCATAGTTCCTTCATACGGACTCTATTTTTAGCATTCCTTGGCTTGTTGGATTCCATTTTGTGTGTATTATCTAATGGTTGTAGTTTCAATACCAAATTATTATGCCATTAAAAGATATACTTCTTGAAAGCTCATGACCTGATCATGCAAGAGTAAAATTTTAAGGTTGTTGCACCAATGAGCCCTGCCATTATCAAAATGGCCCCCTGAGGATTCTATGCTTTCTTTTTCACTTTTAATTAATGAAATAGCCTAACGTTGAAGTCCCATAACTCCTTCATACGAACTCCATTTTCAGCGTTCCTTGGTTCGTTGCATTCCATATTCTGAGTACTATCTGATGGTTTCAGCTTTAATTTCAAATTATTATACTATTACAAGAAATACTTCTTAAATACTCGTAAACTGATCATGGAATAGAAATATTTTAAGGTTGTTATGCCAGTGAGCCTCGTCAATATCAAAATTACCCCATGAGGTTTCTATGTTTTTTTTTTTTCACTCTTAGTTAATGAAATAGCCCTGACTTTAAAGTCCCATACTCCTTCATACGAGCTCCATTTTCAGCGTTCCTTGGGTCCTTGAATTCCATTTTGTAAGTACTAACAAATGATTTTAGCTTTAATTCAAAATTATTATGCTGTTAAAAGTTATACCTTTTAAATACTCATAACCTGATCATGGAATAGTAAAATTTTAAGGTTGTTACACCAGTGAGCCTCGCCAATATCAAAATGGCAGCTTGAAGTTTCTATGGTTTTTTTTCACTTATACTTAATGAAATAACCCTGACTTTGAAGTCCATAGCTCCTTCATACAGACACTATTTTTAGCATTCCTTGGCTCTTTGGATTCCATTTTCTGAGTATTATCTAATGGTTTTAGTTTTAAATCCAAATTATTACGCTATTAAAAGATATACTTCTTGAAAGCTCATGACCTGATTATGGAAGAGTAAAATTTTAAGGTTGTTACACCAGTGAGCCTCGCCAATATCAAAATGGCACCATGAAGTTTCTATGTTTTTTTTTCACTTTCACTTAATGAAATAACCCTGACTTTGAAGTCCATAGCTGCTTCATACGGACTCTATTTTCAGCATTCCTTGGCTCGTTGGATTCCGTTTTCTGTGTATTATCTAATGGTTTTAGTTTTTATTCCAAATTATTATGCTATTAAAATATATACCTCTTGAAAGCTCATGACCTGATCATGGAAGAGTAAAATTTTAAGGTTGTTCCACCAGTGAGCCCCACCATTATCAAAATGGCCCCCTGAAGTTTCTATGTTTTCTTTTTCACTTTTAATTAATGAAATAACCCTAGCTTTGAAGTCCCATAACTCCTTCATACGAAGTCTATTTTCAGTATTCCCTGGCTCGTTGGATTCCATTTTCTGAATACTATATAATGTTATCAACTTTAATTTGAAATTATTATGCTATTAAAGGATATACTTCTTGAAATCTCGTAACGTTGTCGTGGAATAGTAAAATTTTAAGGTTGTTACACCAGTACGCCCCCGCCAATAGTAAAATTGCCCCATGAGGTTTCTCCCTTTTTTTCTAACTTTGATGTCCCATAACTGCTTCATAAGAACTCTATTTTCATCTTTCCTTGGCTCGTTGGATTCCATTTTCTTAGTACTATCTAATGGTTTCAGCTTTAATTTGAAATTCTTATACTATGAAAAGATATACTTCTTAAATACTCATAACCTGATCATGGAATAGTAAAATTTTAAGGTTGCTACATTAGCGAGCCTCGCCAATATCAAAATGGCACCACGAAGTTTCTAGGCTTCTTTTACACTTTTACTTAATGAAATAACCCTGACTTTGAAGTCCAAAGCTCCTTCATACCAACTCTATTTTCAGCATTCCTTGGCTAGTTGGATTCCATTTTCTGAGTATTATCTAATGGTTTTAGTTTTAATTCCAAATTATTATGTTATTAAAACATATACTTCTTGAAAGCTCGTGACCTGATCATGGAAGAGTAAAATTTTAAGGTTGTTACACCATTGAGCCCCGCCATTATCAAAATGGCCCGCTAAGGTTTCTATGTTTTATTTTTCACTTTTAATTAATGAAATAGCCTTAACTTTGAAGTCGCACAACTCCCTCATATGAACTCTATTTTCAGCGTTCCTTGGCTCGCTGCATTCCATTTTCTAAATACTATATAATCATATCAACTTTAATTTGAAATTATTATGCTATTAGAAGATATACTTCTTAAAAACTCATAACGATATTGTGGAATAGTAAAATTTTAAGGTTATAACACCAGTACCCCCCCGCTAATAGCAAAATTGCCCCATGAGGTTTCTCCCACTTTTTCTAACATTTACCTAATGAAGTAGCCTTGACTTTGAAGTCCCATAACTCCTTCATACGAACTCTATTTTAAGCTTTCCTTGGCTCGTTGGATTCCCATTTATGAGTACTATCTAATGGTTTCAGCTTTAATTTGAAATTATTATACTACTAGAAGATATACTCCCTAAATACTCATAACCTGATCATGCCATAGCAAAATTTTAAGGTTGTTAGACCAGTGAGCCTCGCCAATATCAAATTGCACCACGATGTTTCTATGTTGTTTTTCACTTTTACTTGATGAAATAACCCTGACTTTGAAGTCCATAGCTCCTTCATACGGACTCTAGTTCAGTATTCCTTGGCTCATTGGATTCCATTTTCTGAGTATTATTTAATGGTTTTAGTTTTAATTCCAAATTATTATGCTATTAAAAGATATACTTCTGTAAAGCTCATGACCTTATCATGGAAGAGTAAAATTTTAAGGTTGTTACACCAGTGAACCCCACCATTATTAAAATGGCCCCCTGAGGTTTCTATGTTGTCTTTTCACTTTTAATTAATGAAGTAGCCCTAACTTTGGAGTCCCATAACTCCTTCATATGAACTCTATTTTCAGCGTTCCTTGGCTCCTTGGATTCCATTTTCTGAATACTTTTTAGTGGTATTAGCTTTAATTTGAAATTATTATGCTATTAGAAGATATAGTTCTTAAAAACTCATAACATTATCATGGAATAGTAAAATTTTAAGGTTGTTACACCAGTACGCCACCGCCAATAGCAAAATTGCCCCATGAGGTTTCTCCCTTTTTTTTTTTTTTTAACATTTATTTAATGAAGTAACCCTGAATTTGAAGTCACATAACTTCTTCATACAAGCTCTATGTTCAACGTTCGATGGCTTGTTGCATTCCATTTTCTGAGTACTATCTAATGGTTTCAACATTAATTTGAAATTATGATGCTATTAAAAGAAATACTTCTTAAAAACTTATAACCTGATCATTGAATAGTAATATTTTAAGGTTGTTACGCCAGTGAGCATCGCCAATATCTAAATTGCCCCATGAGGTTTTTATGTTCTTTTTTCACTCTTAGTTAATGAAATAGCCCTGGCTTTGAAGTACCACAACTCCTTCATACGAGCTCTATTTTCAGTGTTCCTTGGCTCCTTGGATTCCATTTTCTAAGTACTAACAAATGATTTCAACTTTAATTTGAAATTATTATGCTATTAAAAGTCATACTTCTTAAATACTCATAACCTGATCATGGAATCGTAAAAATTTAAGGTTGTTACACCAGTGAGCCTTGCCAATATCAAAATGGCACCATGAAGTTTCTATGTTTTTTTTTCACATTTACTCAATGAAATAACCCTAACTTTGAAGTCCATAGCTCCTTCATACGGACTCTATTTCAGCATTCCTTGGCTCGTTGGATTCCATTTTCTGCGTGTTATCGAATGGTTTTAGTTTTAATTCCAAATTATTATGCCATTAAAAGATATACTTCTTGAAAGCTCATGACCTGATCATGGAAGAGTAAAATTTTAAGGTTGTTACAATAGTGAGCCCCGCCATTATCAAAATAAGCCCCGGAGGTTTCTACGTTTTCTTTTTCACTTTTAATTAATGAAATAGCCCCAACTTTGAAGTCCCATAACTGCTTCATACAAACTCCATCTTATAGCCCTATAAATAGAGCTCTTGGGCGCCTCTAATGGCAGCCCAAAAGCTTGGGAAAAAACCCATTTTGAAGAAGCAACCAAGATGAGAAACGTGGAGAAAAACCCAACAACGAGCCAGGTATGCCCAAAATCCCTCAAAACCTGTCTTCACATTAGTCCTAGGCTAAGTTTCCCTAAGTTTTTGCATGAAAAATCAAGCAAAATAGAGCCTTAGAGAGTCACAAAGGACCCACGAACGATCCCTGGGCCGCACTGGTTTGACAGGGTCGAACCAAGGCATCCCAAGGATGCCCCGGTCCCCCAACGAATAAGTCGCCTGACCCTAGACGAAACATGTCGTCCGTGTTCAAGAGAAACCAGTGAGCACGTCTGTGTACGCACTCGCAAATGAAAAAGACGGGCGGGAATCCAGCGCGTCTCCAGACGCGCCCACTGGGGCTCATGCCGCTGACGCGCAACGCGCTAGCGTTCTGGGATTTCACCTCTTAAAGGCCTGTATGTACATGTGATACTAAAAGGCTTATAACTTGAGATCTAGAGCTTCGATTGAGGCGCCACGAAAGGTGTTGTGTCTGTGTCGACGACGCGGACACACCCAAACTATAAAATCCCTAATCAAGGCCCAATCTAAGGTGGGCATGACCCATAGAATAGGATGGTGGCGTGTGGCCACTAGACCTTTGGAAAACTGATGATACCAAGGCCCACTTAGGACCTTAGGACACCCATAGGAATGGGGATGAACCCTTAATGCCTAAGTAATAAGACCAACCACTCTAAAACTTATAAAAGATAGGCCAAACTAACCTTGATTCCCCAAACCATGTTAAGGAGCGTACGAGGACAAAGGGGTTAGCACAACCTAGCCAGGTAGGTGCTCTATCACTACTAGACTTTTAAATAGAGCCATGATTGTTTTGAATGCATGCTTTAAGTATAAGTTATACGATTTGATTAGCATAATTTAATCTTATAAACGAGTTCAGCGTACATATGATAAATGCTTTATGCATAGATATGTTTTGCAAACAATTGCATACATTGTATGATTTGTGAGCATTGAGTTCTTGAAAAATTGCATGTCCTTGAGGGTTACCAAAAGACTTTGGAGTACTCAAAAGACGCTGGGTAGGCAGTTGTGAGGGCCAGGCAGTTGTGAGGGACACAAAGAGGACAGGTTTTGAAAAAGAGATGTTTTTGCTTGTTTGATCGTATATGATTTGGGCTAGTAAGCTCATGGGCACTATGCTAAGAGGTTGGGGTAGCCTCCCAACCTCTACCACTACTAGGTGGATTGGGTACCACGCCCAAAAAGGGCATGTCCCTACGTCGACTGCTTGTGGTACAGGGGGCTACCACTGGTGTCACGACACTGGGTCGATGTGTCATATGCCCTATGGAGGCTATGACGCTGTGTCCCTAGGTACCCAGGGAGCACACAGCACCGAGGTCGTGGGTATAGTTGGACCCTATGGTTTCGTAGACTTATTTGCATTACATATGGCATGATATGAGGTTGGTTGACCATACCATACTAGATATCCATGAGTTCGATTCAATGAAGCATCTTATGAATATCATTATGTTATGATATATATGATACTTTCGACTTGGTTTGTGCGATTCTTTAAGTCGTTAGTATTTTAGTTTGGCAATGGTTTTTGATATCGATATTGAGCATGAGTGTTAAAACCTGCACATGTCTTGAAAGAGCATATGATTTTAAATATAGCATGCATTGTAAAACTAGTAGTAATGGACTCCTACTGAGTATAGTATATACTCACCCAATCCTCAACATTTCTTGGACACAAAGTAAACACTTAAGAGCAAGGAACGCTTGTGACAGAAGACACCCAGACTAAGTGGAAGTAAGTAAACCCCTACCTTATCTTTCAATGTTATTTGATTGTAGTTACTCTTTATAGCTGAGGCTGTGACCAACACTTTCTTGGGAATAATGTTGATTTAAAACATTGCCATGGCTAGATAATTCGAAAATGTGTTTCGACACTCGGGGTTTTATACAAAAGATTGTTTTCCAAAACAAAAAGATTTTCATGCATTTCATATTTTTAAAACAAGAGATCTTGCCTTTTTATCAAATTTGCATCATATAAAAACCCCGGCCATCACAGTCATACGAGCTCTATTTTCATCGTTCCTTGGTTCCTTGGATTCCATTTTCTATGTACTAACAAATGATTTTAGCTTTAATTTGAAATTATTGTGCTATTAAAAGTTAGACTTCTTAAATACTCATAACCTCATCATGGAATAGTAAAATTTTAAGGTTGTTACCCCAGTGAGCCTCGCCAATATCAAAATGGCACCACGACGTTTCTATGTTTTTTTTTCTTCACTTTTACTTAATGAAATAACCCTGACTTTGAAGTCCATAGCTCCTTCATACGGACTCTATTTTCAGCATTCCTTGGCCCGTTGGATTCCATTTTCTAAGTACTAACAAATGATTTTAGCTTTAATTTGAAATTATTATGCTATTAAAAGTTAGGCTTCTTAAATACTCATAACTTGATCATGGAATAGTCAAATTTTAAGGTTGTTACCCCAGTGAGCCTCGCCAATATCAAAATGGCACCATGAAGTTTCTATGTTTTTTTTTTTCACTTTTACTTAATGAAATAAGCCTGACTTTGAAGTCCATAGCTCCTTCATACGGATTCTATTTTCAGCATTCCTTGGCTCGTTGGATTCCATTTTCTTAGTATTATCTAATGGTTTTAGTTTAAATTCCAAATTATTATGCTATTAAAAGATATACTTCTTGAAAGCTCATGACCTTATCATGGAAGAGTAAAATTTTAAGGTTGCTACACCAGTGAGCCCCGCCATTATCAAAATGGCCCCTTGAGGTTTCTATGTTTTCTTTTTCACTTTTAATTATTGAAATAGCCCTAACTTTGATGCCCCATAACTCCTTCATACGAACTCTATTTTCAGCGTTCCTTGGCTCCTTGGATTCCATTTTCTGAATACTATATAGTGGTATCAGCTTTAATTTGAGATTATTATGCTATTAGAAGATATACTTCTTAAAAACTCATAACATTATCAATGAATCGTAAAATTTTAAGGTTTTTACACTAGTACGCCCCCGCCAATAGTGAAATTGCCCCATGAGGTTTCTCCCTTTTTTTTTAACATTTACTTAATGAAGTAGCCCTGACTTTGAGGTCTCATAACTCCTTCATGCGAACTCTATTTTTAGTATTCCTTGTCTCATTAGATTCCATTTTCTAAGTACTACTTAATGGTTTCAACTTTGACTTGAAATTATTATGCTATTAAAACATATACTTCCTAAATACTCATAACCTGATCATGAAATAGCAACCTTTTAGGGTTGTTACGCCAGTGAGCCTAGCCAATATCAAAATTGCCCCATGAGGTTTCTATGTGTTTTTTTCACTCTTAGTTAATGAAATAGCCCTGATTTTGAAGTTCCATAACTTTGTCATACGAGCTCTATTTTCAGCGTTCCTTAGTTCCTTGGATTCCATTTTCTAAGTACTAACAAATGATTTTAGCTTTAATTTGAAATTATTGTGCTATTAAAAGTCAGACTTCTTAAATACTCATAACCTGATCATGGAATAGTCAAATTTTAAGGTTGTTACACCTGTGAGCCTCGCCAATATCAAAATGGCACCATGAAGTTTCTATGTTTTTTTTTTCACTTTTACTTAATGAAATAAGCCTGACTTTGAAGTCCATAGCTCTTTCATACGGACTCTATTTTCAGCATTCCTTGGCTCGTTCGATTCCATTTTCTTAGTATTATCTAATGGTTTTAGTTTAAATTCCAAATTATTATGCTATTAAAAGATATACTTCTTGAAAGCTAATGACATTATCATGGAAGAGTAAAATTTTAAGGTTGCTACACCAATGAGCCCCACCATTATCAAAATGGCCCCTTGAGGTTTCTATGTTTCCTTTTTCACTTTTAATTAATGAAATAGCCCTAACTTTGATGCCCCATAACTCGTTCATACGAACTCTATTTTCAGCGTTCCTTGGCTCCTTGGATTCCATTTTCTGAATACTATATAGTGGTATCAGCTTTAATTTGAGATTATTATGCTATTAGAAGATATACTTCTTAAAAACTCATAACGTTATCATGGAATAGTAAAATTTCAAGGTTGTTACACCAGCACGCCCCTGCCAATAGCAAAATTGCCCCATGAGATTTCTCCCTTTTTTTATTAATATTGACTTAATGATGTAACCCTGACTTTGAAGTCCCATAACTCCTTCATACGAACTCTATTTTTAGCGTTCCTTGCCTCGTTGCATTTCATTTTCTGAGTACAATATAATGCTTTCAGCTTTAATTTGAAATTATTATGCTATTAAAATATATACTTCTTAAATACTCATAACCTGATCATGGAATGGTAATATTTTAAGGGTGTTACGCCAGTGAGCATCGCCAATATCAAAATTGCCCCATGAGGTTTCTATACTTTTTTTCACTCTTAGCTAATGAAATAGCCCCGACTTTGAAGTCCCATGGCTCCTTCATACAAGCTTTTTTGTCAGTGTTCCTTGGCTCCTTGGATTCCATTTTCTAAGTACTAACAGTTGCTTTCAGCTTTAATTTAAATTATTGTGCTATTAAAAGTTATACTTCTTAAATACTCATAACCTGATTATGGAATGGAAAAATTTTAAGGTTCTTATGCCCGTGAGCATCGCCAATATCAAAATTGCCCCATGAGGTTTCTGTGTTTTTTTTTCACTCTTAGTTAATGACATAGCCCTAACTTTGAAGTCCCACAACTCCTTCATACGAGCTTTATTTTCAGCGTTCCATGGTTCCTTGGATTCAATTTTCTAATTACTAAAAAATGATTTTAGCTTTAATATAAAATTATTGTGCTATTAAAAGTTATACTTCTTAAATACTCATAACCTGATCATGGAATAGTAAAATTTTAAAGGTTGTTACACCTGTGAGCCTTGCCAATGTCAAAATGGCACCACGAAGTTTCTATGTTTTTTCTTTCGTTTTTACTTAATGAAATAACCCTGACTTTGAAGTCCATAGCTCCTTCATACGGACTCTAGTTTCAGCATTCCTTAGCTCGTTGGATTCTATTTTCTGAGTATTATCTAATGGTTTTAGTTCTAATTCCAACTTATTATGCTGTTAAACAATATACTTCTTGAAAGCTCATGACCTGATCATGAAAGAGTAAAATTTTAAGGTTGTTACACCAATGAGCCCCGCCATTATCAAAATGGCCCTCTAAGGTTTCTATGTTTTCTTTTTCACTTTTAATTAATGAAATAACCCTAATTGCGATGTACCATAACTCCTTCATACGAGGTCTATTTTCAGCGTTTCTTGGCTCGTTGGATTCCATTTTCTTAGTATTATCTAATGGTTTTAGTTTAAATTTCAAATTATTATGCTATTAAAAGATATACTTCTTGAAAGCTAATGACCTTATCATGGAAGAGTAAAATTTTAAGGTTGCTACACCAGTGAGCCCCACCATTATCAAAATGGCCCTTGAGGTTTCTATGTTTTCTTTTTCAATTTTAATTAATGAAATATCCCTAACTTTTAAGTCCCATAACTCCTTCATACGAACTCTATTTTCAGCGTTCCTTGGCTCCTTGGATTCCATTTTTTGAATACTATATAATGGTATCAGCTTTAATTTCAAATTATTATGCTATTAGAAGATATACTTCTTAAAAACTCATAACGTTATGATAGAATAGTAAAATTTTAAGGTTGTTACACTAGTACGCCCCCACCAATAGCATAATTGCCCCATGAGGTTTCTCCCTTTTTTTTTAACATTTACTTAATGAAGTTGCCCTGACTTTGAAGTCCCATAACTCCTTCATACGAACTATATTTTCAGCGTTGCTTGTCTCGTTAGATTCCATTTGCTGAGTACTACTTAATGGTTTCAACTTTAACTTGAAATTATTATGCTATTAAAAGATATACTTCTTAAATACTCATAACCTGATCATGGAATAGCAAAATTTTACGGTCGTTACACCAGTGAGCCTCGCCAATATGAAAATTGCCCCACGAGGTTTCTATGTTTTTTTTTCACTCTTAGTTACTGAAATAGCCCCAACTTTGAAGTCCCATAACTCCATCATCTGAGCTCTATTTTCAGCATTCCTTAGCTCCTTGGATTCCATTTTCTAAGTACTAACAAATGATTTTAGCTTTAATGTGAAATTATTATGCTATTAAAGTTAAACTTCTCAAATACTCATAACCTGATCATGGAATAGTAAATTTTTAAGGTTGTTACGCCAGTGAGCCTCGCCAATATAAAAATGGCACCATGAAGTTTCTATGTTTTTGTTTTCTCTTTTACTTAATGAAATAACCCTGACTTTGAAGTCCATAGCTCCTTCATACAGACTCGCTTTTCACCATTCCTTGGCTCGTTGGATTCCATCTTCTGAGCATTATCTAATGGTTTTAGTTTTAATTCCAAATTATTATGCTATTAAAGATATACTTTTTGAAAGCTCATGACCTGATCATGGAAGAGTAAAATTTTAAGGTTGTTACACTAGTGAGCCCCGCCATTATCAGAATGGCCCCCTGACTTTGAAGTCCCATAACTCCATCATACGAGCTCTATTTTCAGCGTTCCTTGGTTCCTTGGATTACATTTTCTAAGTACTAACGACTGATTTCAGATTTCATTCAAAATTATTGTGCTATTAAAAGTTATACTTCTTAAATACGCATAACATGATCATGGAATAGTAATATTTTAAGGTTGTTACGCCCGTGAGCATCGCCAATGTCTAAATTTCCCCATGAGGTTTCTAGGTTTTTTTTTCACTCTTAGTTAATGACATAGCCCTGACTTTGAAGTCCCATAGCTCCTTCATACCAACTGTATTTTCAGCGTTCCCTGGCTCCTTGGATTCCATTTTCTAAGTACTAACAGATGATTTCAGCTTTAATTTTAAACTATTATGCTATTAAAAGTTATACTTCTTAAATTCTCATAACATGATTGTGGAATAGCAAAATTTTAAGGTTTATATGCCCGTGAGCCACGCCAATATCAAAATTGCCCCATGAGGTTTCTCTGTTTTTTTTTTTTTCACTCTTAGTTAAAGAAATTGCCCTAACTTTGGAGTCCCATAACTCCTTCATACAAGCTCTAATTTCAGCGTTCCTTGGCTCCTTGGATTCCATTTTCTAAGTACTAACAATTGATTTCAACTTTATTTTGAAATTATTATGCCATTAAAAGTTATACTTCTTAAATACTCATAACCTAATCATGGAAAAGTAAAATTTTAAGGTTGTTACACCAGTGAGCCACGCCAATATCAAATTGCACCATGATGTTTCGATGTTGTTTTTCACTTTTACTTAATGAAATAACCCTGACTTTGAAGTCCCTAGTTCCTTCATACGGACTCTAGTTTCCGCATTCCTTGGATCATTGGATTCCATTTTCTGAGTATTATCTAGTGGTTTTAGTTTTAATTCCAAATTATTATGCTATTAAAAGATATACTTCTCGAAAGCTCATGACCTTACCATGGAAGAGTAAAATTTTAAGCTTGTTACACCAGTGAACCCCACCATTATCAAAATGGCCCCCTGAGGTTTCTATGTTTTCTTTTTCACTTTTAATTAATGAAATAGCCCTAACTTTGGAGTCCCATAACTCCTTCATACGAACTCTATTTTCACCGTTCCTTGGCTCCTTGGATTCCATTTTCTGAATACTTTTAGTGGTATCAGCTTTAATTTGAAATTATTATGCTATTAGAAGATATAGTTCTTAAAAACTCATAACATTATCATGGAATAGTAAAAGTTTAAGGTTGTTACTCCAGTACGCCACCGCCAATAGCAAAATTGCCGCATGAGGTTTCTCCCTTCTTTTTTCTAACATTTATTTAATGAAGTAATCCTAAATTTGAAGTCACATAACTCCTTCATACGAGCTCTATTTTCAGCATTCCATGGCTCGTTGCATTCCATTTTCTAAGTACTATCTAATGGTTTCAACATTAATTTGAAATTATGATGCTATTAAAAGATATACTTCTTAGAAACTTATAACCTGATCATTGAATAGTAATATTTTAAGGTTGTTATGCCAGTGAGCATCGCCAATATCTAAATTGCCCCATGAGGTTTTTATGTTCTTTTTTCACTCTTAGTTAATGAAATAGCCCTGGCTTTGAAGTCCCATAACTCCATCATACGAGCTCTATTTTCAATGTTCCTTGGCTCCTTGGATTCCATTTTCTAAGTACTAACAAATGATCTCAACTTCAATTTGAAATTATTATGCTATTAAAAGTCATACTTCTTAAATCCTCATAGCCTGATCATGGAATCGTAAAAATTTAAGGTTGTTACACCAGTGAGCCTCGCCAATATCAAAATGGCACCATGAAGTTTCTATGTTTTTTTTTCACTTTTACTCAATGAAATAACCCTGACTTTGAAGTCCATAGCTCCTTCATACGGACTCTATTTCAGCATTCCTTGGCTCGTTGGATTCCATTTTCTACGTATTATCGAATGGTTTTAGTTTTAAGTCCAAATTATTATGCTATTAAAAGATATACTTCTTGAAAGCTCATGACCTGATCATGGAAGAGTAAAATGTTAAGGTTGTTACACCAACGAGCCCTGGCATTATGAAAATGGCCCCCTGTGGTTTTTATGTTTTTTTTTCACTCTTAGTTAATGAAATAGCCCTGACTTTGAAGTCCGATAACCCCGTCATACGAGCTCTATTTTCAGCGTTCCTTGGATGACATTTTCTAAGTACTAACAAATGATTTCAGATTTAATTTGAAATTATTGTGCTATTAAAAGTTATACTTCTTAAATACGCATAACATGATCATGGAATAGTAATATTTTAAGGTTGTTACGCCCGTGAGCATCGCCAATATCAAAATTTCCCCATGAGGTTTCTATGTTTTTTTTTCACTCTTAGTTTATGAAATAGCCCTAACTTTGAAGTCCCATAGCTCCTTCATACCAACTCTATTTTCAGCGTTCCCTGGTTCCTTGGATTCCATTTTTTAAGTACTAACAGATGATTTCAGCTTTAATTTGAAATTATTAGGATATTAAAAGTTATACTTCTTAAATACTCATAACCTGATTGTGGACTGGCAAAATTTTAAGGTTTATATGCCCGTTAGCCACCCCAATATCAAAATTGCTGCATGAGGTTTCTCTGGTTTTTTTTTACTCTAAGTTAATGAAATTACCCTAACTTTGGAGTCCCATAACTCCTTCATATGAGCTCTATTTTCAGCATTCCTTGGCTCCTTGGATTCTGTTTTCTAAGTACTAACAATTGATTTTAGGTTTCTTCGGAAATTATTAAGCCATTAAAAGTTATACTTCTTAAATACTCATAACCTGATCATGGAATAGTAAAATTTTAAGGTTGTTACACCAGTGAGCCTCGCCAATGATGTTTCTATCTTGTGTTTCACTTTAACTTAATGAAATAACCCTGACTTCGAAGTCCATAGCACCTTCATACGAACTCTAGTTTCAGCATTCCTTGGCTCGTTGGATTCGATTTTCTGAGTATTATCTAATGGTTTTAGTTTTAATTCCAAATTATTATGCTATTAAAGGAGATACTTCTTGAAAGCTCATGACTTTATCATGGAAGAGTAAAAAATTTTTAAGGTTGTTACACCAGTGAACTCCACCATTATCAAAATGGCCCCCTGAGGTTTCTATGTTTTCTTTTTCACTCTTAATTAATGCAATATACATATTTTGGAGTCCCATAACTCCATACGAACTCTATTTTCAGTGTTCCTTGGCTCCTTGGATTCCATTTTCTGAATACTTTTTAGTGGTATCAGCTTTAATTTGAAATTATTATGCTATTAGAAGATATACTTCTTAAAAACTCATAACGTTATCATGGAATAGTAAAATTTTAAGGTTGTTACACCAGTACGCCACCGCCAATAGCAAAATTACACCATGAGGTTGCTCCCTTTTTTTCTAACATTTATTTAATGAAGTAACCCTTACTTTGAAGTCACATAACTGCTTCATATGAACTCTATTTTTAGCGTTCCATGGCTCGTTGCATTCCATTTTGCGAGTACTATCTAATGGTTTCAACTTTAATTTGAAATTATGATGCTATTAAAAGATATACTTCTTAAATACTCATAACCTGATTATGGAATAGCAAAATTTTAAGTTAGTTGTGCCCGTGAGCCTCGCCAATATCAAAATTGCCCCATGAGGTTTCTATGTTTTTTTTTCACTTGTAGTCAATGAAATAGTACTGAATTTGAAATCCCATAACTCCTTCATACGAGCTCTATTTTTAGTGTTCCTTGCCTGCTAGGATTCCATTTTCTAAGCACTAACAAATGATTCCAGCTTTAATTTGAAATTATTATGCCATTAAAAGTGATACTTCTTAAATACTCATTACCTAATCATGGAATAGTAAAATTTTAAGGTTGTTACACTAGTGAGCCTCGCCAATATCAAAATGGCAGCATGAAGTTTCTATGTTTTTTTTACACTTTTACTTAATGAAATAACCTTAACTTTGAAGTCCATAGCTACTTCATATGGGCTCTATTTGAGCATTCCTTGGCTCGTTGGATTATATTTACTGCCTATTATCTAATGGTTTTAGTTTTAATTCCAAATTATTATGCTATTAAAAGATATACTTCTTGAAAGCTCATGACCTGATCATGGAAGAGTGAAATTTTAAGGTTGTTACACCAGTGAGCCCCGCCTTTATCAAAATGGCCCCCTGAGGTTTCTATTTTTTTTTTTCACTCTTAGTTAATGAAATAGCCCTGACTTTGAAGTCCCATAACTCCTTCATACAAGCTCTATTTTCAACGTTCCATGCCTCCTTGGATTCCATTTTCTATGTACTAACAAATGATTTCAGCTTCAATTTGAAATTATTATTCTATTAAAAGATATACCACTTAAATACTCATAACCTGATCATGCAATAGTAAAATTTTAAGGTTGTTTCACCAGTGAGCCTCGCCAATATCAAAATGGCACCATGAAGTTTCTATGTTTTTTTTTTTTTTTTCACTTTTACTTAATGAAATAACCCTGACATTGAAGTCCCTAGCTCCTTCATACGGACTCTATTTTAGCATTCCTTAGCTCGATCGATTCCATTTTGTGCGTATTATAGAATGGTTTTTGTTTTAATTCCAAATTATTATGCCATTAAAAGATATACTTCTTGACAGCTCATGACCTGATCATGGAAGAGTAAAATTTTAAGGTTGTTACAGTAGTGAGCCCCGCCATTATCAAAATAGGCCCTGGAGGTTTCTACGTTTTCTTTTTCACTTTGAATTAATGAAATAGCCCCAACTTTGAACTCCCATAACTCCTTCATACAAACTCCATTTTCAGCATTCCTTGCATTCGATTTTCTAAGTATTAACAGATGATTGCAGCTTTAATTTGAAATTATTATGCTATTAAAAGTCATACTTCTTAAACACTCGTAACCTGATTATGCAAGAGCAAAATTTTAAGTTTGTTGCGCCCGTGAGCCTCGCCAATATCGAAATTGCCCCATGAGGTTTCTATGTTTTTTTTTTCACTCTTAGTTAATGAGATAGTCCTGAATTTGAAGTCCCATAACTCCTTCGACGAGCTCTATTTTTAGCGTTCCTTGGCTGCTTGGATTCCATTTTCTAAAAACTAACAAATGATTTCAGCTTTAATTTGAAATTATTATGCCATTAAAAGTTATACTTCTTAAATACTCATAACCTAATCATGGAATAGTAAAATTTTAAGGATGTTACACCAGTGAGCCTCACCAATATCAAAATGGCAGCATGAAGTTTCTATGTATTTTTTACACTTTTACTTAATGAAATAACCTTGACCTTGAAGTCCATAGCTCCTTCATATGGGCTCTATTTGAGCATTCCTTGGCTCGTTGGATTATATTTACTGCGTATTATCTAATGGTTTTAGTTTTAATTCCAAATTATTATGCTATTAAAAGATATACTTCTTGAAAGCTCATGACCTAATCATGGAAGAGTGAAATTTTAAGGTTGTTACACCAGTGAGCCCCGCCTTTATCAAAATGGCCCCCTGAGGTTTCTATCTTTTTTTTTCACTCTTAGTTAATGAAATAGCCCTGACATTGAAGTCCCATAACACCTTCATACGAACTCTATTTTCAACGTTCCTTGGCTCCTTGGATTCCATTTTCTAAGTACTAACAAATGATTTCTGCTTTAATTTGAAATTATTATGCTATTAAAAGATGTACCTCTTAAATACTCATAACCTGATCATGGAATAGTAAAATTTTAAGGTTGTTACACCAGTGAGCCTCACCCATAACTCCTTCATACGAACTCTATTTTCAGCGTTCCTTGGCTCCTTGGATTCCATTTTCTGAATACTTTTTAATGGTATCAGCTTTAATTTGAAAATTTTATACTATAAGAAGATATATTTCTCAAAAACTCATAACATTATCATGGAATAGTAAAATTTTAAGGTTGTTGCACTAGTGCGCCACCGCCAGTAGCAAAATTCCCCCATGAGGTTTCTCCCTCCTTTTTTTTTGACATTTACTTTATGAAGTAGTCCTGACTTTGAAGTCCCATAACTCCTTCATACGAACCCTATTTCCAGCATTCCTTGGCTCGTTGGATTCCATTTTCTGAGTATTATCTAATGGTTTCAACTCTACCTCGAAATTATTATGCTATTAAAAGATATACTTCTTAAATACTCATAACCTAATCATAGAATAGCAAAATTTTAAGGTTGTTATGCCAGTGAGCCTCGCCAATATCAAAATAGCCCCATGAGGTTTCTATGTTTTTTTTTTTCACTCTTAGTTAATCAAATAGCCCTGACTTTGAAGTCCCATAACTCCATATGAGCTCTATTTTCAGCATTCCTTAGCTCCCTTGATTCCATTTTCTAAGTACTAACAAATGATTTTAGATTTAATTTGAAATTTTTATGCTATTAAAAGTTATACTTCTTAAATACTCATAACCTAATCATGGAATAGTAAAATTTTGAGGTTGTTACACCAATGAGCCTTGCCAATAACAAAATCGCACCATGAAGTTTCTATGTTTTTTTTTTCACTTTTACTTAATGAAATAACCATGACTTTGAAGTCCATAGCTCCTTCATACGGACTCTATTTTCAGCATTCCCTGCCTCGTTGGATTCCATTTGTTGAGTATTATCTAATGCTTTTAGTTATAATTCCTAATTATTATGTATTAAAAGATATACTTATTGAAAGCTCAAGACCTAATCATGGTAGAGTAAAATTTTAAGGTTGTCACAGCAGTGAGCCCCGCCATTATCAAAATGCCCCCTGAGATTTCTATGTTTTCTTTTTCACTTTTAATTAATGAAATAGCCCTGACTTTGAAGGCCCATAACTCCTTCATACGAACTCCATTTTCAGCGTTCCTTGGCTCGTTAGATTACATTTTCTGAACACTATATAATGGTATCAGCTTTAATTTGAAATTATTATGCTATTAGAAGATATAGTTCTTAAAAAATCCTAATGTTATCGTGGAATAGTAAAATTTTAAGGTTGTTACTCCAGTATGCCCCCGCCAATAGAAAAATTGCCCCATGAGGTTGCTCCCCTTTTTTTTAACATTTACTTAATGAAGTAGCCCTGTCTTTGAAGTCCCATAACTCCTTCATACGAACTGTATTTTTAGCGTTCCTTGGCTCGTTGCATTCCATTTTCTGAGTACCATCTAATGGTTTCAGCTTTAATTTGAAATTATTATGCTATTAAAAGATATACTTCTTAAATAATCATAACCTGATCATTGAGTAGTAAAATTTTAAGGTTGTTACACCATTGAGCCTCGCCAATATCAAAATGGCACCATGAAGTTTCTATGATTTGTTTTTCTCTTATACTATGTTTAATAACCCTAACTTTGAAGTCCATAGCTCCTTCATACGGACTCTAGTTTCGGCATGCCTTGGCTCATGGGATTCCATTTTCTGAGTATTATCTAATTGTTTTAGTTTTAATTCTAAATTATTATGCTATTAAAAGATATACTTCTTGAAAGCTCATGACCTGATCATGGAAGAGTAAAATTTTAAGGTTGTTACCCCAGTGATCCCCACCATTATCAAAATGGCCCCCTGAGATTCCTATGTTTTTTTTTTCACTCTTAGTTAATGAAATAGCCCTGACTTTGATGTCCCATAACTCCCTCATACGAGCTCTATTTTCAGCGTTCCTTAGCTCCTTGGATTCCATTTTCTGAGTACTATCTAAAGCTTTCAGGTTTAATTTAAAATTATTATGCTATTAAAAGTTATACTTGTTAAATACTATTAACCTTATTATGGAAAAGCAAAATTTTAAGGTTCTTAGGCCCGTGAGCCTTGCCAATATCAGAATTGCCCCATGAGGTTTCTATGTTTTTTTTTCTAACTTTGAGGTCCCATAACTCCTTCATACGAACTCTATTTTCAGCATTCCTTGGCTCGTTGGATTCCATTTTCTTAGTATTACCTAATGCTTTTAATTTTAATTCCAAATTATTATGCCATTAAAAGTTATACTTCTTAAATACTCATAACCTATCATGGAATAGTAAAATTTTGAGGTTGTTACACCAGTAAGCCTCGCTCATATCAAAATGGCACCATGAAGTTTCTCTGTGTTTTTTTTACTTTTACTTAATAAAATAACTCTGACTTTGAAGTCCATAGCTCCATCATACGGACTCTATTTTCAGCATTCCTTGGCTCGTTGGATTCCATTTTCTGAATATTAAGTAATGCTTTTCCTTTTAATTTCAAATTATTATGCTATTAAAAGATATATTTCTTGAAAGCTCAGGACCTGATCATGGAAGAGTAAAATTTTAAGGTTGTTACACTAGTGAGCCCTGCCATTATCAAAATGGCCCCCTGAGGTTTCTATGTTTTCTTTTTCACTTTTAATTACTGAAATAGTGCTAACTTTGAAGTCCCATAACTCCTTCATACGAACTCTATTTTCAGTGTTCCTTGGCTCCTTGGATTCCATTTTCTGAATACCATATAATGGTATCAGCCATAATTTGAAATTATTATGGTATTGGAAGATATACTTATTAAAAACTCATAATGTTATCATGGAATAGTAAAATTTTAAGGTTGTTGCACCAGTACGCCCCCGCCAATATCAAAATTGCCCCATGAGGTTTCTATGTTTTTTTTTTCACTCTTTCTTAATGATATAGCCCTGACTTTGAAGTCCCATAACTCCTTCATACGAACTCTATTTTCAGCATTCCTTGGCTCGTTGGATTCCATTTTTTGAGCATTATATAATGCTTTTAGTTTTAATTCCAAATTATTATGCTATTAAAAGATATTTTAATGAATCCAATTTTGTAATATTGAAATTCCAAGTTAAGCAATGAAAAGATCAGGTTTTGAAGATAAGGGCATTTTGGTCATTTCACTATTTACCTCAACTGAACCCAGAAATTTGGTCCTAAAAATAGTTCCATTAGATGCATCTCAGAAAAAGGAATTCAACAAGACCAAAATCACCCAAAACGGAGTTAAAACGAGCAAGTTATGGCCCTTTGACGTTCAGGGGCAAAAACGTAATTTTTACAAAAAAGGTTTTAACTTGCAAAAGACAGGGGCCCGTTTTGATACGGGCACCCCTTCATCTTCAACCTCTAGAAGGTTCTAGAACGGCAGTGATTGGAGGAGAAATCACCGCCATTCAAAGGCGGTGAGAGCCCCCTCTAGAACCCTCTCTTAGCTCTATAAATAGAGCTATAATGGCAGCCCAAAATGTTGAAGAAAACCCGTCGTGGAGCAGTGACCTAGAGGGAAAAACAAGGAGAAAAACCCAGGAACGAACCAGGTATGCCCAAGATCCCTCAAAACCCATCTCCACCATAGTTCCAAGGTCAATTTCCCTAGGTTTTTGCATGAAAAAGCATGCAAAATGGAGCCCTGGAGACTCACCAAGGACCCAGGGATGTCCCCTGGGCCGCACTGGTTCGACAAGGTCGAACCAGGATGTCCTGAGGATGCCCTGGTTCCCCAACGAGTAGGATGTTCCAGTCGGAACGTCCCATGTCGTTCTGTTTGAAAAACCAAACGGGCGCGTCCAGGGACGCGCCCGCAAAAGAGAAAGAGAAGCGGGAAAATCCGGCGCGTCTGCAGACGCGCCCACTGAGGCGTACGCCGCAGACACGCAGTGCGCTAGCGCTGCGGGTTTTTTTCGTTCCTTAAGGAAGCCGGGGCGCACAATGCAGACGCGCAGCGCCCTAGCATTCCGTCTTTTTATTTTTAAGACTTCTATATACGTGCGACACTAAAACGCTTATAACTTGAGATCTAGAGCTCCGATTGAGGCGCCGCAAAAGGTGTTGTGTACATGTCAACGACGCGGACAAATCCAAACTATAAAATCCCTGATCAAGGCCCAATCAAAGGTGGGCATGACCCTTAGAATAGGATGGTGGCGCGTGGCCACCAGACCTTTGGAAAAATAAGGATACCAAGGCCCAATTAGGACCTTAGGACACCCATAGGCATAGGGATGGACCCCTAAGGCCTAAGTAATAAGACTAATTACTCTAAAAAGCCATAAAAGATAGGCCAAACTAACCTTGAGTCCCCAAACCATGTTCAGGAGCGTACGAGGACAAAAGGGTTAGCGCAACCTAGTCAGGTAGGTGCTCTATCACTACTAGATGCTTTTAAAAGAACTATTATTGATTTAGAATACATGTTTTAAGTATATGACTTGTTTAGCATAACTTAATTCAGCATGCATGTGATAAATGCTTTATGCATAGACATGTTTTGTAAATAATTGCATATACATTATGCATAGATATATTTTGCAAACTATTGAATACATTTCATGATTGTGAAGCATAAGTTCTTGCAAAAATTGCATGTCCTTGAGCGTTACCAAAAGACGCTGGAGTGCCGAGGGTTAGGCAGTTGTGAGGGACCCAAAGAGGGCAGGTTTTTAAAAATACATCGTGCATATATTGGCAAGACATGTGCTACATGCATAGATTGCATGATAAGTGTAGCCTTTACCGATGAGGGCGGGCCAAAGAGAGCTGACAAGGCTTCTAGGCTGGCAGGCTTCTAGGCTATCAGGCTTCTAGGCAAGGTTATGACTTTGAATGTAATACTAGCATGAGCAAATTTTGTGCATTTCATGCATGTTTTGCAACCGATTGCATAGATTGCATGATTTACGACGAAGATGTGTCATAGGCCCCGTGGAGGCTATGACCGAGTGTCCTCAGGTACCCGGGGACCCCACGGCGGTGAGGTCGTGGGCATAGTTTGGACCTTATGGTTTATGGACTTATTTGCATTGCATATGGCATGATATGAGGTTGGTCGACCATACCATACTAGAAATCCATGAGTTGGATTCCATGAAGCATCTTATGCATATGATGATGTTATGATATATATGTATATGATACTTTCGATTTTGGATTATATGATCCTTTAAGTTTAACAATGGATTTTAATATCGATGTTGCACTTGAGTATTCAAACACACACATGTTTTGAATGAGCATATGATTTTAAAACATCTCATGCATTATACAACTAGTAGTGATAGGCTCCTACTGAGTATAGTATATACTCACCCAATCCTCAACATTTTTCAGATACAAAGTAAATACTTAAGGGCAAGGAACGTTTGTGCTAGGAGACACCCAGACTAAGTACAAGTAAGTAAACCCCTACCTTATCTTTCAATGTTACTTAATTGTAGTTACTCTCTAATAGCTGGGACTGTGACTAACACTTTCTTGGGAACAATATTGATTTAAACTTTGCCATGGCTAAATAATTTGAGAATGTGTTTTGACGCTCGGGGTTTTTATGAAAGATTGTTTTCCAAAAGAAAAAGATTTTCATGCATCTCATACTTATAAAACAAGAGATCTCGCCTTTTTATCAAAATTGCATCATATAAAAACTCGGGTCGTCACAGATATACTTCCTGAAAGTTCATGACCTGATCGTGGAAGAGTAAAATTTTAAGGTTGTTACACTAGTGAGCCCCGCCATTATCAAAATGCCCCCCTGAGGTTTCTATGTTTTCTTTTTCACTTTTAATTAATGAAATAGCCCTCACTTTGAAGTCCCATAACTCCTTCATACGAGCTCTATTTTCAGCATTCCATGGCTCCTTGGATTCCATTTTCTAAGTACTAACAAATGATGTCACCTTTAATTTGAACTTATTATGCTATTAAAAGTTATACTTCTTAAATACTCATAACCTGATCATGGAATAGCAAAATTTTAAGGTTGTTACGCTAGTGAGCCTTGCCAATATCAAAATTGCCCCATGAGGTTTCAATGTTTTTTTTTCACTCTTAGTTACTGAAACAGCCCTGCCTTTGAAGTCCCATAACTCCTTCATACAAGCTCTATTTTCAGCGTTGCTTGGCTCCTTGGATTCCATTTTCTAAGCACTACCAATTGATTTCAGCTTTAACTTGAAATTATCATGCTATTAAAAGTTATACTTCTTAAATACTCATAACTAGATCATGGAATAGTAAAATTTTAAGGTTGTTGCACTAGTGAGCCTCGCCAATATCTAAGTGGTACCATGAAGTCTCTATGTTTTTTTTTTCACTTTTACTTAATGAATTAACCCTAACTTTGAAGTCCATAGCTCCTTCATGCGAACTCTATTTTCAGCATTCCTTGGCTCATTGGATTCTATAATAACCCTAATTTTTGTAATTGATTGAGAAAATCAATCAAGTTTGAGTTTCAGATATTTCAGGCTGAAATATTAGGGTTATTTAGAATATACATTTTATAAAAGTATAATAAAATAATTAGACATGTAAAATTGAAATTAAACTTATCAAACCCTTCAAAATGGCTATAAGCACGACAAATTTTGAATTCGGATGAAAAGTCCTTAAGTTTTTTCATTTCTTGGACAAAAGGGTTAAATAGTAATTTTATCCAAAAATCAAAATCTCCCAAAAATCAAAATATGAGACCTCAAAATTTAGAATGTACTAAGAAATATGAATCCAACACCATTAAGTACACTCAAATCCGAGATCATGGGAATAAAACCCAAAATTTTATACATAATAATTTTAGCAGCCCACGTGAATTCCTGGGTCAACAAACATCAGCTAGTCTTGGGGAAGAAAAATGGGGCATGGGGAAGAAAAAATGGAGCATGGGAGACTTTCATGCAAATTAATAATAAAAAATAAAATATTATAATCATGAAAAAAGACCCAAAATGCCTATAAATACAACCGCAAAAATCCTCCAAAAATGCTCATAAAATCCGCACAAAATTTTCTTCTCTCTTCCTAAAAAATTAGACCTAGATCCCTCCCCAAAAACCCAAAATTTCCAAGAGATATCTCTTTTCAATTTGTTTTTCTTTTTAGATTGGAACAAGAGACCTGAAATCAATTAGGCACTCTGTTCTAGAACTAATTTCATTAATTCACCATCCAAAACTTCCCAACATATCTATTCTAAAAACCCCCAAAGAAATTTCAAGATCCAACGGTTCAAACAATGGGAATTTGCAAGAAAGGTGGATCTTGGGCCATATCTTCATCAAAGGGTATTTCTTTTAAATTGGACACATAAACACCATTTTTTCTCAAATCAGGTATGTGGGAATACTTTATATAGATGTTTACTACTGCTTTATGTAATTTTTAGTTTACTATAATTTATTTTGGTAATAGAAAGGTAAAAATAAAGTAAACACTAGAACCCTTAATTCAGGATGATAGAGTACCCAAATCAAAATTTTGACTACACCAATAGATCCAGAAGGGTCCGAAACCCTTAGGGTAGAATTTTCACAAAGATCTAAGAAGGTTTGGTCCCTCAATTGAGAAGGGATTGATTGGACGGTCCAAACAGACTGTCCGATTCCTGATCGGACGGACGATGTCCCGTGCGCATCCATGGATGCCCCGTGCGGGCGCTTTCGCATTTCAGCGCAGCGGACGCGCTTGACTTGTTCCGTTCGGCTTGGTTTTCCTCCTAAAAGATCTAGGCCGTCCGTTCCTTGTGCCCAGATCAAATCTAAGCCCTAGGAAAGATTGTGAACTTCCAGATCCAATTCCGGAGTCATCTGAACTCTAAATTGAGATCCAAAAGAACCTATGGACATCTTGAAACCTCTATTTTCTGATGAAATGATAAAATGGATATACTATTCACTAAAAAAAATCTGTATTTAAGGAAACAAGTTTCCAATTACCTAGATCTGAGATGATCTGAGATGATCAGATCTTGAAAATATGTTTTTATAATGACATACTATTGAAATAAAGTGAGATCTATTGTTTAAGTGGATATATATGAGATATATTAAGGGATCTACCCATTATGGTAGAAAAACCCTAAAAATACCAAGGGACCCACTTGATCAATGAGATCAAGTGTGATCAGATCCTTGGGATGGATAGAATGAATGTTGATATGATGAAATCCAAGGAAATCATGGATGGATTATGACAAAAATAGATCAATATGATCTTTTGACCTTAATAAAGAAAATCCCCTAAATATAACTAATACCTTTAATCAAAGGAAAAAATCTAAGATTAAATGGTTGGATCATAAGTAGAGGTTTCTAAAAATGTTAATGTAATTAGTTTCATTTTATATAATAGCATTTTAAATATGATTATGTTATAAAGCATGCTAGTATAACATTTAGACTTTAGCATGATATGTGATATCATTGTTGCCATAAGGTGCTAGATTTAATTATTTTAAGTACCTTGCCTCATTATCATTAAATGTTAAATTATGTAGTTTTATGCTCTGAATTTATAATTCATTTATGGTTAAATGTTATTAGTAGATCTACTTGTTATGAGATAAAGAGCATAAAACATCAAAAATGTATTCTAATGAGAAAGTAGAGTTTCATGACATAAATAAGAATGGAGTACTTTGGACTTAATTAGTAAGGGCTATGGTTAGTAGGACAATATAAGGATTATCAAGTCCTTGGCCCAAATTAGGAAAAGAATAATAAACCCCATGAATGACATTATAAATATTCATGTACTTAATTAAAATCCATTAGAAAGAGTACTTAGGGTAAACATGCTTATAGGAACCTTATGAAAGGTTGAGCTATGGTCATTCTAGTGAATGATGGACATAGTGGTTAAGGGGGTTATCTAATAGAGCCTCGCTCTTCCCCTACCTTCCATTGACGTTTGTGAGGTCTAAACACCTCCTTACATGAGGATTGAAGTAACCACTTTGTGTTCACCCATTCAGCTAGTAAGCCTTAGCCAATTAGAAATAAGAGGAGCAGTATTGAGGCTTGAATAAGCTACCTTCAACCAGCACATTAATTAGTTGAATAATAATAATAAGAGCATAAAAGGTTAGTAAATTACTTAACCCTAATAAAAACAGTAAGTAAGATAAGGATGATCAAACAAGATCCATTAGATCTTGGATGATCAAGAACAATAAGAATAAGAACATCATATTGTACTTAGTATGCATGTTTATTAGTATACTTGTTATAGGTCATTAGATTAGATAATCCAAAACCTTGATCAAAGATGATTCAAGGAAGAAAACCAAGATCATCCTCCATAGGGATGATCCAATAACTGAACTTAGATAAAAGAAGAACTAGATGATAGAAGATCTAGGACCTTGATGTTTATCAACATGTGTACATTGTCAATCAATGGATCTATGAAAGATCAAGATCAAGGAGATGGATATACAAAGACTGAGAAATAGAAAAATACTTAGATATGAATGATCTAAAGATGATTCTAAACATCAGATCTAGTGATCAATAGAATTGTTCATAATTTATATATTGACAATATGTATGGATGTATAGATTACATGCATCAGTCAGGATCATGGAAGATTGGAAAAGAGATCAATCCTTAATGGTAGGAGGATTTGATGAATGCATACATGATTGTACTCATGATCTTATGTTGACAAGAGTAATGATAATACTTGTATTAAATCTCTTGAAAACCTTATGATCCAACCAAACACATATAAGAAGGTTAAAGAGTAAACTATAAGTGAATATAGGGAACTAGGAAATATTTCAGCCCTAAGCAAACATACATATGGTCTGATATATATGGAATCTATTTTACATACAAGCTTGGAGGCTTGTGAGTTTGTTTTAATAGGCATAAGCCTAGGGGAATGCTATTGCTAGAGGAGTTATGAGGGCTTGGCCACCCGCTCCATGACATTTGATGATGTGATGATACCTTGCCCTAAGAGAGGCTAAAAGTCGGGTGATGGCAATTATGGGAAGGCCACCACTGTGAAAGTCTTGCCCCCCCATATGGGTAGTGACATAATATTTTCCACCGTGGTCTCAGTGGTGAACAAGGCAGTTATCCGAGTGCGCTAGTATCGATCAGACTACAGCATAGCAACCTTTTTGATTATTTTGCACTATGATACACATGAGAATAGGCATAGTGAAATGCCTTATGTTGTAGCATAATGAAATGCTAGATAATTGTATATTACCAATATTTCCCAAGAAGGGAAAATCCCAGTATAAGATTAGCTGTAATACTAAATTCTCAAAATGAAGAGAATTGATCAGCTTAGTTGGGAATGATATTTGACTATTTTCACAAATTTAACTAGTTTACCCATGAAGGGTATGTATGTATATAGATATACATAACTTACAAAGTAAAGTGTATGTTTAAAGATAATGGGATTAGGAAGTATTGGAATTACATTGTCAATGTTATGTTTCTTGAATCCCCTACCAAGCATTGCTTGTTGAGATATTGTACTTGTTGCAATATCTCAGATACAGGGAAGGAGAATTAGGAGCTGAAGATGATAGAAGTCCTGAAGAGAATAATCTTCAAGGTATACCCTTGAAGACATGTATTTTCCTTTGTTGAGAGTTTTATAGTATGGTGAGCTTGAGTTTTGGATTATGTAATTTGGACAAGTATTGTACTAGATTTGGCTATATTGTGAACCACTGGATGGATCCTAGAGTTTAATAAAAGTATATTCCTTCAATGGAATTTTATTTTGTACACAAATTGTACATATGTTATGTATGAAGTGGTGACTTGGGTTTTCAAAACAAGTTCTAAAGAAGAGAATTTCCATTGCTTTGTTTTGCGAAATTTTTTTACACTCTTAAGGGCCCTGCCTTTCAAATTACCTTACAAATCATGTTTGCAAAACCCGGGTCATCACAAATTCCATTTTCTAAATACTATATAATGGTATCAGCTTTAATTTGAAATTATTATGCTATTAGAAGATATACTTCTTAAAAACTCATAACGTTATCATGGAATAGTAAAATTTTAAGGTTGTTACAGCAGTATGCCCCTGCCAATAGCAAAATTGCCCCGTGAGGTTTCTCCCTTTATTTTTTAACATTTACATAATGAAGTAGCCATGACTTTAAAGTCCCATAACTCCTCCATACGAGCTCTATTTTCAGCATTCCTTGGCTCCTTGGATTCCATTTTCTGAGTACCATCTAAAGGTTTTAACTTTTATTTGAAATTATTACGCTATTGAAAGAAATACTTCTTAAATACTCAAAACATGATCATGGAATAGCTAAATTTCAAGGTTGTTACGCCAGTGAGCCTCGCAAATATCAAAATTGCCCCATGAGGTTTCTATGTTTTTTTTTCACTCATAGTTAATGAAATAGCTCTCACTTTGAAGTCCCATAACTCCTTCATACGAGCTCTGTTTTCAGCATTCCATGGCTCCTTGGATTCCATTTTCTAAGCACTAAGAAATGATTTCAGCTTTAATTTGAAATTATTATGCTATTAAAAGATATACTTCTTAAATACTCATAACCTGATCATGGAATAGCAAAATTTTAAGGTTGTTACGCCAGTGAGCCTGGCCAGTATCAAAATTGCCCCATGAGGTTTCTATGTTTTTTTTTCACTCTTAGTTAATGAAATAGCCCTCACTTTGAAGTCCCATAACTCCTTCATACGAGCTCTATTTTCAGCATTCCATGGCTCCCTAAATTCCATTTTCTAAGCACTAACAAATGGTTTCACCTTTAATTTGAAATTATTACGCTATTAAAAGATATACTTCTTAAATACCCATAACCTAATCATGGAATAGCAAAATTTTAAGGTTGTTACGCCAGTGAGCCTTGCCAATACCAAAATTGCCCCAGGAGGTTTCTATGGTTTTTTTTCACTCTTAGTTAATGAAATAACCCTCACTTTGAAGTCCCATAATTTTTTCATACGAGCTCTATTTTCAGCATTCCATGGCTCCTTGGATTCCATTTTCTAAGTACTAACAAATGATTTCAGCTTTAATTTGAAATTATTATGCTATTAAAAGATATACTTCTTAAATACTCATAACCTGATCATGGAATAGTGAGGTTGTCACACCAGTGAGCCTTGTCAATATCAAAATTGCCCCATGGGGTTTCTATGTTTTTTGTTCACTCTTAGTTAATGAAATAGCCCTCACTTTGAAGTCCCATAACGCCTTCATACAAGCTCTATTTTCAGCATTCCCTGGCTCCTTGGATTCTATTTTCTAAGTACTATCAAATGATTTTAGATTTAATTTGAAATTATTATGCTATTAAAAGTTATACTTCTTAAATACTCATAACCTGATCATTGAATACTAAATTTTAAGGTTGTTACACCAGTGAGCCTTACCAATATCAAAATGGCACCATGAGGCTTCTATGTTTTTTTCTCACTTTTACTTAATGAAATAACCCTGACATTGATGTCCACAGCTCCATCATACGAGCACTATTTTCAGTGTTCCCTGGCTCCTTGGATTCCATTTTCTTAGTACTAACAAATGATTTCAGATTTAATTTGAAATTATTATGCTACTAAAAGTTATACTTCTTAAATACTCATGACCTGATCATGGAAAAGCAAAATTTTAAGGTTGTTACACCAGTGAGCCTCGCCAATATCAAAATGGCACCATGAAGTTTCTATGTTTTTTTTTTGTCACTTTCACTTAATGAAATAACCCTGACATTGAAGTCCATAGCTCCTTCATACGGACTCTATTTTCAGCATTTCTTGGCTCATTGGATTCCATTTTCTGAGTATTATCTAATGGTGTTAGTTTTAATTTCAAATTATTATGCTATTAAAATATATACTTCTTGAAAGCTCATGACCTGATCATGGAAGAGTAAAATTTTAAGGTTGTTACACAAGTGAGCCCACCATTATCAAAATGCCCCCTAAGGTTTCTATGTTTTCTTTTTCACTTTTAATTAATGAAATAGCCCTGACTTTGAAGTCCCATAACTCCTTCATATGATCTCTATTCTCAGTGTTCCTTGGCTCCTTAGATTCCATTTTCTATGTACAAACAAATGATTTCAGCTTTGATTTGAAATTATTATGCTATTAAAAGTTATACTCCTTAAATACTCATAACATGATAATGGAATAGGAAAATTTTAAGGTTGTTCCGCCAGTGCGCCTTGCCAATATCAAAATCGCCTCATGAGGTTTCTATGTTTTTTCTTCACTCTTAGTTAATGAAATAACCCTCACTTTGAAGTCCCATAACTCCTTCATACGAGCTCTATTTTCAGCATTCCTTGGTTCCTTGGCTCCTTAGATTCCGTTTCCTAAGTACTAACAAATGATTTCAGCTTTAATTTGAAATTATTATGTTATTAAAAGTTATACTTCTTAAATACTCATAACCTGATTATGGAATAGTAAAATTTTAAGGTTGTTACGCAAGTGAGCCTCACCGACGTCAAAATTGCGCCATGGGGTTACTATATTTTTTTTTCACTCTTAGTTAATGAAATGGCCCTGACTTTGAAGTCCCATAACTCCTTCATACGAGCTCTATTTTCAGCGTTCCTTGGCTCCTTGGTTTCTATTTTCCAAGTACTAACAAATGATTTCAGCTTTAATTTGAAATTATTATGCCATTAAATGTTATAGTTCTTAAATACTCATAACCTAATGATGGAATAGTAAACTTTTAAGGTTGTTATGCCAGTGAGCCTCGCCAATATCAAAATGGCAACATGAAGTTTCTACTTTTTCTTTTTTCTTTTTTTCACTTTCACTTAATGAAATAACGCTGACATTGAAGTCGATAGCTCCTTCATGCGGACTCTATTTTCAACATTCCTTGGCTCGTTGTAGTGCATTTTCTCACTATTATCTAATGGTTTTAGTTTTCATTTCAAATTATTATTCTATTAAAAGATATACTTCTTGAAAGCTCATGACCTGATCATGGAGGAGTATTATTTTAAGGTTGTAACAATAGTGTGCCCCGCCATTATAAAAATTCCCCCCTGAGGTTTCTATGTTTTCTCTTTCAATTTTAATTAATGAAATGGCCCTAACTTTTAAGCCCCATAACTCCATACGAACTCTCTTTTCAGCGTTCCTTGGCTCATTGGATTCCATTTTCTGAATACTATATAATGGTATTAGCTTTAATTTCAAATTATTATGCTATTAGAAGATATACTTCTTAAAAACTCATAACATTATCATGGAATAGTAAAATTTTAAGGTTGTTACACCAGTACGCCCCCGCCAATAGCAAAATTGCCCCATGAGGTTTCTCCCTTTTTTTTTTGGCATTCACATAATGAAGTAGCCTTGACTTTGAAGTCCGATAACTCCATACAAACTCTATTTTCAGCATTCCTTGGCTTGTTGGATTCCACTTTCTAAGTACTATCTAATAGTTTCAGCTTTAATTTGAAATTATTATGCTATTGAAAGATATACTTCTTAAATACTCAAAACATGATCATGGAATAGCTAAATTTCAAGGTTGTTACGCCAGTGAGCCTCGCCAATATCAAAATTGCTCCACGAGGTTTCTACCTTTTTTTTTTCACTCTTAGTTAATGAAATAGCCATCACTTTGAAGTCCCATAACTCCTTCATACGAGCCCTATTTTAAGCATTCCATGGTTCCATGGATTCCATTTTCTAAGTACTAACAAATGATTTCAGCTTTAATTTGAAATTATTATACTATTAATAGTTATACTTCTTAAATACTCATAACCTGATCATGGAATAGCAAAATTTTAAGGTTGTTATGCCAATGTGCCTCGCGAATATCAAAATTGCCCCATAAGGTTTCTGTTTTTTTTTTCACTCTTAGTTAATGAAATGGCCCTCACTTTGAAGTCCTATAACTCCTTCATACGAGCTCTATTTTCGGCGTTCCTAAGCTCCTTGGATTCCATTTCCTTGGTACTAACAAATGATTTCATATTTAAATTGAAATTATTATGCTATTAAAAGTTAAACTTCTTAAATAGTCATAACCTAATCATGGAATAGCAGTATTTTAAGGTTGTTACACCAGTGAGCCTTGCCAATATCAAAATGTCACCATGAAGTTTCTATGTTTTTTTTTTTTCACTTTTACTTAATGAAATAACACTGACATTGAAGTCCATAGCTCCTTCATACAGACTTTATTTTCAGCATTCCTTGGCTCGTTGGATTCCATTTTTAGAGTTTTATCTAATGGTTTTAGTTTTAATTCCAAATTATTATTCTATTAAAAGATATACTTCTTGATATCTCATGACTTGATCATGGAGGAGTAAAATTTTAACGTTGTTACACCAGTGTGCCCCGCCATTATCAAAATTCCCCCCTGAGGTTTCTATGTTTTCTCTTTCAATTCTAATTAATGAGATAGCCCTAACTTTTAAGTCCCATAACTCCTTCATACGAACTCTATTATCAGCGTTCCTTGGCTCGTTGGATTCCATTTTTTGAATACTATATAATGGTATCAGCTTTAATTTCAAATTATTATGCTATTAGAAGATATACTTGTTAAAAACTCATAACGTTATCATGGAATAGTAAAATTTTAGGGTTGTTACACCAGTACGCCCCCGCCAATAGCAAAATTGCCCCATGAGGTTTCTCCCTTTTTTTTTTAACATTTACTTAATGAAGTAGCCCTGACTTTGAAGTCCGATAACTCCTTCATACAAACTCTATTTTCAGCATTCCTTGGCTCGTTGGATTTGATTTTCTGAGTAATATCTAATGGTTTCAGCTTTAATTTGAAATTATTATGCTATTGAAAGTTATACTTCTTAAATACTCAAAACATGATCATGGAATAGCTAAATTTTAAGGTTGTTACACCAGTGAGCCTCGCGAATATCAAAATTGTCCCATGAGGTTTCTATGTTTTTCATTCACTCTTAGTTAATGAAAAAGGCCTCACTTTGAAGTCCCATAACTCCTTCATACGAGCTCTATTTTAAGCGTTCCATGGCTCCTTGGATTCCATTTTCCAAGTACTAACAAATGATTTCACCTTTAATTTAAAATTATTATGCTATTAAAAGTTATACTTCTTAAATACCCATAACCTGATCATGAAATAGCAAAATTTTAAGGTTGTTAAGCCAGTGAGCCTCGCCAATATCAAAATTGCCCCATGAGGTTTCTATATTTTTTTTTCACTCTTAGTTAATGAAATAGCCCTCACTTTCAAGTCCCATAACTCCTTCATACGTGCTCTATTTTCAGCATTCCATGGCTCCTTGGATTCCATTTTCTGAGTACTAACAAATGATTTCAGCTTTAATTTGAAATTATCATACTATGAATAGTTATACTTCTTAAATACTCATAACCTGATCATGGAATAGCAAAATTTTAAGGTTGTTATGCCAATGTGCCTCGCGAATATCAAAATTCCCCCATAAGGTTTCTATGTTTTTCTTTTACTCTTAGTTAATGAAATAGTCCCCACTTTGAAGTCCCATAACTCCTTCATACGAGCTCTATTTTCGGCGTTCCTAGGTACTAAGAAATGATTTCATATTTAATTTGAAATTATTATGCTATTAAAACTTATACTTCTTAAATACTCATAACCTGATCATGGAATAGCCAAATTTTAAGGTTGTTACACTAGTGAGCCTCGCAAATATCAAAATGGCACCATGCAGTTTCAATGTTTTTTTTTTCACTTTTACTTAATGAAATAACCCTGAGATTGAAGTCTGTAGCTCCTTCATATGGACTCTATTTTCAGCATTCCTTGGCTCGTTGGATTCCATTTTCAGAGTTTTACCTAATGGTTTTAGTTTTAATGACAAATTATTGTTCTATTAAAAGATATACTTCTTAATAGCTCATGACCTGATCATGGAGGAGTAAAATTTTAAGGTTTTTACACCAGTGTTCCCCGCCATTATCAAAATTCCCCCTGTTGTTTCTATGTTTTCATTTTCAATTTTAATTAATGAAATATCCCTAACTTTTAAGTCCCATAACTCCTTCATACGAACTCTATTTTCAGCGTTTCTTGGCTCATTGGATTCCATTTTATGAATACTATATAATGGTATCAGCTTTCATTTCAAATTATTATGCTATTAGAAGATATACTTCTTAAAAACTCATAACGTTATCATGGAATAGTAAAATTTTAAGGTTGTTACACTAGTACGCCCCTGCCAAGAGTAAAATTGCCCCATGAGGTTTCTCCCCTTTTTTTTTAACATTTACATAATGAAGTAGCCCTGACTTTGAATTCCTATAACTCCTTCATACAAACTCTATTTTCAGCATTCCTTGGCTCGTTGGATTCCATTTTGTGAGTACTATCTAATGCTTTCAGCTTCAATTTGAAATTATTAGGCTATTGAAAGATATACTTCTTAAATACTCAAAACATGATCATGGAATAGCTAAATTTTAAGGTTGTTACACCAGTGAGCCTCGCGAATATCAAAATTGTCCCATGAGGTTTCTATGTTTTTTTTTTCACTCTTAGTTAATGAAATAGCCCACACTTTGAAGTCCCATAACTCCATACGAGCTCTATTTTCAGCGTTCCATGACTCCTTGGATTCCATTTTCTGAGTACTAACAAATGATTTCAGCTTTAATTTGAGATTATCATACTATTAATAGTTATACTTCTTAAATACTCATAACCTGATCATGGAATAGCAAAATTTTAAGGTTGTTACACCAGTGAGCCTCGCCAATATCAAAATGGCTCCATGATGTTTCTATGTTTTTTTTTTCT
Organism: Warburgia ugandensis; assembly: GCA_035236585.1. NCBI lineage: Eukaryota > Viridiplantae > Streptophyta > Magnoliopsida > Canellales > Canellaceae > Warburgia > Warburgia ugandensis. The sequence goes on along the minus strand of CP141128.1, from coordinate 54,052,517 downwards.
CGCTCTTACTTAATGAAATGACCCTGACACTGAAGTCCGTAGCTCCATCATACGGACTCTATTTTCAGCATTCCTTGGCTCGTTGGATTCCATTTTTAGAGTTTTATCTATTGGTTTTAGTTTTAATTACAAATTATTATTCTATTAAAAGATATACTTCTTGATAGCTCATGACTTGATCATGGAGGAGTAAAATTTTTGAGGTTGTTACACCAGTGTTCCCTGCCATTATCAAAATTCCCCCTGTGGTTTCTATGTTTTCTTTTTCAATTTTAATTAATGAAATAGCCCTATCTTTTAAGTCCCATAACTCCTTCATACGAACACTATTTTCAGTGTTCCTTGGCTCGTTGGATTCCATTTTCTGAATACTATATAATGGTATCAGCTTTAATTTGAAATTATTATGCTATTAGAAGATATACTTCTAAAAAACTCATAATGTTATCATGGAATAGTAAAATTTTAAGGTTGTTACACTAGTACGCCCCCGCCAATAGTAAAATTGCCCCATGAGGTTTCTCCCTCTCTTTTTTAAACATTTACATAATGAAGTAGCCCTGACTTTGAATTCCGATAACTCCTTCATACAAAGTCTATTTTTAGTGTTCCTTGGCTTGTTGGATACCATTTTCTGAGTACTATCTAATGGTTTCACCTTTAATTTGAAATTATTGTGCAATTGAAAGATATACTTCTTAAATACTCAAAACATGATCATGGAATAGCTAAATTTTAAGGTTGTTACGCCAGTGAGCCTCGCGAATATCAAAATTGCCCCATGAGATTTCTATGTTTTTTTTTTACTCTTAGTTAATGAAATAGCCCCCACTTTGAAGTCCCATGACTCCTTCATACGAGCTCTATTTTACGCATTCCATGGCTCCTTGGATTCGATTTTCCAAGTACTAACAAATGATATCACCTTTAAATTGAAATTATTATGCCATTAAAAGTTATACTTCTTAAATACTCATAACCTGATCATGGAATAGCAAAATTTTAAGGTTGTTACTCCAGTGAGCCTCGCCAATATCAAAATTGCCCCATGTGGTTTCTATGGTTTTTTTTCACTCTTAGTTAATAAAATAGCCCTCACTTTGAAGTCCCATAACTCCTTCATATGAGCTCTATTTTCAGCGTTCCATGGCTCCTTGGATTCCATTTTCTGAGTACTAACAAATGATTTCAGCTTTAATTTGAAATTACTATGCTATTAATAGTTATGCTTCTTAAATACTCATAACTTGATCATGGAATAGGAAAATTTTAAGGTTGTTATGCTGATGTGCCTCACCAATATCAAAATGGCACCATGAAGTTTCTATGTTTTTTTTCTTTTTCACTTTTACTTAATGAAATAACCCTGACATTGAAGTCCATAGCTCCTTCATACGGACTCTATTTTCAGCATTCCTTGGCTCGTTGGATTCCATTTTCAGAGTTTTATCTAATGGTTTTAGTTTTAATTCCAAATTATTATTCTATTAAAAGATATACTTCTTGATATCTCATGACCTGATCATGGAGGAGTAAAATTTTAATGTTGTTAGACCAGTGTGCCCCACCATTATCAAAATTCCCCCTGAGGTTTCTATGTTTTCTCTTTCAATTTTAATTAATGAAATATCCCTAACTTTTAAGTCCCATAACTCCTTCATACGAACTCTATTTTCAGCGTTCCTTGGCTCATTGGATTCCATTTTATGAATACTATATAATGGTATCAGCTTTAATTTCAAATTATTATGCTATTAGAAGATATACTTCTTAAAAACTCATAACGTTATCATGGAATAGTAAAATTTTAAGGTTGTTACACTAGTACGCCACCGCCAACAGTAAAATTGCCCCATGAGGTTTCTCCCTTTTTTTTTTAACATTTACATAATGAAGTAGCCCTGACTTTGAATTCCGATAACTCCTTCATACAAACTCTATTTTTAGTGTTCCTTGGCTCGTTGGATTCCATTTTCTGAGTACTCTCTAATGGTATCAACTTTAATTTTAAATTATTATGCTATTGAAAGATATACTTCTTAAATACTCAAAACATGATCATGGAATAGCTAAATTTTAAGTTTGTTACGCCAGTGAGCCTCGCGAATATCAAAATTGCCCCACGAGGTTTCTACCTTTTTTTTCACTCTTAGTTAATGAAATAGCCATCACTTTGATGTCCCATAACTCCTTCATATGAGCTCTATTTTAAGCGTTCCAAGGCTCTTTGGATTCCATTTTCCAAGTACTAACAAATTATTTCACCTTTATTTGAAATTATTATGCTATTAAAAGTTATACTTCTTAAATACTTATAACCTGATCATGGAATAACAAAATTTTAAGGTTGTTACACCAGTGAGCCTCGCCAATATCAAAATTGCCCCATGAGGTTTCTATGTTTTTTTTTTTTCACTCTTAGTTAATGAAATAGCCCACACTTTGAAGTCCCATAACTCCATAGGAGCTCTATTTTCAGCGTTCCATGACTCCTTGGATTCCATTTTCTGTGTACTAACAAATGATTTCAGCTTTAATTTGAAATTATCATACTATTAATAGTTATACTTCTTAAATACTCATAACCTGATCATGGAATAGCAAAATTTTAAGGTTGCTACACCAGTGAGCCTTGCCAATATCAAAATGGCTCCATGATGTTTCTATGTTTTTTTTTTTCTCGCTCTTACTTAATGAAATGACCCTGACACTGGAGTTCGTAGCTCCATCATACGGACTCTATTTTCAGCATTCCTTGGCTCGTTGGATTCCATTTTTAGAGTTTTATCTATTGGCTTTAGTTTTAATTACAAATTATTATTCTATTAAAAGATATACTTCTTGATAGCACATGACTTGATCATGGAGGAGTAAAATTTTTGAGGTTGTTACACCAGTGTTCCCCACCATTATCAAAATTCCCCCTGTGGTTTCTATGTTTTCTTTTTCAATTTTAATTAATGAAATAGCCCTATCTTTTAAGTCCCATAACTCCTTCATACGAACACTATTTTCAGCGTTCCTTCGCTCGTTGGATTCCATTTTCTGAATACTATATAATGGTATCAGCTTTAATTTGAAATTATTATGCTATTAGAAGATATACTCCTAAAAAACTCATAATGTTATCATGGAATTGTAAAATTTTAAGGTTGTTACACTAGTACGCCCCCGCCAATAGTAAAATTGCCCCATGAGGTTTCTCCCTCTTTTTTTTAACATTTACATAATGAAGTAGCCCTGACTTTGAATTCCGATAACTCCTTCATACAAACTCTATTTTCAGCATTCCTTGGCTCGTTGGATTCCATTTTGTGAGTACTATCTAATGCTTTCAGCTTCAATTTGAAATTATTATGCTATTGAAAGATATACTTCTTAAATACTCAAAACATGATCATGGAATAGCTAAATTTTAAGGCTGTTACGCCAATGAGCCTCGCGAATATCAAAATTGTCCCATGAGGTTTCTATGTTTTTCATTCACTCTTAGTTAATGAAAAAGGCCTCACTTTGAAGTCCCATAATTCCTTCATACGAGCTCTATTTTAAGCGTTCCGTGGCTCCTTGGATTCCATTTTCCAAGTACTAACAAATGATTTCAGCTTTAATTTGAAATTATTATGCTATTGAAAGATATACTTCTTAAATACTCAAAACATGATCATGGAATAGCTAAATTTTAAGGTTGTTACGCCAGTGAGCCTCGCGAATATCAAAATTGCCCCATGAGATTTCTACGTTTTTTTTTCACTCTTAGTTAGTGAAATAGCCCCCACTTTGAAGTCCCATGACTCCTTCATACGAGCTCTATTTTACGCATTCCATGGCTCCTTGGATTCCATTTTTTGAGTACTAACAAATGATTTCAGCTTTAATTTGAAATTATCATACTATTAATAGTTATACTTCTTAAATACTCATAACCAGATCAAGGAATTGTAAAATTTTAAGGTTGTTACAACCGTGAGCCTCGCCAATATCAAAATGGCACCATGAAGTCTCTTTGTTTTTTTTCACTTTTACTTGATGAAATAACCCTGACTTTGAAGTCCATAGCTCCTTCATACGGACTCTATTTTCAGCATTCCTTGGCTCGTTGGATTCCATTTTCAGAGTTTTACCTAATGGTTTTAGTTTTAATTCCAAATTATTGTTCTATTAAAAGATATACTTCTTAATACCTCATGACCTGATCATGGAGGCATAAATGTAATGACCCCAAATTTTGTAATATTAAAATCCCATGAAAAGTTCAGTTTTAAAGATAAGGGTATTTTGGTCATTTCACTAGTTTCCTTGACTAAACCTAGGAATTTGGTCCTAAAAATGGTTCCATTGGATGCCTCTCAGAAAAAGGAATCTAACAAGACCAAAATCACCCAAAACGGAGTGAAAATGAGCAAGTTATGGCCCTTTGAAGTTCAGGGGCAAAACTATAAATTTAACAAAAACGACTTAACCTGAAAAACATAGGGGCCCGTTTTGATACGGGTACCCCGTCGTCTTCAACCTCTAGAGGGTTCTAGAACGGCAGTGATTGGAGGAGCCGCCATTCTGGAGGTTTCTCCACCGCCATTCAAAGGCAGTGAGAGCCCCCTCCAAAACCCTCTCTTAGCTTTATAAATAGAGCTCTTGGGCGCCTCTAATGGTAGCCCAAAACATGGAAGAAAACCCATCGTGGAGTAGTGACCTAGAGGAGAAAACAAGGAGAAAAAATCCAGCAACGAGCCAGGTACTCCCAAAATCCCTCAAAACCCATCTCCACCATAGTTCCAAGATTAATTTCCCTAGGTTTTTGCATGAAAAACCATGCAAAACGGAGCCCAGGAGAACCACCAAGGACCCAGGGACGTTCCCTAGGCCGCACTGGTTCAACAAGGGTCAAACCAGGATGTCCTGAGGATGCCCTGGTCCCCCAGACGATGGAACATTCTAGTTGGAACGTTCCACGTCGTCTTCGTTTGAAAAACCAAATGGGCGTGTCTAGGGATGCGCCCGCTAAAGAGAAAAACGGGTAGAGCGTACCGTGCGTTTGCAGACGCGCCCACTGAGGCACGCGCCGTAGATGCATCACACTAGCAGCGTGTCATTTTTTTGGTTACTTAAGAAAGCTGGGCGCACGTCGCAGACGTACAGCGCCCTAGCATTCCGTCTTTTTTGTCTTTAAGACTCTATGTACATACAACACTAAAACGCTTATAACTTGAGATCTAGAGCTCCGATTGAGGTACCGCAAAAGGCGTTGTCTCTGTATCGACAACACGAACACATCCAAGCTATAAAATCCCTGATCAAGGCCCAATCAAAGGAGGGCATGACCTTTAGAATAGGATGGTGGCGCGTGGCCACTAGAACTTTGGAAAACTGACGATACCAAGGCCCAATTAGGACCTTGGGACACCCATAGGCATAGGGATGGACCCCTAATGCCTAAGTAATAAGACCCAACTACTCTAAACCCATAAAAGATAGGTTAAACTAACCTTGACTCCCCAAACCATGTTCAGGAGCGTACGAGGACAAGAGGGTTAACGCGACCTAGTCAGGTAGGTGCTCTATCACTATTAGATTCTTTTAAAAGATCTATTATTGTTTTGAGAAGATATGTTATAAGTATATGACTTGTTTAGCATGACTTGATTCAACATGCATATGATAAACGTTTTGTACATAGACATGTTTCGTAAAAGATTGCATATACATTATGCACATATATGTTTTGTAAACAAGTGCATACATTGCATGATTTAAGTACTTGCAAGGATTGCATGCCCTTGAGGGTTGCCAAAAGACGCTGGAGTGCCGAGGGCCAGGCAGTTGTGAGGGACCCAAAGAGGACTAGTTTTGAACAGAGGTTTTTGGCTTATTTGATCGTACATGATTTGGGCTTATAAGCTCGTGGGTGCTATGCCGAGGGGTGTGGGTTGGCCACCCAGCCTCTACCACTATTAGGTGGATGGGTACCACGCCCAAAAAGGGCATGTCCCTGCTTCGACTGCATGTGGTACAGGGGGCTACCACTGGTGTCATGGCACTGGGTCGAAGTGTCATATGCCCGGTGGAGGTATATGATCCTGTGTCCCTAAGTACACGGGGACCACACGGCGGTGAGATCATGGGCATAGTGGGACGCTATGGTTTCGTGGATTTATGTGCATTGCATATGGCATGATATAAGGTTGGTCGACCATACCATGATAGATGTCCATGAGTTGGATTCAGTTGAGCATCTGATGCATATTTTTATGATTATGATATATGATTACTTTCGACTTGGATTATGATATTTCTTTAAGTCGTCAGTATTCCGGTTTGACAGAAGCTTTTAATATCGATATTGAACGTGATTATTCGAACAACATGCATATGTTTTTATGAGCACATGATTTTAAAGATCGCATGCATTATAAAGCTAGTAGTGATAGACTCCTACTGAGTATAGTATATACTCACCCTATCCTTAACATTTTTCAGGATGATTCCATACATGAGTAGAGGACATCTATGTTAGTGCTACGAGCAAGTGAATGAAAAAGGAAACACTTATATATGTAAGTAAATTCTCAACCCTTTGGACATGTATTTGTATTTATTTACAGTTGGGCTGTGTGCTATGACTGGATAGATCTGGGGAAAAACACTTATGATTTCTAAAGCTTTTCAAAAACTACTTTGGTTATTGTGAAAGCAAATGACACTCGGGGTTTTCAAATTGGATTTCAAATAAAAGATTTTTCCGCTGCACTGCATTGTTTTTCGAATGGGGATCCCGCCTTAAGAATTTAGATTTTTCATTTAAAAATGCATGGAAAAACCCGGGTCGTCACATATCAGCAGCCCACGTGAAGTCATGGGTCAACAAACATTAGCTGGTCTTGGGGAAGAAAAATGAGGCATGGGGAAAAAAAATGGAGCATGGGAGACTTTCATGCCATTTAATAATAAAAAATAAAATATTATAATCATGAAAAAAGACCCAAAATGCCTATAAATACAACCCCAAAAATCATCCAAAAATTCTCATAAAATCCTCACGAAATTTTCTTCACTCTCCTTGAAAAATTAGACCTAGATCCCTCCCCAAAAACCCAAAATTTCCAAGAGATATCTCTCTTTTCAATTTGTTTTTCTTTTTAGATTGGAACAAGAGACCTAAAATCAATTAGGCACTTTGTTCCAGATCTAATTTCATCAATTTCATCGTCTAAAACCTCCCAACATATCTATTCTACAAAATCCCTAAAGTAATTGCAAGATCCAGCGTTTCGAACAACTGGAATTTGCAAGAAAGGTGGATCTTGGGCCATATCTTCATCAAAGGCTATTTCTTTTAAATTGGACACATAAACACCATTTTTTCTCAAATCAGGTATGTGGGAATACTTTATATAGATGTTTACTACTGCTTTATGTAAATTTTAGTTTACTGTAATTTATTTTGATAATAAAAAGGTAAAAATAAAGTAAACACCAAAACCCTTAATTCAGGATGATGAAGTGCTCAGATGAAAAATCTGACTATACCAATTGATCCAGAAGGGTCCAAAACCCCTAGGGTAGAATTTTCAAAAAGATCTGAGAAGGTTTGGTCCCTCAATTGAGAAGGGATTGATTGGACGGTCCAAACAGACTGTTCGATCTCCCGATCGGATGGACGATGTCCCGCACGTGTCCATGGATGCCCCGTGCGGGTGCTTCCTCATTTTAGAGCAGCGGACGCACCTGAGTCGTTCCGCCCGGCTTGGTTTTTCGCCCGAAAGATCTGGGTCGTTTGTTCCTTGGGCCCAGATCAAATCCAGGCCCTAGGAAGGATGGTGAACTTCCAAATCCAATTCCGGAGTTATCTGAACTCCAAATTGAGATCGGAAAGAAGCTATGGAAAGCTTGAAACCTCTCTTTTCTGATGAAATGATAAAATGAACATGCTATTTAGTAAAAACTTTCTATATTAAAGAAACAAGTTTCCAATTACCTAGATCTTCAAGATCTGAGATGATCAGATCTTGAAAATATGTTTTAATAATGATATACTATTGAAATAAAGTGAGATCTATGGTTTAATTGGATATATATGAGATATATTAAGGAATCTACCCATTATGGTAGAAAAACCCTAAAAATACAAAGGGACCCACTTGATCAATGAGATCAAGTGTGATCAAATCCTTTGGATGGAAAGAATAAATATTGATATGATGAAATCCAAGGAAATCATGGATGGATTATGAAAAAAATAGATCAATATGATCTTTTGACCTTAATAAAGAAAATTCCCTAAATATAACTAAAATCCTTAATCAAAGGAAAAGATCTAAGATCAAATGATTGGATCATAAGTAAAGGTTTCTAAAAATGTTAATGTAATTAGTTTCATTTTATATAATAGCATTTTAAATATGATTATGTTATAAAGCATGCTAGTATAACATTTAGACTTTAGCATGACATGTGATTTCATTGTTATCATAAGGTGCTAGATTTAATTATTTTAAGTACCTTGCCTCATTATCATTAAATGTTAAATTATGTAGTTTTATGCTTTGAATTTATAATTCATTTATGGTTAAATGTTATTAGTAGATTTAATTGTTATGAGATAAAGAGCATAAAACATCAAAAATGTATTCTAATGAGAAAGTAGAGTCTCATGACACAAATAAGAATGGAGTACTTTGGACTTAATTAGTAAGGGCTATAGTTAGTAGGACAATATAAGGATTATCAAATCCTTGGCCCAAATTAGGAAAAGAATAATAAACCCCATGAATGACATTATAAATATTCATGGATTTAATTAAAATCCATTAGAAAGAGTACTTAGGGTAAACTTGCTTATAGGAACCTTATGAAAAGTTGAGCTATGGTCATTCTAGTGAATGATGAACATAGTGGTTAAGTTGGTTATTTAATAGAGCCCCGCTCTTCCCCTACCTTCTGTTGACGTTTGTGATGTCTAAACGCCTCCTTACATGAGGATTGAAGTAAACACTTTGTGTTCACCCATTCAGCTAGTAAGCCTTAGCCAATTGGAAATAAGAGGAGCAGTCTAGATTTAGGCTTGAATAAGCTACCTTCAACCAGCACATTAACTGGTTGAATACTAATAATAAGAGCATAAAAGGTTAGTAAATTACCTAACCCTAATAAAAACAGTAAGTAAGATAAGGATGATCAAACAAGATCCATTAGATCTTGGATGATCAAGAACAATAAGAATAAGAATACTATATTGTACTTAGTATGCATGTTTAGTAGTATACTTGTTATAGTTCATTAGATTAGATAATATAAACCCTTGATCAAAGATGATTCAAGGAAGAAAACTAAGATCATCCTCCATAGGGATGATCCAATAACTGAACTTAGATCAAAGAAGAACTAGATGATAGAAGATCTAGGACCTTGATCTTTATCAACATGTGTAGATTGTCAATCAATAGATCTATGAAAGATCAAGATCAAGGAAATGGACATACAAAGACTTAGAGATAGAAAAATACTTAGATATGAATGATCTAAAGATCATTCTAAACATTAGATCTAGTGATCAATAGGATTGTTCATAATTTATATATTGACAATATGTATGGATGTACAGATTACATACATCAGTTAGGATCATGGAAGATTAGGGAAAAGAGATCAATCCTTAAAGGTAGGAGGATTTGATGAATGCATTCATGATTGTACTCATGATCTTATGTTGACAAGAGTAATGATAATACTTGTATTAAATCTCTTGAAAACCTTATGATCCAACCAAACACATATAAGATGGTTAAGGACTAAACTATAAGTGAATAGGGGACTAAGAAATATTTCAGCCCTAAGTAAACAGACATATGGTCTGATATATATGAAATCTATTTTACATACAAGCTTGGAGGCTTGTGAGTTTGTTTTAATAGGGACAAGCCTATGGGAATGCTATTGCTAGAGGAGTTATGAGGGTTTGGCCACCTGCTCCTTGAAATTTGATGATGTGATGATACCTTGCCCTAAGAGAGGTTAAAAGTAGGGTGGTGGCAATTATGGGAAGGCCACCATTGTGAAAGTCTTGCCCCCCCATACAGGCAGTGGCATAATATTTTCCACCGTAGTATCAGTGGTGAACAGGGCAGTTATCTGAGAGCGCTAGTACGGATCAGACTGCAGCATAGCAACCTTTCTGATTATTTTGCACTATGATGCGTATGAGAATAGGCATAGTGAAATGCCTTATGTTATAGGATAATGAAATGCTACGTAATTGTATATTACCAATATTTTCCAAGAAGGGAAATTCCCACTATAAGATTAGCTGTAATACTATATTCTCAAAATGAAGAGAATTGATTAGCTTAGTTGGGAATGATATTTGACTATTTTCACAAATTTAACTGGTTTACCCATGAAGGGTATGTATGTATATAGATATACATAACTTACAAAGTAAAGAGTACGTTTAAGGATAATGGGATTATGAAGTATTGGAATTACATTGTCAATGTTATGTTTCTTGAATCCCCTACCAAGCATTGCTTGCTGAGATATTGTACTTGTTGCAATATCTCAGATACAGGGAAGGAGAGTTAGGAGCTGAAGATGATAGAAGACTTGAAGAGAATAATCTTCAAGGTATACCCTTGAAGACATGTATTTTTCTTTGTTGAGAGTTTTATTGTATGGTGAGCTTGAGTTTTGGATTATGAAATTTGGACAAGTATTGTACTAGATTTGGCTATACTATGAACCACTAGATGGATCCTGGAGTTTAGTAAAAGTATATTCCTTCAATGGAATTTTATTTTGTACACAAATTGAACTTATGTTATGTATGAAATGGTGACTTGGGTTTTCAAAACAAGTTCTAAAGAAAAGAATTTCCGCTGCTTTGTTTTGCGAAAAAATTTTACACTCTTAAGGGCCCTGCCTTTCAAAATACTTTACAAATCATGTTTCAAAAAAACGGGTTGTCACAAAGTAAATATTAAAAAAAAGGCGAGAAACCTCATGGGGCAATTTTGCTACTAGCGGGGGCGTACTGGTGTAACAACCTTAAGATTTTACTATTCCATGATAACGTAATGAGCTTTTAAGAAGTATATCTTTTAATAGCATAATAATTTCAAATTAAAGCTGAAACCATTATATAGTACTCAGAAAATGGAATCCAACGAGCCAAGGAACGCTGAAAATAAAGTTCGTATGGAGTTATGGGACTTCAAAGTTAGGGCTACTACATTAAGTAAATGTTAAATAAAAAAGGGAGAAACCTCATGGGGAAATTTTCTTATTGGCTGGGGCGTACTGGTGTAACAACCTTAAAATTTTACTATTCCATGATAACGTTATGAGTTTTTAAGAAGTATATCTTCTAATAGCATAATAATTTCAAATTAAAGCTGATACCAATATATATTATTCAGAAAATGGAATCCAATGACCCAAGGAACGCTGAAAATAGAGTTCGCATGAAGGAGTTATGGGACTTCAAAGTTAGGGCTATTTCATTAATTAAAAGTGAAAAAGAAAACGTGGAAACCTCAAGAAGGCATTTTGGTAATGGCGTAGCTCACTTGTGTAACAAACTTAAAATTTTACCCTTCCATGATTAGGTCATGAGCTTTCAAGAAGTATATCTTCTAATAGCTTAATAATTTGGAATTAAAACTAAAACCATTAGATAATACTCAAAAAATGGAATCCAGCGAGCCAAGGAATGCTAAAAATAGAGTCCGTATGAAGGAGCTATGGACTTCAAAGTCAGGGTTATTTCATTACGTAAAAGTGAAAAAAAAACATAGAGACTTCATGGTGCCATTTTGATATTAGCGAGGCTCACTATTGTAACAACCTTAAAATTTTACTATCCCATGATCAGGTTATGAGTATTTAAGAAGTATAACTTTTAATAGCATAATAATTTCAAATTAAGGCTGAAATCATTTGTTAGGACGTAGAAAATGGAATCCAAGGAGCCAAGGAATGACAAAAATAGAGCTCGTATGAAGGAGATATGGGACTTCAAAGCGAGGCTATTTCATTAACTAACAGTGAAAAAAGAACATAGAAACCTCATAGGGCAATTTTGATATTTGTGGGGCACATTGCATAACAACCTTAAAATTTTACTATTCCTTGATCAGGTTATGAGTATTTAAGAAGTATAACTTTTAATAGCATAATAATTTCAAATTAAAGCTGAAACCATTAGATAGTACTCAGAAAATGGAATCCAACGATTCAAGGAACGTTGAAAATAGAGTTCGTATGAAGGAGTCACGGGACTTCAAAGTCAGGGCTACTTCATTAATTAAATGTTAAAGAAAAAAGGGAGAAACCACATGGGAGAATTTCCTATTGGTGGGGGCGTACAGGTGTAACAACCGTAAAATTTTACTAATGCAAGATAACGTTATGAGTTTTTAAGAAGTATATCTTCCAATAGCATAATAAATTAAAATGAAAGCTGATACCATTATTTAGTATTCAGAAAATGGAATCCAACGAGCCAAGGAACGCTGAAAATAGAGTACGCATGAAGGAGTTATGGGACTTCAAAGTTAGGGTTATTTCATTAATTAAAAGTGAAAAAGAAAACATAGAAACCTCAGGGGGCATTTTGATAATGGGGTGGCTCACTGGTGTAACAACCTTAAAATTTTACTCTTCCATGATCAGGTTCTGAGCTTTGAAGAAGTATATCTTTTAATAGCATAATAATTTGGAATTAAAACTAAAACCATCAGAAAATGGAATCCAGCGAGCTAAGGAATGCTGAAAATAGAGTCTGTATGAAGGAGCAATGGACTTCAAAGTCAGGGTTATTTCATTAAGTAAAAGTGAAAAAAAAAACAGAGAGACTTCATGGTGCCATTTCGATATTAACGAGGCTCACTGTTGTAACAAGCCTAAAATTTTACTATTCCATGATCAAGTTATGAGTATTTAAAAGTGTAACTTTTAATAGCATAATAATTTCAAATTAAAGCTGAAATGATTTCATAGTACCTAGAAAATGGAACCAAGGAGCCAAGGAATGCTGAAAATAGAGCTCGTATGAAGGAGTTGTGGGACTTCAATGTCAGGGCTATTTCATTAACTAAGAGTGAAAAAAAAAACATAGAAACCTCAAGGGGCAATTTTGATATCCGCGAGGCTCACTGGCGTAACAACCCTTAAAATTTTGCTATTCCACGATCAGGTTATGAGTACTTAAGAAGTATATCTTTTAACAGCATAATAATTTCAAATTAAAGCAAAAATCATTTGTTAGTGCTTAGAAAAGGGAATCCAAGGAGCCACGGAATGCCAAAATTAGAGCTGGTATGAAGCAGTTATGGGACTTCAAAGTGAGGGCTATTTCATTTACTAAGAGTGAAACAAAAACATAGAAACCTCATGGGGCAATTTTGATATTTGCGAGGCTCACTGGCGTAACAACCTTAAAATTTAGCTATTCCAAGATAATGTTTTGAGTATTTAAGAAGTATAACTTTAAATAGCATAATAATTTCAAATTGAAGCTGAAACCATTAGATAGTACTCAGAAAATGGAATCCAACGAGCCAAGGAACGCTGAAAATAGAGTTTGTATGAAGGAGTTATCGGCCTTCAAAGTCAGGGCTACTTAATTATGTAAATATTAAAAAAAAAGGGGAGAAATATCATGGGGCAATTTTGCTATTGGCGGGGGTGTACTGGTGTAACAACCTTAAAATTTTATGATTCTAAGATAACGTTATGGGTATTTAAGAAGTATATCTTCTAATACCATAATAATTTCAGATTAAAGCTGATTCCATTATATAGTATTCAAAAAATGGAATCCAACGAGCCAAGGAACGTTGATAATAGTGTTCATATGAAAGAGTTATGGGACTTCAAATTTAGGGCTATTTCATTAATTAAAAGTGACAAAGAAAACATAGAAACCTCAGGGGACAATTATTATAATGGTGGTGCTCACTGGTGTAACAACCTTAAAATTTTACATTTCCTTGATCAGGTCATGCGTATTTAAGAAGTATAACTTTTAATAGCATAATAATTTATAATTAAAGCTAAAATCATTTGTTAGCACTTAGAAAATGGAATCCAAGGAGCCAAGGAATGCTGAAAATAGAGCTTGTATGAAGGAGTTATGGACTCCAAAGTGAGGGCTATTTCATTAACTATGAGAGAAAAAAAAACATAGAAACCTCATGAGGTGATTTTGATATTAGCGAGGCACACTAGTGTAACAACCTTAAAATTTTGCTCTTCCATGATCACGTTATGAGTATTTAAGGAGTATAACTTTTAATAGCATAATAATTTCAAATTAAAGCTGAAATCATTTGTTAGTACTTAGAAAATGGAATCCAAGGCGCCAAGGAATGACAACAACAGAGCTCGTATGAAGGAGATATGGGACTTCAAAGTGAGGCTATTTCATTAACTAAGAGTGAAAAAAGAACATAGAAACCTCATCGGGCAATTTTGATATTTGTGGCACATTGCAAAACAACCTAAAAATTATACAATTCCTTTTGTTAGCACTTAGAAAATGGAATCCAAGGAGCCAAGGAATGCTGAAAATAGAGCTTGTATGAAGGAGTTATGGACTCCAAAGTGAGGGCTATTTCATTAACTATGAGAGAAAAAAAAACATAGAAACCTCATGAGGTGATTTTGATATTAGCGAGGCACACTAGTGTAACAACCTTAAAATTTTGCTCTTCCATGATCACGTTATGAGTATTTAAGGAGTATAACTTTTAATAGCATAATAATTTCAAATTAAAGCTGAAATCATTTGTTAGGACGTAGAAAATGGAATCCAAGGAGCCAAGGAATGACAAAAATAGAGCTCGTATGAAGGAGATATGGGACTTCAAAGCGGGGCTATTTCATTAACTAAGAGTGAAAAAAGAACATAGAAACCTCATGGGGCAATTTTGATATTTGTGGGGCACATTGCATAACAACCTTAAAATTTTACTATTCCTTGATCAGGTTATGAGTATTTAAGAAGTATAACTTTTAATAGCATAATAATTTCAAAATAAAGCTAAAATCATTTGTTAGTACTTAGAAAATGGAATCCAAGGAGCCATGGAATGCTCAAAATAGAGGTTGTATGAAAGAGTTAAGGGACCTCGAAGTGAGGGCTATTTCATTAACTAAGAGTGAAAAAAAAACATAGAAACCTCATCGGGCAACTTTGATATTGGCGAGGTTCACTGGCATAACAACCATAAATTTTTGCTATTCCATGATAACGTTATGAGTATTTAAGAAGTATATCTTTTAATAGCATAATAATTTCAAATTAAAGCAGAAATCATTTCTTAGTGCTTAGAAAATGGAATCCAAGGAGCCCAGGAACGCCAAAATTAGAGCTGGTATGAAGGAGTTATGGGACTTCAATGTGAGGGCTATTTCATTAACTATGAGTGAAAAAAAAACATAGAAACCTCTTGGGGCAATTTTTAATATTCGCGAGGCTCACTGGCGTAACAACCTCAAAATTTAGCTATTCCATGATAATGTTTTGAGTATTTAAGAAGTATATCTTTAAATAGCATAATAATTTCAAATTAAAGCTAAAACCATTAGATAGTACTCAGAAAATTGAATCCAACAAGTCAATGAATGCTGAAAATAGAGTTTTTATGAAGGAGTTATCGGCCTTAAAAGTCAGGGCTACTTCATTATGTAAATATTACAAAAAACAGGGAGAAATGTCATGGGGCAATTTTGCTATTGGCTGGGGTGTACTGGTGTAACAACCTTAAAATTTTACGATTGTAAGATAACGTTATGGGTTTTTAAGAAGTATATCTTCTAATAGCATAATAATTTCAGATTAAAGCTGATTCCATTATATAGTATTCAAAAAATGGAATCCAACGAGCCAATGAACGTTGATAATAGTGTTTGTATGAAAGAGCTATGTGACTTCAAATTTAGGGCTATTTCATTAATTTAAAGTGACAAAGAAAACATAGAAACCTTAGGGGACAATTATTATAATGGTGGTGCTCACTGTTGTAACAACCTTAAAATTTTACATTTCCTTGATCAGGTCATGCGTATTTAAGAAGTATAACTTTTAATAGCATAATAATTTCTAATTAAAGCTGAAATCATTTGTTAGCACTCAGAAAATGGAATCCAAGGAGCCAAGGAACGCTAAAAATAGAGCTCGTATGAAGGAGTTATGTACTCCAAAGTGAGGGCTATTTCATTAACTATGAGTGAAAAAAAAACATAGAAACCTCATGAGGCGATTTTGATATTAGCGAGGCACACTAGTGTAACAACCTTAAAATTTTGCTATTCCATGATCAGGTTATGAGTATTTAAGGAGTATAACTTTTAATAGCATAATAATTTCAAATTAAAACTGAAATCATTTGTTAGGACGTAGAAAATGGAATCCAAGGAGCCAAGCAATGACAAAAATAGAGCTCGTATGAAGGAGATATGGGACTTCAAAGCGAGGCTATTTCATTAACTAAGAGTGAAAAAAGAACATAGAAACCTCATGGGGCAATTTTGATATTTGTGGGGCACATTGCATAACAACCTTAAAATTTTACTATTCCTTGATCAGGTTATGACTATTTAAGAAGTATATCTTTTAATAACATAATAATTTCAGGTTAAAGCAGAAATCATTTGTTAGTGCTTAGAAAATGGAATCCAAGGAGCCATGGAACGCCGAAATTAGAGCTGGTATGAAGGAGTTATGGGACTTCAAAGTGAGGGCTATTTCATTAACTAAGTGTGAAAAAAAAACATAGAAACCTCATGGGGCAATTTTGATATTCGCGAGGCTCACTAGTGTAACAACCTTAAAATTTAGCTATTCCATGATAATGTTTTGAGTATTTAAGAAGTATATCTTTTAATAGCATAATAATTTCAAATTAAAGCCGAAACCATTAGATAGTACTCAGAAAATGGAATCCAACGAGCCGATGAATGCTGAAAATAGAGTTTTTATGAAGGAGTTATCGGCCTTAAAAGTCAGGGCTACTTCATTATGTAAATATTACAAAAAACAGGGAGAAATGTCATGGGGCAATTTTGCTATTGGCTGGGGTGTACTGGTGTAACAACCTTAAAATTTTACGATTGTAAGATAAAGTTATGGGTTTTTAAGAAGTATATCTTCTAATAGCATAATAATTTCAGATTAAAGCTGATTCCATTATATAGTATTCAAAAAACGGAATCCACCGAGCCAAGGAACGTTGATAATAGTGTTCGTATGAAAGAGTTATGGGACTTCAAATTTAGGGCTATTTCATTAATTAAATTGACAAAGAAAACATAGAAACCTTAGGGGACAATTATTATAATGGTGGTGCTCACTGGTGTAACAACCTTAAAATTTTACATTTCCTTGATTAGGTCATGCGTATTTAAGAAATATAACTTTTAATAGCATAATAATTTCAAATTAAAGCTAAACTCATTTGTTAGTACATAGAAAATGGAATCCAAGGAGCCATGGAACGCTAAAGATAGAGGCTGTATGAAGGAGTTATGGGACCTCGAATTGAGGGCTATTTCATTATGTACGAGTGAAAAAAAAAACATTGAAACCTCATGGGGCAATTTTGATATTGGCGAGGCTCACTGGCATAACAACCATAAAATTTTTCTATTCCATGATAAGGTTATGAGTATTTGAGAAGTATATCTTTTAATAACATAATAATTTCAGGTTAAAGCAGAAATCATTTGTTAGTGCTTAGAAAATGGAATCCAAGGAGCCAAGGAACGCCGAAATTAGAGCTGGTATGAAGGAGTTATGGGACTTCAAAGTGAGGGCTATTTCATTAACTAAGTGTGAAAAAAAAACATAGAAACCTCATGGGGCAATTTTGATATTCGCGAGGCTCATTAGTGTAACAACCTTAAAATTTAGCTATTCTATGATAATGTTTTGACTATTTAAGAAGTATATCTTTAAATAGCGTAATAATTTCAAATTAAAGCCGAAACCATTAGATAGTACTCAGAAAATGGAATCCAACGAGCCAATGAATGCTGAAAATAGAGTTTTTATGAAGGAGTTATCGGCCTTAAAAGTCAGGGCTACTTCATTATGTAAATATTACAAAAAAAAGGGAGAAATGTCATGGGGCAATTTTGCTATTGGGGGGGGTGTACTGGTGTAACAACCTTAAAATTTTACGATTCTAAGATAACATTATTGGTTTTTAAGAAGTATATCTTCTAATAGAATAATAATTTCAGATTAAAGCTGATTCCATTATATAGTATTCAAAAAATGGAATCCAACGAGCCAAGGAACGTTGATAATAGTGTTCCTGTGAAAGAGTTATGGGACTTCAAATTTAGGGCTATTTCATTAATTAAAAGTGACAAAGAAAACATAGAAACCTCAGGGGACAATTATTATAATGGTGGTGCTCACTGGTTTAACAACCTTAAAATTTTACATTTCCTTGATCAGGTCATGCGTATTTAAGAAGTATAACTTTTAATAGCACAATAATTTCAAATTAAAGCTAAACTCATCTGTTAGTACATAGTAAATGGAATCCAAGGAGCCATGGAACGCTAAAGATAGAGGTTGTATGAAGGAGTTATGGGACTTCGAATTGAGGGCTATTTCATTATCTACGAGTGAAAAAAAAAACATAGAAACCTCATGGGGCAATTTTGATATTGGCGAGGCTCACTGGCATAACAACCATAAAATTTTGGTATTCCATGATAAGGTTATGAGTATTTGAGAAGTATATCTTTTAATAGCATAATAATTTTAGGTTAAAGCAGAAATCATTTGTTAATGCTTAGAAAATGGAATCCAAGGAGCCAAGGAACGCCGAAATTAGAGCTAGTATGAAGGAGTTATGGGACATCAAAGTGAGGGCTATTTCATTAACTAAGTGTGAAAAAAAAACATAGAAACCTCTTCGGGCAATTTTAATATTCGCGAGGCTCACGGCGTAACAACCTTAAAATTTAGCTATTCCATGATAATGTTTTGAGTATTTAAGAAGTATATCTTTAAATAGCATAATAATTTCAAATTAAAGCTGAAACCATTAGATAGTACTCAGAAAATGGAATCCAACGAGCCAATGAATGCTGGAAATATACTTCATTATGTAAATATTAAAAAAAAAGGGAGAAATATCATGGGGCAATTTTGCTATTGGCTGGGGTGTACTGGTGTAACAACCTTAAATTTTTACGATTCTAAGATAACGTTATGGGTTTTTAAGAAGTATATCTTCTAATAGAATAATAATTTCAGATTAAAGCTGAGACCATTATATAGTATTCAAAAAATGGAATCCAACGAGCCAAGGAACGTTGATAATAGTGTTCCTATGAAAGAGTTATGGGACTTCAAATTTAGGGCTATTTCATTAATTAAAAGTGACAAAGAAAGCATAGAAACCTTAGGGGACAATAATTATAATGATGGTGCTCACTGGTGTAACAACCTTAAAATTTTACATTTCCTTGATTAGGTCATGCGTATTTAAGAAGTATAACTTTTAAAAGCATAATAATTTCTAATTAAAGCTTAAATCTTTTGTTAGCGCTCAGAAATTGGAATGCAAGGAGCCAAGGAACGCTGAAAATAGAGCTCGTATGAAGGAGTTATGGACTCCAAAGTGAGGGCTATTTCATTAACTATGAGAGAAAAAAAAACATAGAAACCTCATGAGGCAATTTTGATATTAGCGAGGCACCCTAGTGTAACAACCTTAAAATTTTGCTATTCCATGATCAGGTTATGAGTATTTAAGGCGTATAACTTTTAATAGCATAATAATTTCAAATTAAAGCTGAAATCATTTGTTAGTACTTAGAAAATGGAATCCAAGGAGCCAAGGAATGACAAAAATAGAGCTCGTATGGAGGAGATATGCAACTTCAAAGTGAGGCTATTTCATTAACTAAGGGTGAAAAAAGAACATAGAAACCTCATGGGGCAATTTTGATATTTGTGGGGCACATTGCATAACAACCTTAAAATTTTACTATTCCATGGTCAGGTTATGAGTATTTAAGAAGTATAACTTTTAATAGCATAATAATTTCAAATTAAAGCTGAAATCATTTGTTAGTACTTAGAAAATTGAATCCAAGGAACCACGGAAAGTTAAAAATAGAGGTTGTATGAAGGAGTTATGGGTCCTCGAAGTGAGGGCTATTTCATTAACTAAGAGTGAAAAAAAAACATAGAAACCTCATGGGGCAATTTTGATATTGGCGAGGCTCACTGTCATAACAACCATAAAATTTTGCTATTCCATGATCAGGTCAGGAGTATTTAAGAAGTATATCTTTTAATAGCATAATAATTTAAAATTAAAGTTGAAATCATTTGTTAGTACATAGAAAATGGAATCCAAGGAGCCAAGGAATGCCGAAAATAGAGCTTGTATGAAGGAGTTATGAGACTTCAATGTGAGGGCTATTTCATTAACTAAGAGTGAAAAAAAAACATAGAAACCTTATGGGGCAATTTTGATATTGGCGAGGCTCACTGGCATAACAACCATAAAATTTTGCTATTCCATGATAAGGTTATGAGTATTTAAGAAGTATATCTTTTAATAGCATAATAATTTCAAATTAAAGCAGAAATCATTTGTTAGTGCTTAGAAAATGGAATCCAAGGAGCTAAGGAATACCGAAAATAGAGCTCGTATGAAGGAGTTATGAGACTTCAAAGTGAGGGCTATTTCATTAACTAAGAGTGAAAAAAAATCATAGAAACCTCATGGGGCAATTTTGATATTGGCAAGGCTCACTGGCATAACAACCATAAAATTTTGCTATTCCATGATAAGGTTATGAGTGTTTAAGAAGTATATCTCTTAATAGCAGAATAATTTCAAATTAAAGCAGAAATCATTTGTTAGTGCTTAGAAAATGGAATCTATGGAGCCAAGGAACGCCGAAATTAGAGTTGGTATGAAGGAATTATGGGACTTCAAACTGGGGGCTACTTCATTATCTAAGAGTGAAAAAAAAACATAGAAACCTCATGGGGGCAATTTTGATATTGGCGAGGCTCACTGTCATAACAACCATAAAATTTTGCTATTCCATGATCAGGTTATGAGTATTTAAGAAGTATAACTTTTAATAGCATAATAATTTCAAATTAAAGCTAAAATCATTTGTTATTACTTAGAAAATGGAATCTAAGGAGCCAAGGAATAACAAAAATGGAGCTCGTATGCAGGAGATATGGGACTTCAAAGTGAGGCTATTTCATTGACTATGAGTGAAAAAAGAACATAGAAACCTCATGGGGCAATTTTGATATTTGTGGGGCACATTGCATAACAACCCTAAAATTTTTCTATTCCATGATGAGGTTATGAGTATTTAGGAAGTATAACTTTTAATAGCATAATAATTTCAAATTAAAGCTGAAATCATTTGTTAGTACTTAGAAAATGGAATCCAAGGAGCCATGGAACGCTAAAAATAGAGGTTGTATTAAGGATTTATGGGTCCTCGAAGTGAGGGCTATTTCATAAACTAAGAGTGAAAAAAAAACATAGAAACCTCATGGGGCAATTTTGATATTGGCGAGGCTCACTGTCATAACAACCATAAAATTTTGCTATTCCATGATCAGGTTATGAGTATTTAAGAAGTATATCTTTTAATAGCATAATAACTTAAAATTAAAGCTGAAATCATTTGTTAGCACATAGAAAATGGAATCCAACGAGCCAAGGAATTCCATAAATAGAGCTCGTATGAAAGAGTTATGAGACTTCAAAGTGAGGGCTATTTCATTAACTAAGAGTGAAAAAAAAACATAGAAACCTCATGGGGCAATTTTGATATTGGCAAGGCTCACTAGCATAACAACCATAAAATTTTGCTATTCCATGATAAGGTTATGAGTATTTAAGAAGTATATCTTTTAATAGCATAATAATTTCAAATTAAAGCAGAAATCATTTGTTAGTGCTTAGAAAATGGAATCCAAGGAGCCATGGTACGCCAAAATTAGAGCTGGTATGAAGGAGTTATGGGACTTCAAAGTGAGGGCAATTTCATTAACTAAGAGTGAAAAAAAGACATAGAAACCTCATGGGGCAATTTTTATATTCGCGAGGCTCACTGGCGTAACAAGCTTAAAATTTAGCTATTACATGAAAATGTTTTGAGTATTTAAGAAGTATATCTTTTAATAGCATAATAATTTCCAATTAAAGCAGAAATCATTTGTTAGTGCTTATAAAATGATTTTGATATTTCAAAGTGAGGCTATTTCATTAACTAAGAGTGAAGAAAGGACATAGAAACCTAACGGGGGAATTTTGATATTTGTGGGGCACATTGCATAACAACCTTAAAATTTTACTATTCCATGATCAGGTTATGAGTATTTAAGAAGTATAACTTTTAATAGCATTATAATTTCAAATTAAAGCTAAAATCATTTGTTAGTACTTAGAAAATGGAATCCAAGGACCCATGGAACGCTAAAAATAGAGGTTGTATGAAGGAGTTATGGGACCTCGACGGGAAGGCTATTTCATAAACTAAGAGTGAAACAAAAACATAGAAACCTCATGGGGCAATTTTGATATTGGCGAGGCTCACTGTCAGAACAACCATAAAATTTTGCTATTCCATGATCAGGTTATGAGTATTTAAGAAGTATATCATTTAATAGCATAATAATTTAAAATTAAAGCTGAAATCATTTGTTAGTACTTAGAAAATGGAATCCAAGGAGCCAAGGAATGCCGAAAATAGAGCTCGTATGAAGGAGTTATGAGACTTCAAAGTGAGGACTTTTTCATTAACTAAGAGTGAAACAAAAAACATAGAAACCTCATGGGGCAATTTTGATATTGGCGAGGCTCACTAGCCTAACAACCATAAAATTTTGCTATTCCATGATACGGTTATGAGTGTTTAAGAAGTATATCTTTTAATAGCATAATAATTTCAAATTAAAGCAGAAATCATTTGTTAGTGCTTAGAAAATGGAATCCAAGGAGCCAAGGAACCCCGAAATTAGAGGTGGTATGAAGCACTTATGGGACTTCTAAGTGAGGGCTACTTCATTATCTAAGAGTGAATGAAAAACATAGAAACCTCATGGGGGCAATTTTGATATTGGCGGGGCTCACTGTCATAACAACCATAAAATTTTGCTATTCCATGATCAGGTTATGAGTATTTAAGAAGTATAACTTTTAATACCATAATAATTTCAAATTAAAGCTAAAATCATTTGTTAGTGCTTAGAAAATGGAATCCAAGGAGCCATGGAACGCTAAAAATAGAGGTTGTATGAAGGAGTTATGGGACCTCGAAGTGAGGGCTATTTCATTAACTAAGAGTGAAAAAAAAACATAGAAACCTCGTGGGGCAATTTTGATATTGGCGAGGCTAACTAGCATAACAACCATAAAATTTTGCTATTCCATGATAGGGTTATGAGTATTTAAGAAGTATATCTTTTAATAGCATAATAATTTCAAATTAAAGCAGAAATCATTTGTTAGTGTTTAGAAAATGGAATCCAAGGAGCCAAGGAACGCCAAAATTAGAGCTGGTATGAAGGAGTTATGGGACTTCAAAGTGAGGGCAATTTCATTAACTAAGAGTGAAAAAAAAACATAGAAACCTCATGGGGCAATTTTGATATTCGCGAGGCTCACTGGCGTAACAACCTTAAAATTTAGCTATTCCTTAATAATGTTTTGAATATTTGAGAAGTATATCTTTAATTAGCATAATAATTTCAAATTAAAGCTGAAATCATTTGTTAGTGCTTAGAAAATGGAATCAAAGGAGCCAAGGAAGGCGGAAATTAGAGCTGGTATGAAGGAGTTATGGGACTTCAAAGTGAGGGCTATTTCATTAACTAAGAGTGAAAAACAAACATCGAAACCTCATGGGGCAATTTTGATATTCGCGAGGCTCACTGGCGTTACGACCTTAAAATTTAGCTATTCCATGATAATGTTTTGAGTATTTGAGAAGTATATCTTTAAATAGCATAATAATTTCAAATTAAAGCTGAAACCATTAGATAGTACTCAGAAAATGGAATCCAACGAGCCAAGGAACGCTGAAAATAGAGTTTGTATGAAGGAGTTATTGGCCTTCAAAGTCAGGGCTACTTCATTTTGTAAATATTAAAAAAAAAGGGAGAAATGTCATGGGGCAATTTTGCTAATGGCAGGGGTGTACTAGTGTAACAACCTTAAAATTTTACGATTCTAAGATAACGTTATGGGTTTTTAAGAATTATATCTTCTAATAGCATAATAATTTCAGATTAAAGCTGATTCCATTATATAGTATTCAAAAAATGGAATCCAACGAGCCAAGGAACGCTGATAATAGTGTTCGTATGAAAGAGTTATGGGACTTCAAATTTAGGGCTATTTCATTAATTAAAAGTGACAGAAAAAACATAGAAACCTTAGGGGACAATTATTATAATGGTGGTGCTCACTGGTGTAACAACCTTAAAATTTTACATTTCCTTGATCAGGTCATGCGTATTTAAGAAGTATAACTTTTAATAGCATAATAATTTCTAATTAAAGCGTAAATCGTGTGTTAGCACTTAGAAAATGGAATGCAAGGAGCCAAGGAACCTTCAAAATAGAGCTCGTATGAAGGAGTTATGGACTCCAAAGTGAGGGCTATTTCATTAACTATGAGTGAAAAAAAAACATAGAAACCTCATGGGGCGATTTTGATATTAGCGAGGCACACTAGTGTAACAACCTTAAAATTTTGCTATTCCATGATCAGGATATGAGTATTTAAGGTGTATAACTTTTAATAGCATAATAATTTCAAATTAAAGCTGAAATCATTTGTTAGTACTTAGAAAATGGAATCCAAGGAGCCAAGGAATGACAAAAATAGAGCTCGTATGAAGGAGATATGGGACTTCAAAGTGAGGCTATTTCATTAACTAAGAGTGAAAAAAGAACATAGAAACCTCATGGGGTAATTTTGATATTTGTGGGGCACATTGCATAACAACCTTAAAATTTTACTATTCCATGATCAGGTTATGAGTATTTAAAAAGTATAACTTTTTATAGCATAATAATTTCAAATTAAAACTAAAATCATTTGTTAGAACTTAGAAAATGGAATCCAAGGAACCATGGAACGCTAAAAATAGAGGTTGTATGAAGGAGTTATGGGACCTCAAAGTGAGGGCTATTTCATTAACTAAGAGTGAAAAAAAAACATAGAAACCTCATGGGACAATTTTGATATTGGCGAAGCTCACTAGCATAACAACTACAAAATTTTGCTATTCCATGATAAGGTTATGAGTATTTAAGAAGTATATCTTTTAATAGCATAATAATTTCAAATTAAAGCATAAATCATTTGTTAGTGCTTAGAAAATGGAATTAAAGGAGCCAAGGAACGCGGAAATTAGAGCTGGTATGAAGGAGTTATGGGACCTCAAAGTGAGGGCTATTTCATTAACTAAGAGTGAAAAAAAAACATAGAAACCTCATGGGGCAATTTTGATATTGGCGAAGCTCACTAGCATAACAACCATAAAATTTTGCTATTCCATGATAAGGTTATGAGTATTTAAGAAGTATATCTTTTAATAGCATAATAATTTCAAATTAAAGCAGAAATCATTTGTTAGTGCTTAGAAAATGGAATTAAAGGAGCCAAGGAACGCAGAAATTAGAGCTGGTATGAAGGAGTTATGGGACTTCAAAGTGAGGGCTATTTCATTAACTAAGAGTGAAAAACAAACATAAAAAGCTCATGGGGCAATTTTGATATTCACGAGGCTCATTGGCGTAACAACCTTAAAATTTAGCTATTCCATGATAAAATTTAGTGTATTTGAGAAGTATATCTTTAAATAGCATAATAATTTCAAATTAAAGCTGAAACCATTAGATAGTACTCAGAAAATGGAATCCAACGAGCCAAGGAACGCTGAAAATAGAGTTTGTATGAAGGAGTTATCGGCCTTCAAAGTCAGGGCTACTTCATTATGTAAATATTAAAAAAAAAAGTGAGAAATGTCATGGGGCAATTTTGCTATTGGCGGGGGTGTACTGGTGGAACAACCTTAAAATTTTACGATTCTAAGATAACGTTATGGGTTTTCAAGAAGTATATCTTCTAATAGCATAATAATTTCAGATTAAAGCTGATACCATTATATAGTATCCAAAAAATGGAATCCAACGAGCCAAGGAACGTTGATAATAGTGTTCGTATGAAAGAGTTATGGGACTTCAAATTTAGGGCTATTTCATTGATTAAATGTGACGAAGAAAACATAGAAACCTTAGGGGACAATTATCATAATGGTGGTGCTCACTGGTGTAGCAACCTTAAAATTTTACATTTCCTTGATTAGGTCATGCGTATTTAAGAAGTATAACTTTTAATAGCATAATAATTTCTAATTAAAGCTGAAATCATTTGTTAGCACTTAGAAAATGGAATCCAAGGAGCCAAGGAACGCTGAAAATAGAGCTCGCATCAAGGAGTTATGGACTCCAAAGTGAGGGCTATTTCATTAACTATGTGTGAAAAAAAAACATAGAAACCTCAGGAGGGGATTTTGATATTAGTGAGGCACACTAGTGTAACAACCTTAAAATTTTGCTATTCCATGATCAGGCTATGAGTATTTAAGGAGTATAACTTTTAATAGCATAATAATTTCAAATTAAAGCTGAAATCATTTCTTAGTGCTTAGAAAATGGAATCCAAGGAGCCAAGGAACGCCGAAATTAGAGCTGGTATGAAGGAGTTATGGGACTTCAAAGTGAGGGCTATTTCATTGACTAAGAGTGAAAAAAAAAACATAGAAACCTCATGGGGCAATTTTGATATTCGCGTGGCTCACTGGCGTAACAACCTTAAAATTTAGCTATTACATGATAATGTTTTGAGTATTTGAGAAGTATATCTTTAAATAGCATAATAATTTGAAATTAAAGCTGATACCATTAGATAGTACTCAGAAAATGGAATCCAACAAGCCAAGGAACGCTGAAAATAGAGTTTGTATGAAGGAGTTATCGGCCTTCAAAGTTGGGGCTACTTCATTATGTAAATATTAAAAAAAAAGGGAGAAATGTCCTGGGGCAATTTTGCAATTGGCAGGGGTGTACTGGTGTAACAACCTTAAAATTTTCTGATTCTAAGATAACGTTATGGATTTTTAGGAAGTATATCTTCTAATAGCATAATAATTTCAGAATAAAGCTGATACCATTATATAGTATTCAAAAATGGAATCCAAGGAGCCAAGGAACGTTGATAATAGTGTTCATATGAAAGAGTTATGGGACTTCTAATTTAGGGCTATTTCATTAATTAAAAGTGACAAAGAAAACATAGAAACCTTAGTGGATAGTTATTATAATGGTGGTGCTGACTGGTGTAACAACCTTAAAATTATACATTTCCTTGATCAGGTCATGCGTATTTAAGAAGTATAACTTTTAATAGCTTAATAATTTCTAATTAAAGCTGAAATCATTTGTTAGCACTTAGAAAATGGAATCCAAGGAGCCAAGGAACGCTGAAATTAGAGCTGGTATGAAGGAGTTATGGGACCTCAAAGTGAGGGCTATTTCATTAACTAAGAGCGAAAAAAAAACATAGAAACCTCATGAGGCGATTTTGATATTAGCGAGGCACACTAGGGTAACAACCTTAAAATTTTGCTATTCCATGATCAGGTTATGAGTATTTAAGGAGTATAACTTTTAATAGCATAATAATTTCAAATTAAAGCTGAGATCATTTGTTAGTACATAGAAAATGGAATCCAAGGAGCCAAGGAATGACAAAAATAGGGCTCGTATGAAGGAGATATGGGACATCAAAGTGAGGCTATTTCATTAACTAAGAGTGAAAAGAGAACATAGAAACCTCATGGGGCAATTTTGATATTTGTGGGGCACATTGCATAACAACCTTAAAATTTTGCTATTCCATGATCAGGTCATGAGTATTTAAGGAGTATAACTTTTAATAGCATAATAATTTCACATTAAAGCTGAAATCATTTGTTAGTACTTAGAAAATGGAATCCAAGGAGCCAAGGAATGACAAAAATAGAGCTCGTATGAAGGAGATATGGGACTGAAAAGTGAGGCTATTTCATTAACTAAGAGTGAAAAAAAAACTTAGAAACCTCATGGGGCAATTTTGATATTGGCGAGGCTCACTGTCATAACAACCATAAAATTTTGCTATTCCATGATAAGGTTATGAGTATTTAAGAAGTATATCTTTTAATAGCGTAATAATTTCAAATTAAAGCAAAAATCATTTGTTGGGGCTTAGAAAATGGAATCCAAGGAGCAAAGGAACACCGAAATTAGAGCTGGTATGAAGGAGTTATGGGACTTCAAAGTGAGGGCTATTTCATTAACTAAGAGTGAAAAAAAAACATAGAAACCTCATGGGGCAATTTTGATATTCGCGAGGCTCACTGGCTTAACAACCTTAAAATTTAGCTATTCCATGATAATGTTTTGAGTATTTAAGAAGTATATCTTTAATTAGCATAATAATTTCAAATGAAAGATTAAACCATTAGATAGTACTCAGAAAATGGAATCCAACGTGCCAAGGAACGCTGAAAATAGAGTTTGTATGAAGGAGTTATCGGCCTTCAATGTCAGGGCTACTTCATTATGTAAATATTAAAAAAAAAAAGGGAGAAATGTCATGGGGCAATTTTGCTATTGGCGGGGGTGTACTGGTGTAAGAACCTTAAAATTTTCTGATTCTAAGATAACGTTATGGATTTTTAGGAAGTATATCTTCTAATAGCATAATAATTTCAGACTAAAGCTGATACCATTATATAGTATTCAAAAAATGGAATCCAACGAGCAAAGGAACGTTGATAATATTGTTCGTATGAAAGAGTTATGGGACTTCAAATTTAGGGCTATTTCATTAATTAAAAGTGACAAAGAAAACATAGAAACCTTAGGGGACAATTATTATAATGGTGGTGCTCACTAGTGTAACAACCTTAAAATTTTACACTTCCTTGATCAGGTCATGTGCATTTAAGAAGTATAACTTTTAATAGCATAATAATTTCTAATTAAAGCTGAAATCATTTGTTAGCACTTAGAAAATGGAATCCAAGCCGCCAAGGAACGCTAAAAATAGTGCTCGTATGAAGGAGTTATGGACTCCAAAGTGAGGCCCATTTCATTAACTATGAGTGAAAAAAAAACATAGAAACCTCATGAGGCGATTTTGATATTAGCGAGGCACACTAGTGTAACAACCTTAAAATTTTGCTATTCCATGATCAGGTCATGAGTATTTAAGGAGTATAACTTTTAATAGCATAATAATTTCACATTAAAGCTGAAATCATTTGTTAGTACTTAGAAAATGGAATCCAAGGAGCCAAGGAATGACAAAAATAGAGCTCGTATGAAGGAGATATGGGACTTCAAAGTGAGGCTATTTCATTAACTAAGAGTGAAAAAAGAACATAGAACCCTCATGGGGCAATTTTGATATTTGTGGGGCACATTGCATAACAACCTTAAAATTTTACTATTCCATGATCAGGTTATGAGTATTTAAGAAGTATAACTTTTAATAGCATAATAATTTCAAATTGAAGCTAAAATCATTTGTTAGTACTTAGAAAATGGAATCCAAGGAGCCGTGGAACGCTAAAAATAGAGGTTGTATGAAGGAGTTATGGGACCTCGAAGTGAGGGCTATTTCATTAACTAAGAGTGAAAAAAAAAAATAGAAACCTCATGGGGCAATTTTGATATTGGCGAGGCTCACTGTCATAACAACCATAAAATTTTGCTATTTCATGATAAGGTTATGAGTATTTAAGAAGTATATCTTTTAATAGCATAATAATTTAAAATTAAAGCTGAAATCATTTGTTAGTACTTAGAAAATGGAATCCAAGGAGCCAAGGAATGCCGAAAATAGAGCTCGTATGAAGGAGTTATGAGAAATCAAAGTGAGGGCTATTTCATTAACTAAGAGTGAAAAAAAAACATAGAAGCCTCATGGGGCAATTTTGATATTGGCAAGGCTCACTGGCATAACAACCATAAAATTTTGCTATTCCATTATAAGGTTATGAGTATTTAAGAAGTATATCTTTTAATAGCATAATAATTTCAAATTAAAGCAAAAAACATTTGTTGGTGCTTAGAAAATGGAATCCAAGGAGCCAAGGAACGCCGAAATTAGAGCTGGTATGAAGGACTTATGGGACTTGAAAGTGAGGGCTATTTCATTAACTAAGAGTGAAAAAAAAACATAGAAACCTCATGGGGCAATTTTGATATTCGCGAGGCTCACTGGCGTAACAACCTTAAAATTTAGCTATTCCTTGATAATGTTTTGAATATTTGAGAAGTATATCTTTAATTAGCATAATAATTTCAAATAAAAGCTGAAACCATTAGATAGTACTCAGAAAATGGAATCCAACGTGCCAAGGAACGCTGAAAATAGCGTTTGTATGAAGGAGTTATCGGCCTTCAATGTCAGAGCTACTTCATTATGTAAATATTAAAAAAAAAAGGGAGAAATGTCATGGGGCAATTTTTCTATTGGCGGGGGTGTACTGGTGTAACAACCTTAAAATTTGACGATTCTAAGATAACGTTATGGGTTTTTAAGAAGTATATCTTCTAATAGCATAGTAATTTCAGATTAAAGCTGATACCATTATATAGTATTCAAAAAATGGAATCCAACGGGCAAAGGAATGTTGATAATAGTGTTCGTATGAAAGAGTTATGGGACTTCAAATTTAGGGCTATTTCATTAATTAAAAGTGACAAAGAAAACATAGAAACCTTAGGGGACAATTATTATAATGGTGGTGCTCACTAGTGTAACAACCTTAAAATTTTACACTTCCTTGATCAGGTCATGCGCATTTAAGAAGTATAACTTTTAATAGCATAATAATTTCTAATTAAAGCTGAAATCATTTGTTAGCACTTAGAAAATGGAATCCAAGGAGCCAAGGAATGCTGAAAATAGAGCTCGTATGAAGGAGTTATGGACTCCAAAGTGAGGGCTATTTCATTAACTATGAGTGAAAAAAAAACATAGAAACCTCATGAGGCGATTTTGATATTGGCGTGGCTCACTGTCATAACAACCATAAAATTTTGCTATTTCGTGATAAGGTTATGAGTATTTAAGAAGTATATCTTTTAATAGCATAATAATTTAAAATTAAAGCTGAAATCATTTGTTAGTACTTAGAAAATGGAATCCAAGGAGCCAAGGAATGCCGATAATAGAGCTCGTATTAAGGAGTTATGAGAAATGAAAGTGAGGGCTATTTCATTAACTAAGAGTGAAAAAAAAACATAGAAACCTCATGGGGCACTTTTGATATTGGCGAGGCTCACTGGCATAACAACCATAAAATTTTGCTATTCCATGATAAGGTTATGAGTCTTGAAGAAGTATATCTTTTAATAGCATAATAATTTCAAATTAAAGTAGAAATCATTTGATAGTGCTTAGAAAATGGAATCCAAGGAGCCAAGGAACACCAAAATTAGAGCTGGTATGAAGGAATTATGGGACTTCAAAGTGAGGGCTATTTCATTAACTAAGAGTGAAAAAAAAACATAGAAACGTCATGGGGCAATTTTGATATTCGCGAGGCTCACTGGCATAACAACCATAAAATTTTGGTCTTCCATGATAAGGTTGTGAGTATTTAAGAAGTATATCTTTTAATAGCTGAATAATTTCAAATTAAAGCAGAAATCATTTGTTAGTACTTAGAAAATGGAATCCACGGAGCCAAGGAATGACAAAAATAGAGCTCGTATGAAGGAGATATGGGACTTCAAAGTGAGGCTATTTCATTAACTGAGAGTGAAAAAAGAACATAGAAACCTCATGGGGTAATTTTGATATTGGCGAGGCTCACTGGCGTAACAACCTTAAAATTTTCCTATTCCATGATTAGGTTATCAGTATTTAAGAAGTATAACTTTTAATAGCATAATAATTTCAAATTAAAGCTGAAACCATTTGTTAGTACTTAGAAAATGGAATCCAAGGAGCCAAGGAATGACAAAAATAGAGCTCGTATGAAGGAGATATGGGACTTCAAAGTGAGGCTATTTCATTAACTGAGAGTGAAAAAAGAACATAGAAACCTCATGGGGTAATTTTGATATTGGCGAGGCTCACTGGCGTAACAACCTTAAAATTTTCCTATTCCATGATCAGGTTATCAGTATTTAAGAAGTATAACTTTCAATAGCATAATAATTTCAAATTAAAGCTAAAATCATTTGTTAGTACCTAGAAAATGGAATCCAAGGAGCCATGGAATGCTAAAAATAGAGGTTGTATGAAGGAGTTATGGGACCTCGAAGTGAGGGCTATTTCATTAACTAAGAGTGAAAAAAAAACATAGAAACCTCCAGGGACAATTTTGATATTGGCGAGGCTCACTGTCATAACAACCGTAAAATTTTGCTATTCCATGATCAGGTTATGTGTATTTAGGAAGTATATCTTTTAATAACATAATAATTTAAAATTAAAGCTGAAATCATTTGTTAGTACTTAGAAAATGGAATCCAAGGAGCCAAGGAACACCGAAATTAGAGCTGGTATGAAGGAATTGTGGGACTTCAAAGTGAGGGCTATTTCATTAACTAAGAGTGAAAAAAAAACATAGAAACCTCATGGGGCACTTTTGATATTGGCGAGGCTCACTGGCATAACAACCATAAAATTTTGCTATTCCATGATAAGGTTATGAGTCTTGAAGAAGTATATCTTTTAATAGCATAATAATTTCAAATTAAAGTAGAAATCATTTGATAGTGCTTAGAAAATGGAATCCAAGGAGCCAAGGAACACCGAAATTAGAGCTGGTATGAAGGAATTATGGGACTTCAAAGTGAGGGCTATTTCATTAACTAAGTGTGAAAAAAAAACATAGAAACGTCATGGGGCAATTTTGATATTCGCGAGGCTCACTGGCATAACAACCATAAAATTTTGGTCTTCCATGATAAGGTTGTGAGTATTTAAGAAGTATATCTTTTAATAGCTGAATAATTTCAAATTAAAGCAGAAATCATTTGTTAGTACTTAGAAAATGGAATCCAAGGAGCCAAGGAATGACAAAAATAGAGCTCGTATGAAGGACATATGGGACTTCAAAGTGAGGCTATTTCATTAACTGAGAGTGAAAAAAGAACATAGAAACCTCATGGGGTAATTTTGATATTGGCGAGGCTCACTGGCGTAACAACCTTAAAATTTTCCTATTCCATGATTAGGTTATCAGTATTTAAGAAGTATAACTTTTAATAGCATAATAATTTCAAATTAAAGCTGAAACCATTTGTTAGTACTTAGAAAATGGAATCCAAGGAGCCAAGGAATGGCAAAAATAGAGCTCGTATGAAGGAGATATGGGACATCAAAGTGAGGCTATTTCATTAACCGAGAGTGAAAAAAGAACATAGAAACCTCATGGGGTAATTTTGATATTGGCGAGGCTCACTGGCGTAACAACCTTAAAATTTTCCTATTCCATGATCAGGTTATCAGTATTTAAGAAGTATAACTTTCAATAGCATAATAATTTCAAATTAAAGCTAAAATCATTTGTTAGTACCTAGAAAATGGAATCCAAGGAGCCATGGAATGCTAAAAATAGAGGTTGTATGAAGGAGTTATGGGACCTCGAAGTGAGGGCTATTTCATTAACTAAGAGTGAAAAAAAAACATAGAAACCTCCAGGGACAATTTTGATATTGGCGAGGCTCACTGTCATAACAACCGTAAAATTTTGCTATTCCATGATCAGGTTATGTGTATTTAGGAAGTATATCTTTTAATAACATAATAATTTAAAATTAAAGCTGAAATCATTTGTTAGTACTTAGAAAATGGAATCCAAGGAGCCAAGGAATGCCGAAAATAGCGCTCGTATGAAGGAGTTATGAGACGTCAAAGTGAGGGCTATTTCATTAACTAAGAGTGAAAAAAAAACATAGAAACCTCATGGGGCACTTTTGATATTGGCGAGGCTCACTGGCATAACAACCATAAAATTTTGCTATTCCATGATAAGGTTATGAGTCTTTAAGAAGTATATCTTTTAATAGCATAATAATTTCAAATTAAAGTAGAAATCATTTGATAGTGCTTAGAAAATGGAATCCAAGGAGCCAAGGAACACCGAAATTAGAGCTGGTATGAAGGAATTATGGGACTTCAAAGTGAGGGCTATTTCATTAACTAAGAGTGAAAAAAAAACATAGAAACATCATGGGGCAATTTTGATATTCGCGAGGCTCACTGGCATAACAACCATAAAATTTTGGTCTTCCATGATAAGGTTGTGAGTATTTAAGAAGTATATCTTTTAATAGCTGAATAATTTCAAATTAAAGCAGAAATCATTTGTTAGTACTTAGAAAATGGAATCCAAGGAGCCAAGGAATGACAAAAATAGAGCTCGTATGAAGGACATATGGGACTTCAAAGTGAGGCTATTTCATTAACTGAGAGTGAAAAAAGAACATAGAAACCTCATGGGGTAATTTTGATATTGGCGAGGCTCACTGGCGTAACAACCTTAAAATTTTCCTATTCCATGATTAGGTTATCAGTATTTAAGAAGTATAACTTTTAATAGCATAATAATTTCAAATTAAAGCTGAAACCATTTGTTAGTACTTAGAAAATGGAATCCAAGGAGCCAAGGAATGACAAAAATAGAGCTCGTATGAAGGAGATATGGGACTTCAAAGTGAGGCTATTTCATTAACTGAGAGTGAAAAAAGAACATAGAAACCTCATGGGGTAATTTTGATATTGGCGAGGCTCACTGGCGTAACAACCTTAAAATTTTCCTATTCCATGATCAGGTTATCAGTATTTAAGAAGTATAACTTTCAATAGCATAATAATTTCAAATTAAAGCTAAAATCATTTGTTAGTACCTAGAAAATGGAATCCAAGGAGCCATGGAATGCTAAAAATAGAGGTTGTATGAAGGAGTTATGGGACCTCGAAGTGAGGGCTATTTCATTAACTAAGAGTGAAAAAAAAACATAGAAACCTCCAGGGACAATTTTGATATTGGCGAGGCTCACTGTCATAACAACCGTAAAATTTTGCTATTCCATGATCAGGTTATGTGTATTTAGGATGTATATCTTTTAATAACATAATAATTTAAAATTAAAGCTGAAATCATTTGTTAGTACTTAGAAAATGGAATCCAAGGAGCCAAGGAATGCCGAAAATAGCGCTCGTATGAAGGAGTTATGAGACGTCAAAGTGAGGGCTATTTCATTAACTAAGAGTGAAAAAAAAACATAGAAACCTCATGGGGCACTTTTGATATTGGCGAGGCTCACTGGCATAACAACCATAAAATTTTGCTATTCCATGATAAGGTTATGAGTCTTTAAGAAGTATATCTTTTAATAGCATAATAATTTCAAATTAAAGTAGAAATCATTTGATAGTGCTTAGAAAATGGAATCCAAGGAGCCAAGGAACACCGAAATTAGAGCTGGTATGAAGGAATTATGGGACTTCAAAGTGAGGGCTATTTCATTAACTAAGAGTGAAAAAAAAACATAGAAACGTCATGGGGCAATTTTGATATTCGCGAGGCTCACTGGCATAACAACCATAAAATTTTGGTCTTCCATGATAAGGTTGTGAGTATTTAAGAAGTATATCTTTTAATAGCTGAATAATTTCAAATTAAAGCAGAAATCATTTGTTAGTACTTAGAAAATGGAATCCAAGGAGCCAAGGAATGACAAAAATAGAGCTCGTATGAAGGAGATATGGGACTTCAAAGTGAGGCTATTTCATTAACTAAGAGTGAAAAAAGAACATAGAAACCTCATGGGGCAATTTTGATATTTGCGGGGCACATTGCATAACAACCTTAAAATTTTACTATTCCATGATCAGTTTATGAGTATTTAAGAAGTATAACTTTTAATAGCATAATAATTTCAAATTAAAGCTAAAATCATTTGTTAGTACCTAGAAAATGGAATCCAAGGAGCCATGGAACGCTAAAA
This sequence comes from Warburgia ugandensis, assembly GCA_035236585.1. Taxonomy (NCBI): domain Eukaryota; kingdom Viridiplantae; phylum Streptophyta; class Magnoliopsida; order Canellales; family Canellaceae; genus Warburgia; species Warburgia ugandensis. The sequence goes on along the minus strand of CP141128.1, from coordinate 54,016,416 downwards.
ATAGAGGTTGTATGAAGGAGTTATGGGACCTCGAAGTGAGGGCTATTTCATTAACTAAGAGTGAAAAAAAAGCATAGAAACCTCATGGTGCAATTTTGATATTGGCGAGGCTCACTGTCATAACAACCGTAAAATTTTGCTATTCCATGATCAGGTTATGTGTATTTAGGAAGTATATCTTTTAATAACATAATAATTTAAAATTAAAGCTGAAATCATTTGTTAGTACTTAGAAAATGGAATCCAAGGAGCCCAGGAATGCCGAAAATGGGGCTCGTATGGAGTTATGAGACTTCAAAGTGAGGGCTATTTCATTAACTAAGAGTGAAAAAAAAACATAGAAACCTCATGGGGCAATTTTGATATTGGCGAGGCTCACTGTCATAACAACCGTAAAATTTTGCTATTCCATGATCAGGTTATGTGTATTTAGGAAGTATATCTTTTAATAACATAATAATTTAAAATTAAAGCTGAAATCATTTGTTAGTACTTAGAAAATGGAATCCAAGGAGCCCAGGAACACCGAAATTAGAGCTGGTATGAAGGAATTGTGGGACTTCAAAGTGAGGGCTATTTCATTAACTAAGAGTGAAAAAAAAACATAGAAACCTCATGGGGCAATTTTGATATTGGCGAGGCTCACTGGCATAGCAACCATAAAATTTTGCTATTCCATGATAAGTTTATGAGTGTTTAAGAAGTATATATTTTAATAGCATAATAATTTAAAATTAAAGCATAAATCATTTTTTAGTGCTTAGAAAATGGAATCCAAGGAGCCAAGGAACGCCGAAATTAGAGCTGGTATGAAGGAGTTATGGGACTTCAAAGTGAGGGCTATTTCATTCACTAAGAGTGAAAAAAAAACATAGAAACCTCATGGGGCAATTTTGATATTGGCGAGGCTCACTGTCATAACAACCGTAAAATTTTGCTATTCCATGATCAGGTTATGTGTATTTAGGAAGTATATCTTTTAATAACATAATAATTTAAAATTAAAGCTGAAATCATTTGTTAGTACTTAGAAAATGGAATCCAAGGAGCCCAGGAATGCCGAAAATGGGGCTCGTATGGAGTTATGAGACTTCAAAGTGAGGGCTATTTCATTAACTAAGAGTGAAAAAAAAACATAGAAACCTCATGGGGCAATTTTGATATTGGCGAGGCTCACTGGCATAGCAACCATAAAATTTTGCTATTCCATGATAAGTTTATGAGTGTTTAAGAAGTATATATTTTAATAGCATAATAATTTAAAATTAAAGCATAAATCATTTTTTAGTGCTTAGAAAATGGAATCCAAGGAGCCAAGGAACGCCGAAATTAGAGCTGGTATGAAGGAGTTATGGGACTTCAAAGTGAGGGCTATTTCATTCACTAAGAGTGAAAAAAAAACATAGAAACCTCATGGGGCAGTTTTGATATTGGCTAGGCTCACTGGCATGACAACCATAAAATTTTGCTATTCCATGATAAGGTTATGAGTATTTAAGAAGTATATCTTTTAATTGCATAATAATTTCAAATGAAAGCAGAAATCATTTGTTAGTGCTTAGAAAATGGAATCCAAGGAGCCAAGGAATGCAGAAATTAGACCTGGTATGAAGGAGTTATGGGACTTCAATGTGAGGGCTACTTCATTAACTAAGAGTGAAAAAAAAACATAGAAACCTCATGGGGCAATTTTGATATTCGCGAGGCTCACTGGCGTAACAACCTTAAAATTTAGCTATTCCATGATAATGTTTTGAGTATTTAAGAAGTATATCTTTAAATAGCATAATAATTTCAAATTAAAGCTGAAACCATTAAATAGTACTCAGAAAATGGAATCCAACGAGCCAAGGAACGCTGAAAATAGAGTTTGTATGAAGGAGTTATTGGACTTCAAAGTCAGGGCTACTTCATTATGTAAATATTAAAAAAAAAAGGGAGAAATGTCATGGGGCAATTTTGGTATTGGTGAGGGTGTACTTGTGTAACAACCTTAAAATTTTACTATTCAATGATAATGTTATGAGTTTTTAAGAAGTATATCTTCTAATAGCATAATAATTTCAAATTAAAGCTGATACCATTATATAGTATTCAGAAAATGGAATCCAACGAGCCAAGGAACGCTGAAAATAGATTTCGTATGAAGGAGTTGTGGGACTTAAAATTTGGGCCTATTTCGTTAATTAAAAGTGAAAAAGAAAACATAGAAACCTGAGGAGGAATTTTGATAATGATAGGACACACTGGTGTAATGACCTTAAAATTTTGGTATTTCATGATCAAGTCATGAGCTATCAAGAAGTATATCTTTTAATTAAATAATAATTTGGAATTAAAACTAAAACCATTAGATAAAACTCTGAAAATGGAATCCAACGAGCCAAGGAATGCTATAAATAGAGTCCGTATGAAGGAGCTATGGACTTCAGTGTCAGGGTTATTTCATTAAGTGAAAGTGAAAAAAAAAAAAAAAAACATAGAAACTTCAAGGTGCCATTTTGATATTGGCGAGGCTCACTGGTGTAACAACCTTATAATTTTGCTATTCCATGATCAGGTTATGAGTATTTCATAATTATAACTTTTAATAGCATAATAATTTCAAATTAAAGGTGAAATCATTTGTTCGTACTTGGAAAAAGGAATCCAAGGAGCCATAGAATGCTTAAAATAGAGCTCGTATGAAGGAGTTATGGGACTTCAAAGTGAGGGCTATTTCATTAACTAAGGGTGAAAAAAAAAAAAAATAGAAACCTCATGGGACAATTTTGATATTCACAAGGCTCACTGGTGTAACAACCTTAAAATTTTTCTATTCCATGATCATGTTTTGAGTTTTTAAGAAGTACATCTTTAAATTGCATAATAATTTCAAATTAAAGCTGAAACCATTAGATAGTACTCAGAAAATGGGATCCAACGAGCCAAGGAACGCTGAAAATAGAGTTTGCATGAAGGAGTTATCGGACTTCAAAGTCAGGGCTACTTCATTATGTAAATACTAAAAAAAAAAGGGAGAAACATCATGGGGCAATTTTACTATTGGCAGGGGCGTAATGGTGTAACAACCTTAAAATTTTACTATTCCATGATAAAGTTATGAGTTTTTAAGAAGTATATCTTCTAATAGCATAATAATTTCAAATTAAAGCTGATAACATTATATAGTTGTGACGACCCGGGTTTTCCCATGCATTTTTAAATGCAATATCTAATTCCTAAGGTGGGATGCATCCCTATTTGAAAACCATTTTATAAAAACCATGCAATGCAGCTGGAAATCTTTAGTTTAAACTCATTTTGAAAACCCCGAGTGTCTTTTGCTTTCACAACAACCAAAGTAGTTTTTGAAAAACTTTTGAAATCATAAATGTCGTCCCAGGTCTATCTAGTCACAGCTCACAGCCCATCTATAAACAAATACAAATACATGTCCAAAGGGTAGAGTGTTTACTTACATGTATGATCGTCTCCTTTTGATTTATTTGCTTGTAGCACTAACATAGGCGTCTTCTACTCGTGAATGGAGCTATCCTGAAAAATGTTAAGGATTGGGTGAGTATATACTATACTCAGTAGGAGTCTATCACTACTAGTTTTACAATGCATTGTATGTTTAAAATTATATGCTCTTTAAAACATGTGCATGTTCGAACAATCATGTTCAATATCGATATTAAAAACCACTATCGAATTGGAGTACTGACGACTTAAAGAATAGCATAATCCAAGTCGAACGTATCATATATATATCATAAACATAATGATATGCTTAAGATGTTCAACTGAATCCAACTCATGGATATATGGTATGGTATGGTTGACCACCCTCATGTCATGCCATATGCAATGCAAGTAAGTCCAAAAAAACATAGGGCCCACTATGCCCACGACCTCACCGCCGTGTGGTCCCCGAGTACCTAAGGACACTCAGTCATAGCCTCCACGAGGCATATGACACATCGACCCAGTGCCGTGACACCAGTGGTAGCCCCCTGTACAACATGCAGTCGACGTAGGGACATGCCCTTTTTGGGCGTGGTACCCATTCCACCTAGTAGTGGTAGAGGCTGGGAGGCCACCCCAAATCTCTCGGCATAGCGCCCACGAGCTTACTAGCCGAAATCATATGCGATCAAACAAGCAAAAACCTCTTTTTCAAAACCTGTCCTCTTTGGGTCCCTCACAACTGCTGGCCCTCACAACTGCTTACCCAGCGTCTTTTGGGCACTCCAGCATCTTTTGGTAACCCTCAAGGACATGCAATTTTTCAAAACTCAATAACCACAAATCATGCAATTATATGCAATTGTTTGCAAAACATATCTATGCATAATGTATTTGTCATAAGCATGCTGAATTCATAAAATTAAGTTATGCTAAACAAGTCATATAACTTATACTTAAAACATGCATTCAAAACAATCATGGGCTCTTTTTTTAAAAGTCTAGTAGCGATAGAGCACCTACATCGAAGTTTCCTGGAGTTGCATCCTTCATCACTCAACCAGTCCCTGGGTCTCATTTATAAACTCCTGGATATGAATGGATACAAGAAGTCCTTATCAATTTCGATCTATCTAGAAATTAGATAGCTAGATTTGCCTTTTAGGGTCCATGGGTCCTTGCCTAATTCATTTTCAGGCTAGATCCTATGATATGGATCTACTATTTAATAGTTAAACTCTGTAAATTGTCCTCTGATCCTAACTTTAAAGTCTCATTAGGTCCGCGTGTCCCAGTTCCCAGGACACCCGTGCATCCTGGTTGAACCGCGACCGCCTTACGTGTGTGCGTGCGCAAAGGCCGTGCCAGGGATCACGTTTTGCATGCGCACATGCATGCTCAAGTGACACGCTATGATGCGCATCCTAGATGGCATCGCACAGACGCACCTTTGGTGTAGCATGGCGCGTCTCAGCTCCCAGGGCACCCCGTGCATCTTGGTCGACCCAGGACCCGTGCCCCACGTCGCGCACACACTCGAAGGCCGCACCAGGGATAGTGTACGCATTGTCGTACGCCTGGAACCTGTCCCAGGCGCAGGTGAAGCATGGCGTCCCTGGGACGCCTGGTTCATACAGGGCCGGGTGGAACCGGCTTTGTCTTCTCCAGCTGGGGAAAAGACCAGATCCGGCATGGATCTTGGCTTGGGGGAAGCAAAACGGAGAGAATGGGAAAAGTGGCTTACCTGGGTATCCCAGGGAGCACCTATCGCTGGTGGTGCGTTTCCCTCTGCCGGAAATCTGTGTTGTCCGGAACCCATGAAGAAGGGGGAAAAACCCCATTATTGAGCAAGACTCGAAAAGTGAAGAGAGGGGAATGGGGAGAATGGCCAGTGTGGCTCAAGCCTGGCCGTTGCCGGAAATCACAGGGAAACTAGCTTGAGATGGGTTTCCAATTTTTGCCAGAAACCCCAGTCCCAAAATAGCTGGAAAACTCGTGTTTTGAAGAGGGGGGATTAGAGGCTTTTTATAGCCTTACTATGGGGGTGCTGCCAATGGCGGTGGCAGATTTCTCTGAAAACTAGGGTTTCTGGAGAAATGTAGAGGAAGAAGACGATGGGGTGCTGTTATCAAAACAGTCCCTTGCGTTTTGTCTTTTTTGTTTTTTAGTTTAAATTACAGAAATGCCCCAGATCTTTAAACGGTCGTAACTTTTTCATACGAACTCCGTTTTTGGCGTTCTTTGAGGTGTTGGATTCCATTTTTGGAGTAGAATCTAATGGTACCAAGTTTTCTCACAAATTCATTCATTTACTATTTTAAATGAAGTAAAAATTTTAACACAGTTTATTTCCCACAGAATGTCCACTTTTTGTTAACAATAGCATAAATTGCTCGAGCATTACAATAGTATTCAGAAAATGGAATCCAACGAGCCAAGGAATGGTGAAAATAGAGTTTGTATGAAGGAGTTATGGGACTTCAAAGTCAAGGTTATTTCATTAACTAAGAGTGAAAAAAAAACATAGAAACCTCATGGGGCAATTTTGATATTGGCAACGCTGATTGGCGTAACAACCTTAAAATTGTGCTATTCCATGATCAGGTTATGAGTATTTAAGAAGTATAACTTTTAATAGCATAATAATTTCAAATTAAAGCTGAAATCATTTGTTAGTACTTAGAAAATAGAATCCAAGGAGCCAAGGAACGCTGAAAATAGAGCTCGTATGAAGGAGTTATGGAACTTCAAAGTGAGGGCTATTTCATTAACTAAGAGTGAAAAAAAAAACATAGAAACCTAATGGGGCAATTTTGATATTCGCGATGCTCACTGGCGTAACAACCTTAAAATTTTGTTGTTCCATGATCAGGTTATGAGTATTTAAGAAGTATATCTTTTAATATCATAATAATTTCAAATTAAAGCTGAAACCGTTAGATAGTACTCAGAAAATGAAATCCAACGAGCCAAGGAACGCTGAAAATAGAGTTCGCATGGAGTTATGGGACTTCAAAGTCAGGGCTACTTCATTAAGCAAATGTCAAAAAAAAGAGGGAAACCTCATGGGGCAATTTTGCTATTTGCTGGGGTGTACTGGTGTGGCAACCTTAAGATTTTACTTTTCCCTGAGAACGTAATGAGTTTTTAAGAAGTATATCTTTTAATAGCATAATAATTTCAAATTAAAGCTGAAATCATTACATAGTACTCAGAAAATGAAATCCAACGAGCTAAGGAACGCTGACAATAGAGTTCGTACGAAGGAATCATCGGACTTCAAAGTTAGGGCTACTGCATTAAGTAAATGGTAAAAAAAAAGGGAGAAACCTCATGGGGCAATTTTCCTATTGGCCGGGCGTCTCGGTGTAAAAACCTTAAAATTTTCCTATTCCATGATAACATTACGAGTTTTTAAGAATTATATCTTCTAATAGCATAATAATTTCAAATTAAAGCTGAAAGCATTAGATAGCATTCAGAAAATGGAATCCAACGAGCCAAGGAACTCTGAAAATAGAGTTCGTATGAAGGAGTTATGGGACTTCAAAATTAGGGCTATTTCATTAATTAAAACTGAAAAAGAAAACATAGAAACCATAAGAGGCCATTTTGATGTTGGCGAGGCTTCATGGCATAACAACCTTAAAATTTTGCTATTCCATGATCAGGTTATGAGTATTTAAGAAGTATAACTTTTAATAGCATAATAATTTCTAATTAAAGCTGAAATCATTTGTTAGTACTTAGAAAATGGAATCCAAGGAGCCAAGGAACACCGAAAATAGAGCTCGTATGAAGGATTCATGGAACTTCAAAGTGAGGGCTATTTCATTAACTAAGAGTGAAGAAAAAACATAGAAGCCTCATGGGGCAATTTTGATATTGGCGAGGCTCACTAGCGTAACAACCTTAAAATTTTGCCATTCCATGATCAGGTTATGAGTATTTAAGAAGTATAACTTTTAATAGCATAATAATTTCTAATTAAAGCTGAAATCATTTGTTAGTACTTAGAAAATGGAATCCAAGGAGCCAAGGAACGTCGAAAATAGAGCTCGTATGAAGGAGTTATGGGACTTCAAAGTGAGGGCTATTTCATTAACTAAGAGTGAAAAAAAAACATAGAAGCCTCATGGGGAAATTTTGATATTGGCAAGGCTCACTGGCGTAACAACCTTAAAATTTTGCTATTCCATGATCAGGTTATGAGTATTTAAGAAGTATAACTTTTAAGAGCATAATAATTTCTAATTAAAGCTGAAATTATTTGTTAGTACTTAGAAAATGGAATCCAAGGAGCCAAGGAAGCCTGAAAAAATTGTTTGTATGAAGGAGCTATCAGACTTCAAAGTTAGGGCTACTTCATTAAGTAAATGTTAAAAAAAAAAGGGAGAAACCTCATGGGGCAATTTTGCTATTGGCAGGGGAGTACTGGTGTAACAACCTTAAAATTTTACGATTCTAAGATAACGTTATGGATTTTTAAGAAGTATATCTTATAATAGCATAATAATTTTAGATTAAAGCTGATACCATTATATAGTATTCAAATAATGGAATCCAACAAGCAAAGGAACGTTGATAATAGTGTTCTTATGAAAGAGTTTTGGGACTTCAAATTTAGGGCTATTTCATTAATTAAAAGTGACAAAGAAAACATAGAAACATTAGGGGACAATTATTATAATGGTGGTGCTCACTGGTGTAACAACCTTAAAATTTTACATTTCCTTGATCAGGTCATGCGTATTTAAGAAGTATAACTTTTAATAGCATAATAATTTTTAATTAAAGCTAAAATCATTTGTTAGTACTTCGAAAATCGAATCCAAGGAGCCAAGGAATGCCGAAAATAGAGCTCGTATGAAGGAGTTATGAGACTTCAAAGTGAGGGCTATTTTATTAACTAAGAGTGAACAAAAAACATAGAAACTTCATGGTGCGATTTTGATATTGGCGTGGCTCACTGGTGTAACAACCTTAAAATTTTGCTATTCCATGATCAGGTTGTGAGTATTTAAGAAGTATAACTTTTAATAGCATAATAATTTCAAATTAAAGATGAAATCATTTGTTAGTACTTGGAAAATGGAATCCAAGGAGCCATAAATAGAGGTCGTGTGAAGGAGATATGGGACTTCAAAGTGAGGGCTATTTCATTTACTAAGAGTGAAAAAAGAAAGAAAGAAACCTCATGGAACAATTTTGATATTCACGAGGCTCACTGGGATAACAACCTTAAAATTTAGCAATTCCATGATTAGGTTTTGAGTATTTAAGAAGTATATCAATCAATAGCATAATAATTTCAAATTAAAGCTGAAACCAGTAGATAGTACTCAGAAAATGGAATCCAACGAGCCAAGGAACGCTGAAAATAGAGTTTGTATGAAGGAGTTATCGGACTTCAAAGTCAGGGATACTTCATTATGTAAATGTTCAAAAAAAAAGGGAGAAACATCATGGGGCAATTTTACTATTGGAGGGGACGTACTGGTGTAACAACCTTAAAATTTTGCTAATCCATGATAACGTTATGAGTTTTTAAGAAGTACATCTTCTAATAGCATAATAATTTCAAATTAAAGTTGATACCATTATTTAGTATTCAGAAAACGGAATCCAACGAGCCAAGCTTCACTTGAAATGGAGGTCGTATGAAGGAGTTATGGGACTTCAAAGTGAGGGCTATTTCATTAACTAAGAGTGAAAAAAGAAAGAAAGAAACCTCATGGGACAATTTTGATATTCACTAGGCTCACTGGTGTAACAACCTTAAAATTTTGCTATTCCATGATCATGTTTTGAGTATTTAAGAAGTACAACTTTAAATAGCATAATAATTTCAAATTAAAGCTGAAACCATTAGATAGTACTCAAAAAATGGAATCCAACGAGCCAAGGAACGCTGAAAATAGAGTTTGCATGAAGGAGTTATCGGACTTCAAATTTAGGGCTACTTTATTATGTAAATATTAAAAAAAAAAGGGAGAAACATCATGGGGCAATTTTACTATTAGCAGGGGCGTACTGGTGTAACAACCTTAAAATTTTACTATTCAACGATAACGTTATGAGTTTTTAAGAGGTATATCTTCTAATAGCTTAATAATTTCAAATTAAAGTTGACACCATTATATAGTATTCAAAAAATGGAATCCAACGAGCCAAGGAACGTTGAAAATAGAGTTTGTATGAAGGAGTTATCGGACTTCAAAGTCAGGGCTACTTCATTATGTAAATGTTCAAAAAAAAAGGGAGAAACCTCATGGGGCAATTTTACTATTGGCGGGGACGTACTGGTGTAACAACCTTAAAATTTTACTAATCCATGATAACGTTATGAGTTATTAAGAAGTACATCTTCTAATAGCATAATAATTTCAAATTAAAGCTGATACCATTATATAGTATTGAAAAAGTGGAATCCAACGAGCCAAGCGACGCCGAAAATAGAGTTCGTATGAAGGAGTTATGGGACTTCAAAGTTAGGGTCATTTCATTAATTAAAAGTGAAAAAGAAAACAAAGAAACCTCAGGGGGGCATTTTGATAATGGCGGGGCTCACTGGTGTAACAACCTTAAAATTTTACTCTTCCATGATCATGTTTTGAGTATTTAAGAAGTACATCTTTAAATAGCATAATAATTTCAAATTAAAGCTGAAACCATTAGATAGTACTCAAAAAATGGAATCCAACGAGCCAAGGAATGCTGAAAATAGAGTTTGCGTGAAGGAGTTATCGGACTTCAAATTTAGGGCTGCTTTATTATGTAAATATTAAAAAAAGAAGAAGGGAGAAACATCATGGGGCAATTTTACTATTGGCAGGGGCGTACTGGTGTAACAACCTTAAAATTTTACTATTCAACGATAACGTTATGAGTTTTTAAGAAGTATATCTTCTAATAGCTTAATAATTTCAAATTAAAGTTGACACCATTATATAGTATTCAGAAAATGGAATCCAATGAGCCAAGGAACGCTGAAAATAGAGTTTGTATGAAGGAGTTATCGGACTTCAAAGTCAGGGCTACTTCATTATGTAAATGTTCAAAAAAAAAGGGAGAAACCTCATGGGGCAATTTTACTATTGGCGGGGACGTACTGGTGTAACAACCTTAAAATTTTACTAATCCATGATAACGTTATGAGTTTTTAAGAAGTACATCTTCTAATAGCATAATAATTTCAAATTAAAGTTGATACCATTATATAGTATTCAGAAAACGGAATCCAACGAGCCAAGGATCGCTTGAAATAGAGGTCGTATGAAGGAGTTATGGGACTTCAATGTGAGGGCTATTTCATTAACTAAGAGTGAAAAAAGAAAGAAAGAAACCTCATGGGGCAATTTTGATATTCACTAGGCTCACTGGTGTAACAACCTTAAAATTTTGCTATTCCATGATCATGTTTTGAGTATTTAAGAAGTACATCTTTAAATAGCATAATAATTTCAAATTAAAGCTGAAACCATTAGATAGTACTCAAAAAATGGAATCCAACGAGCCAAGGAACGCTGAAAATAGAGTTTGCATGAAGGAGTTATCGGACTTCAAATTTAGGGCTACTTTATTATGTAAATATTATAAAAAAAAAGGGGAGAAACATCATGGGGCAATTTTACTATTGCCAGGGGCGTACTGGTGTAACAACCTTAAAATTTTACTATTCAACGAAAACGTTATGAGTTTTTAAGAAGTATATCTTCTAATAGCTTAATAATTTCAAATTAAAGTTGATACCATTATATAGTATTCAGAAAACGGAATCCAACGAGCCAAGCTTTGCTTGAAATGGAGGTCGTATGAAGGAGTTATGGGACTTCAAAGTGAGGGCTATTTCATTAACTAAGAGTGAAAAAAGAAAGAAAGAAACCTCATGGGACAATTTTGATATTCACTAGGCTCACTGGTGTAACAACCTTAAAATTTTGCTATTCCATGATCATGTTTTGAGTATTTAAGAAGTACAACTTTAAATAGCATAATAATTTCAAATTAAAGCTGAAACCATTAGATAGTACTCAAAAAATGGAATCCAACGAGCCAAGGAATGCTGAAAATAGAGTTTGCATGAAGGAGTTATCGGACTTCAAATTTAGGGCTACTTTATTATGTAAATATTAAAAAAAAAGGGAGAAACATCATGGGGCAATTTTACTATTAGCAGGGGCGTACTGGTGTAACAACCTTAAAATTTTACTATTCAACGATAACGTTATGAGTTTTTAAGAGGTATATCTTCTAATAGCTTAATAATTTCAAATTAAAGTGACACCATTATATAGTATTCAAAAAATGGAATCCAACGAGCCAAGGAACGTTGAAAATAGAGTTTGTATGAAGGAGTTATCGGACTTCAAAGTCAGGGCTACTTCATTATGTAAATGTTCAAAAAAAAAGGGAGAAACCTCATGGGGCAATTTTACTATTGGCGGGGACGTACTGGTGTAACAACCTTAAAATTTTACTAATCCATGATAACGTTATGAGTTCTTAAGAAGTACATCTTCTAATAGCATAATAATTTCAAATTAAAGCTGATACCATTATATAGTATTCAAAAAGTGGAATCCAACGAGCCAAGCGACGCCGAAAATAGAGTTCGTATGAAGGAGTTATGGGACTTCAAAGTTAGGGTCATTTCATTAATTAAAAGTGAAAAAGAAAACAAAGAAACCTCAGGGGGGCATTTTGATAATGGCGGGGCTCACTGGTGTAACAACCTTAAAATTTTACTCTTCCATGATCATGTTTTGAGTATTTAAGAAGTACATCTTTAAATAGCATAATAATTTCAAATTAAAGCTGAAACCATTAGATAGTACTCAAAAAATGGAATCCAACGAGCCAAGGAACGCTGAAAATAGAGTTTGCGTGAAGGAGTTATCGGACTTCAAATTTAGGGCTGCTTTATTATGTAAATATTAAAAAAAGAAGAAGGGAGAAACATCATGGGGCAATTTTACTATTGGCAGGGGCGTACTGGTGTAACAACCTTAAAATTTTACTATTCAACGATAACGTTATGAGTTTTTAAGAAGTATATCTTCTAATAGCTTAATAATTTCAAATTAAAGTTGACACCATTATATAGTATTCAGAAAACGGAATCCAACGAGCCAAGCTTCGCTTGAAATGGAGGTCGTATGAAGGAGTTATGGGACTTCAAAGTGAGGGCTATTTCATTAACTAAGAGTGAAAAAAGAAAGAAAGAAACCTCATGGGACAATTTTGATATTCACTAGGCTCACTGGTGTAACAACCTTAAAATTTTGCTATTCCATGATCATGTTTTGAGTATTTAAGAAGTACATCTTTAAATAGCATAATAATTTCAAATTAAAGCTGAAACCATTAGATAGTACTCAAAAAATGGAATCCAACGAGCCAAGGAACGCTGAAAATAGAGTTTGCATGAAGGAGTTATCGGACTTCAAATTTAGGGCTACTTTATTATGTAAATATTATAAAAAAAAAAGGGAGAAACATCATGGGGCAATTTTACTATTAGCAGGGGCGTACTGGTGTAACAACCTTAAAATTTTACTATTCAACGAAAACGTTATGAGTTTTTAAGAAGTATATCTTCTAATAGCTTAATAATTTCAAATTAAAGTTGGCACCATTATATAGTATTCAGAAAATGGAATCCAATGAGCCAAGGAACGCTGAAAATAGAGTTCGTATGGAGTTATGGGACTTGAAACTTAGGGCTATTTCATTAATTAAAAGTGAAAAAGAAAACATAGAAACCTCAGGCGGAAATTTTGATAATGGCGGGGCACACTGGTGTAACAACCTTAAAATTTTACTCCCCCATGATCAAGTCATGAGTTATCAAGAAGTATATCTTTTAATAGAATAATAGTTTGGATTTAAAACTAAAACCATTAGATAAAACTCTGAAAATGGAATCCAACGAGCCAAGGAATGCTGAAAATAGAGTCCGTATGAAGGAGCTACGGATTTCAATGTCAGCGTTATTTCATTAAGTAAGAGTGAAAAAAGAAACATAGAAACTTCAAGGTGCCATTTTGATATTGGCGAGGCTCACTGGTGTAACAACCTTAAAATTTTGCTATTCCATGATCAGGTTATGAGTATTTCAGAATTAGAACTTTTAATAGCATAATAATTTCAAATTAAAGGTGAAATCATTTGTTCGTACTTGGAAAAGGGAATCCAAGGAGCCAGCGAACGCTTAAAATAGAGCTCGTATGAAGGAGTTATGGGACTTCAATGTGAGGGCTATTTCATTAACTAAGGGTGAAAAAAAAAAAAATAGAAACCTCAAGGGACAATTTTGATATTCACGAGGCTCACTAGTGTAACACCCTTAAAATTTTGCTATTCCGTGATCATGCTTCGAGTATTTAAGAAGTACATCTTTAAATAACATAATAATTTAAAATTAAAGCTGAAACCATTAGATAGTACTCAAAAAATGGAATCCAACGAGCCAAGGAACGCTGAAAATAGAGTTTGCATGGAGTTATCGGACTTCACAGTTAGGGCTACTTCATTATGTAAATATTAAAAAAAAAAGGGAGAAACATCATGGGGCAATTTTACTATTGGCAGGGGCGTACCGGTGTAACAACCTTAAAATTTTACTATTCAATGATAACGTTATGAGTTTTTAAGAAGTATATCTTCTAATAGCATAATAATTTCAAATTAAAGTTGACACCATTATATAGTATTCAGAAAATGGAATCCAACGAGCCAAGGAACGCTGAAAATAGAGTTCGTATGAAGGAGTTATGGGACTTGAAACTTAGGGCTATTTCATTAATTAAAATTGAAAAAGAAAACATAGAAACCTCAGGTGGGAATTTTGATAATGGCGAGGCACACTGGTGTAACAACCTTAAAATTTTACTCCCCCATGATCAAGTCATGAGCTATCAAGAAGTATGTCTTTTAATAGAATAATAATTTGGAATTTAAACTAAAACCATTGGATAAAACTCTGAAAATGGAATCCAACGAGCCAAGGAATGCTAAAAATAGAGTCCGTATGAAGGAGCTATGGACTTCAGTGTCAGGGTTATTTCATTAAGTGAAAGTGAAAAAAAAAAAAAAAACATAGAAACTTCATGGTGCCATTTAGATATTGGTGAGGCACATCAGCATAACAACCTTAAAATTTTGCTATTCCATGATCAGGTTATGACTATTTAAGAAGCATAACTATTAATAGCATAATAATTTCAAATTAAAGCTGAAACCCTTTGTTAGTACTCAGAAAATGGAATCCAAGGAGCCATGGAACGCTGAAAATAGAGCTCGTATGAAGGACTTATGGGACTTCAAAGTGAGGGCTATTTCATTAAGTAAGAGTGAAAAAAAACCATAGAAACCACATGGGGCAATTTTGATATTGGCGAGGCTCACTGGAGTAACAACCTTAAAATTTTGCTATTCCATGATCAGGTTATGAGTATTTAAGAAGTATAACTTTTAATAGCATAATAATTTCAAATTAAAGGTGATATCATTTGTTAGTACTTGGAAAATGGAATCCAAGGAGGCATGGAATGCATAAAATAGAGCTCGTATGAAGGAGTCATGGGACTTCAAAGTGGGGGCTATTTCATTAACTAAGAGTGAAAAAAAAACGTAGAAATCTCATGGGGCAATTTTGAAATTCACGAGGCTCACTAGCGTAAAAACCTTAAAATTTATCTATTCCATGATCAGGTTTTGAGTATTTAAGAAGTATATCTTTCAATTGCATAATAATTTCAAATTAAAGCAGAAACCATTAGATAGGACTCAGAAAATGGAATCCAAGGAGCCAAGGAACGCTGAAAATAGAGTTTGTATGAAGGAGTTATCGGACTTCAAACTCAGGGCTACTTCATTATGTAAATGTTCAAAAAAAAAGGGAGAAGCCTCATGGGGCAATTTTACTATTGGCGGGGGCGTACTGTTGTAACAACCTTAAAATTTTACTATTCCATGATAACGTTATGAGTTTTTAGGAAGATATCTTCAAATAGCATAATAATTTCAAATTGAAGTTGATACCATTATATAGTATTCAAACAATGGAATCCAACGAGCCAAGGAACGATGAAAATAGAGTTCGTATGAAGGAGTTATGGGACTTGAAAGTTAGGGCTATTTCATTAATTAAAAGTGAAAAAGAAAACATAGAAACCTCAGGCGGGAATTTTGATAATGGCGTGGCACACTGGTGTGACAACCTTAAAATTTTACTCCCCCATTATCAGGTCATGAGCTATCAAGAAGTATATCTTTCAATAGAATAATAATTTGTAATTAAAACTAAAACCATTAGATAAAACTCGGAAAATAGAATCCAACGAGCCAAGGAATGCTAAAAATAGAGTCCGTATGAAGGAGGTATCGACTTCAATGTGAGGGTTATTTCATTAAGTAAAAGTGAAAAAAAAAAACATAGAAACTTCATGGTGCCATTTTGATATTGGCGAGGTTCACTGGTGTAACAACCTTAAAATTTTGCTATTACATGGTCAGGTTTTGAGTACTTAAGAAGTATAACTTTTAAGAGCATAATAATTTCAAATTGAAGCAGAAATCACTTGTTAGTACTTAGAAGGTGGAATCCAAGGAGCCAAGGAACTCCAAAAATAGAGGTCGTATGAAGGAGTTATGGGACTTCAAAGTGTAGGCTATTTCATTAACTAAGAGTGAAAAAAAAAAAAAAAACATTGAAACCTCATGGGGCAATGTTGATAGTTGCAAGGCACATTGGCGTAACAACCTTAAAATTTCGCTATTCCATGATCAGGTTATGAGTATTTAAGAGGTATAACTTTTGATAGCATAATAATTTCTAATTAAAGCTGAAATCATTTGTTAGTACTTAGAAAATGGAATCCAAGGAGCCATGGAACGCTAAAAATAGAGCTCGTATGAAGGAGTTATGGGACTTCAAAGTGCGGGCTATTTCATTAACTAAGAGTGAAAAAAAAATATAGAAACCTCATGGGGCAATTTTGATATTGGTGAGCATCACTGGTGTAACAACCTTAAAATTCTGCTATTCCATGATCCGGTTATGAGTATTTAAGAAGTATAACTTTTAATAGCATAATAATTTAAAATTAAAGGTGAAATCATTTATTAGTACTTAGAAAATGGAATCCAAGGAGCCTTGGAACGCTTAATATAGAGCTCGTATGAATGAGTTATGGGACTTCAAAGTGAGGCCTATTTCATTAACTAAGAGTGACAAAAAAAACATAGAAACCTCATGGGACAATTTTGATATTCGCGAGGCTCACTAGTGTAACAACCATAAAATTTTGCTATTCCATGATCATGTTTTGAGTATTTAAGAAGTATATCTTTAAATAGCATAATAATTTCAAATTAAAGCTGAAACCATTAGATAGTACTTAGAAAATGGAATCTAACGACCCAAGGAATACTAAAAATAGAGTTTGTATGAAGGAGTTATCGGACTTCAAAATCAGGGCTACTTCATTATGTAAATGTTAAAAAAAAAGGGAGAAACCTCATGGTGCAATTTTGCTATTGGCGGGGGCGTACTGGTGTAACAGCCTTAAAATTTTACTATTCCATGATAACCTTATGAGTTTTTACAAAGTATATCTTCTAATAGCATAATAATTTCAAATTGAAGCTGATACCATTATATAGTATCCAAAAAATGAAATCCAACGAGCCAAGGAACACTAAAAATAGAGTTCGTATGAAGGAGTTATGGGACTTAAAAGTTTGGGCTATTTCATTAATTAAAATTGAAAAAGAAAACATACAAACCTCACTGGGGAATTTTGATAATGGTAGGGCACACTGGTGTATCAACCTTAAAATTTTACTCCTCCATGATCAGGTGATGGGCTATCAAGAAGTATATCTTTTTACAGAATAATAATTTGGAATTAAAACTAAAACCATTATATAAAACTCTGAAAATGGAATCCAACGAGCCAAGGAATGCTGAAAATAGAGTCCGTATGAAGGAGCTATGGACTTCAATGTCAGGGTTATTTCATTAAGTAAAAGTGAAAAAAAAAACATAGAAACTTCATGGTGCCATTTTGATATTGGCTAGGCTCACTAGCGTAACAACCCTAAAATTTTGCTATTCCATGATTAGGTGATGAGTATTTAAGAATTATAACTTTTAATAGCATAATAATTTCAACTTAAAGGTGAAATCATTTGTTAGTACTTTGAAAATGGAATCCAAGGAGCCATGGAACGCTTAAAATAGAGCTCGTATGAAGGAGTTATGGGACTTGAAAGTGAGGGCTATTTCATTAACTAAGAGTGAAAAAAAAACATAGAAACCTCATGGGGCAATTTTGATATTCGCGAGGCTCACTGGCGTAACAACCTTAAAATTTAGCTATTCTACGATCAAGTTTTGAGTATTTAAGAAGTATATCTTTAAATAGCACAATAATTTCAAATTAGAGCTAAAACCATTGATAGTACTCAGAAAATGGAATCCAATGAGCCTAGGAACGCTGAAAATGGAGTTCGTATGAAGGAGTTATGGGAGTTAAAAGTTAGGGCTATTTCATTAATTAAAAGTGAAAAAGAAAACATAGAAACCCTAGGCGGAAATTCTTATAATGGCGGGGCTCACTGGTGTAACAGCTTTAAAATTTTACTCCCCCATTATCAGGTCATGAGCTATCAAGAAGTATATCTTTTAATAGAATAATAATTTGGAATTAAAACTAAAACCATTAGATAATACTCAGAAAATGGAATCCAATGAGCCAAGGAATGCTGAAAATAGAGTCCGTATGAAGGAGCTATGGACTTCAATGTGAAGGTTCCTGGTGCCATTTTGATATTGGCGAGGATCACGGGTGTAACAACCTTAAAATTTTCCTATTACAAGATTAGGTTATGAGTATTTAAGAAGTATAACTTTTAATGGCATAATAATTTCAAAATAATGCAGAAATGATTTGTTAGTACTTAGAAAATGGAATCGAAGGTACTAAGGAACGCCAAAAATAGAGCTCGCATGAAGGAGTTATGGGACTTCAAAGTGAGCGCTAATTCATTAACTAAGAGTGAAAAAAAAAATATAGAAACCTCATGGGGCAATTTTGGTATTGGCGAGGCTCACTGGCTTAACAAGTTTAAAATTCTGCTATTCCATGATCAGGTTATGAGTATTTAAGAAGCATAACTATTTTAAATACTCATTTGTTAGTACTTGGAAAATGGAATCCAAGGAGCCATGGAACGCGTAAAATAGAGCTCCTATGAAGGAGTCATGGGACTTCAAAGTGAGGGTTATTTCATTAACTAAGAGTGAAAAAAAAACACAGAAACCTCTTGGGGCAATTTTGATATTGGTGAGGCTCACTGGCGTAACAACCTTAAAATTTAGCTATTCCATGATCAGGTTTTGAGTATTTAAGAAGTATATCTTTCAATAGCATAATAATTACAAATTAAAGGTGAAACCATTAGATAGTAATCAGAAAATGGAATCCAACGAGCGAAGGAACGCTAAAAATAGAGTTTGTATGAAGGAGTTATCGGAATTCACAGTCAGGTCTACTTCATTATGTAAATGTTAAAAAAAGAGAGGGAGAAACCTCATGGGGCAATTTTACTATTGATGGGGGCGTACTAGTGTAACAACCTTAAAATTTTACTATTCCATGATAACGTTATGAGTTTTTAAGAAGTATATCTTCTAATAGCATAATAATTTGAAATTAAAGCTGATACCATTATATAGTATTCAGAAAATGGAATCCAACGAGCCAAGGAACGCTGAAAATAGAGTTCGTATGAAGGAGTTATGGGACTTAAAAGTTAGGGCTATTTCATTAATTAAAATTGAAAAAGAAAACATAGAAACCTCAGGGGCGAATTTTGATAATGGCGGGGAACACTGGTGTAACAATCTTAAAATTTTACTCCTCCATGATCAGGTCATGAGCTATCAAGAAGTATATCTTTTAATTTGAAATTAATGCTGATACCATTATATAGTATTCCAAAAATGGAATCCAACGAGCCAAGGAACGCTAAAAATAGAGTTTGTATGAAGGAGTTATCGGAATTCACAGTCAGGTCTACTTCATTATGTAAATGTTAAAAAAAAAGAGGGAGAAACCTCATGGGGCAATTTTACTATTGATGGGGGCGTACTAGTGTAACAACCTTAAAATTTTACTATTCCATGATAAAGTTATGACTTTTTAAGGAGTATATCTTCTAATAGCATAATAATTTGAAATTAAAGCTAATACCATTATATAATATTCAGAAAATGGAATCCAACGAGCCAAGGAACGCTGAAAATAGAGTTCGTATGAAGGAGTTATGGGACTTAGAAGTTAGGGCTATTTCATTAATTAAAATTGAAAAAGAAAACATAGAAACCTTAGGGGGGAATTTTGATAATCGTGGGGCACACTGGTGCATCAACCTTAAAATTTTACTCCTCCATGATCAGGTGATGGGCTATCAAGAAGTATATCTTTTTACAGAATAATAATTTGGAATTAAAACTAAAACCATTATATAAAACTCTGAAAATGGAATTCAACGAGCTAAGGAATGCTGAAAATAGATTTTGTATGAAGGAGCTATGGACTTCAATGTCAGGGTTATTTCATTAAGTAAAAGTGAAAAAAATAAAACATAGAAACTTCATGGTGCCATTTAGATATTGGTGAGGCACATCAGCATAACAACCTTAAAATTTTGCTATTCCATGATCAAGTTATGAGTATTTAAGAAGCATAACTATTAATAGCATAATAATTTCAAATTAAAGCTGAAACCATTTGTTAGTACTCAGCAAATGGAATCCAAGGAGCCATGGAACGCTGAAAATAGAGCTCGTATGAAGGAGTTATGGGACTTCAAAGTGAGGGCTATTTCATTAACTAAGAGTGAAAAAAAACCATAGAAACCACATGGGGCAATTTTGATATTGGCGAGGCTCACTGGAGTAACAACCTTAAAATTTTGCTATTCCATGATCAGGTTATGAGTATTTAAGAAGTATAACTTTTAATAGCATAATAATTTCAAATTAAAGGTGATATCATTTGTTAGTACTTGGAAAATGGAATCCAAGGAGGCATAGAATGCATAAAATAGAGCTCGTATGAAGGAGTCATGGGACTTCAAACTGGGGGCTATTTCATGAACTAAGAGTGAAAAAAAAACGTAAAAATCTCATGGGGCAATTTTGATATTCGCGAGGCTCACTGGCGTAACAACCATAAAATTTAGCTATTCCATGATCATGTTTTGAGTATTTAAGAAGTATATCTTTCAATTGCATAATAATTTCAAATTAAAGCTGAAACCATTAGATAGTACTCAGAAAATGGAATCCAACGAGCCAAGGAACACTAAAAATAGAGTTTGTATGAAGGAGTTATCGGAATTCAAAGTCAGGGCTACTTCATTATGTAAATGTTTAAAAAAAAGAGGGAGAAACCTCATGGGGCAATTTTACTATTGGCGGGGGCGTACTAGTGCAACAACCTTAAAATTTTACTATTCCATGATAACGTTATGAGTTTTTAAGAAGTATATCTTCTATTAGCATAATAATTTGAAATTAAAGCTGATACCATTATATAGTATTCATAAAATGGAATCCAACGAGCCAAGGAACGCTGAAAATAGAGTTTGTATGAAGGAGTTATGGGACTTAAAAGTTAGGGCTATTTCATTAATTAAAATTGAAAAAGAAAACATAGAAACAACAGGGGTGAATTTTGATAATGGCGGGGCGCACTGGTGTAACAACCTTAAAATTTTATTGTGATGACCAGGGTTTTTCCATGCATTTTTAAATGAAAAATCTAAATTCCTAAGGGAGGATCCCCATTTGAAAAACAATGTAGTGCAGCAGAAAAATCTTTTATTTGAAATCCAATTTGAAAACCCCGAGTGTCATTTGCTTTCACAACAACCAAAATAGTTTTTGAAAAGCTTTAGAAATCATAAGTGTTTTTCCCCAGATCTATCCAGTCAGAGCACACAGCCCAACTGTAAATAAATACAAATACATGTCCAAAGGGTTGAGAATTTACTTACGTATATAAGTGTTTCCTTTTTCATTCACTTGCTCGTAGCACTAACATAGATGTCCTCTACTCATGGATGGAATCATCCTGAAAAATGTTAAGGATAGGGTGAGTATATACTATACTCAGTAGGAGTCTATCACTACTAGTTTTATAATGCATGCGATCTTTAAAATCATGTGCTCATAAAAACATATGCATGTTGTTCGAATAATCACGTTCAATATCGATATTAAAAGCTTCTGTCAAACCGGAATACTGACGACTTAAAGAAATATCATAATCCAAGTCGAAAGTAATCATATATCATAATCATAAAAATATGCATCAGATGCTCAACTGAATCCAACTCATGGACATCTATCATGGTATGGTCGACCATCCTTATATCATGCCATATGCGATGCACATAAATCCACGAAACCATAGGGTCCCACTATGCCCACGACCTCACCACCGTGTGGTCCCCGGGTACCTAGGGACACAGGATCATATACCTCCACGGGGCATATGACACTTCGACCCAGTACCGTGACACCAGTGGTAGGCCCCTGTACCACATGCAGTCGAAGCAGGGACATGCCCTTTTTGGGCGTGGTACCCATCCACCTAATAGTGGTAGAGGCTCGGTGGCCAACCCACTGTGACGACCCAGGTTTTCTCATGCATTTTTAGATGAAAAATCTAAATTCCTAAGGTGGGATCCCGATTTGAAAAAAATAGTGCAATGCAGTGAAAAAATCTTTTATTTGGAATTCATTTTGAAAACCCCGAGTGTCATTTATTTTCACAACAACTAAGGTAGTTTTTGAACAACTTTAGAAATCACAAATGCTTTTTCCCCAGGTCTATCCAGTCACAATGCACAGCCCAACTGTAACTAAGTACAAACACATGTCCACAGGGTTGAGAGCTTACTTACATGTGTATTTGTTTCCTTTTGGATTCACTTGCTCATAGCACTAACATAGATGTCCTCTTTAAGCTGTCCTGAACCATGATATATACGGACGTATCCTGTCCTTGAGTACTTACTGATGTCTGAAAAATGTTAAGGATTGGGTGAGTATATAATATACTCAGTAGGGCCTATCACTACTAGTTTTATAAATGCATGAGATGTTTCAAAATCATATGCTCATTCAAAACATGCGTATGTTTGAATACTCGAGTTCAATATCAGTATAAGAATCCAAAATCAACTGAAATTCTTATAACTTAAAACATCACATAATCCAAAGGTGAAAGTATCATATATATATATATATGATGTCATCGTGATATGCAATAGATGCCTCATGGAGTCCAACTCATGGACCTCTAGTATGGTATGGTCGACCAACCTTATATCATGCCATATGTAATGCACATAAATCCACGAAACCATAGGGTCCCACTATGCCCACGACCTCCTCGCCGTGTGGTCCCCGGGTACCTAGGGACACAGGATAATATACCTCTACAGGGCATATGACACTTTGACCCAGTGCCGTGACACCAGTGGTAGCCCCCTGTACCACATGCAGTCGAAGCAGGGACATGCCCTTTTTGGGCGTGGTACCCATCCACCTAATAGTGGTAGAGGCTGGGTGGCCAACCCACACCCCTCGGCATAGCACCCATGAGCTTACAAGCCCAAATCATGTACGATCAAATAAGCCAAAAACCTCTGTTCAAAACCAGTCCTCTTTGGGTCCCTCACAATTGCCTGGCCCTCGGCACTCCAGCGTCTTTTGGCAACCCTCAAGGACATGCAATCTTTGCAAGTACTTAAATCATGCAATGTGTGCACTTGTTTACAAAACATAAGTGTGCATAATGTATATGCAATCTTTCACGAAACATGTCTACGTACAAAACATTTAACATGCATGCTGAATTAATTCATGCAAATCACATGCAAATCAAGTCACATATCCAAAACATATGTTCTCAAATAACAATAGTTCTTTTAAAAGAATCTAATAGTGATATAGCACCTACCTGATTAGGTCGCGTTAACCTTCTTGTCCTCGTACGCTCCTGAACATGGTTTGGGGACTCAAGGTTAGTTTAACCTATCTTTGATGGGTTTAGAGTAGTTGGGTCTTATTACTTAGGCATTAGGGGTCCATCCCTATGGCTATGGGTGTCCCAAGGTCCTAATTTGGCCTTGGTATTCTCAATTTTCCAAAGTTCTAGTGGTCACGCGTCATCATCCTATTCTAAGGGTCATGCCCACCTTTTATTGGACTTTGATCAGAGATTTTATGGTTTGGATGTATCCGCGTCGTCGATACGGACACAACGCCTTGTGCGGCGCCTCAATCGGAGCTCTAGATCTCAAGTTATAAGCATTTTAATTTTGTATGTACATAGAACCTTAAAGACAAAAAAAGAAGGAATGCTAGGGCGCTGCACGTCTGCGACGTGGCCCAGCATTCTCAAATAATCAAAAAAACGACGCCTCGCTAGTGCGCTGCGCGTCTGCGGCGCGCGGCTCAGCGGGAGCATCTTCAGACGCGCTCGTCATATCCGCCCGTCCTTCTCTTTAGCGGGCGCGTCGCGCCCGTTTGGTTTTTCAAACGGCGTCGACCTGCGTCGACGTGGGACGGTCCTATTGGATCGTCCCGCCTGTTAGTGACCTGGGTCATCCTCAGGTCACCCTGGTTCGACCCTGTCGAACCACTGCGGCCTGGGGACGTCCCAGGGGTCTTTGTGGCTCTCCTGGAGGCCTATTCTCCATGGTTTTTCATGAAAAAACCTAGGTAAATCGTTCCTGGAACTATGGTGGAGATGGGTTTGGGGTTTTTTTGTGCGTACCTGCTTCGTGGTGGGTTTTCTCTCCATGTTTTCCCCCCTTGCTCACTGCTTCACGACTGGTTTTCTCCAAGGCTTTTGGGCTGCCATTAGAGGCACCCAAGAGCTCTATTTATAGGGCTTTTAAAGAGGGTTCTGGAGGGGTTCGAACCGCCTTTGAATGGCGGTGGGGAACCCTCTGGAATGGCGGTGGTTTCTTCTTAAAACACCGCCGTTCCAGAAACCTCTAGGAGGTTGAAGACGACGGGGTACCCGTATCAAAACGGGCACCTGTGTTTTTCAGGTTCAGTCTTTTTGGGAAATTTACAGTTTTGCCCCTGAACTTCAAAGGGCCATATCTTGCTCATTTTAACTCCGTTTTGGGTGATTTTGGTCTTGTTGGATTCCTTTTTCAGAGACGCATCTAATGGCACTACTTTTAGTACCAAATTCCTGGGTTTAGTCAAGGTGACTAGTGAAATGACCAAAATGCCCTTATCTTTAAAACTAAACTTTTTATGGGCTTTTAATATTACAAAATTTGGGGTCATTACATTATTACCCCCTTAAAAGAATTTCGTCCTCGAAATTCCATAAATTATCATCTTCTAGGTATTTGTCTCCTTAGATGATTTCTTGGTGAATGCATTTCCCTCTAGAAGTCAATTCTAGGTTCATCCTCAATTTATTATTTCTATTGTTCCTCCTATAAGGCCTCTCCCATATGGGCCTATTTTTGCTGCGTACCCTGATGCAGTGCCATACTGTCGTACGTGTCGTCTTATCAATACCGTTTCCTAGCGGTACTTCATCTATCTTGAAATCCTTAGTTTCCTATACTTATCTTATCATGTATAAGATAGTCTCCTCGTAAGATCGTGCTTCTTTGCTCATGCATATACTTCTTTCAAGATCATATTATCTTATTTCTCCTATTTTGAATATCATAGGATAATCCTTTTCATCTAGTGATCTCTTTCATTATCCACAAGTCCAAAAAGTTACCTTCTTTCTATTGTGTCTAACTTTGCTTCTTACCCTTGTCTCCAAAATACTTCAATAACTGATATGGTATCATGTGTTCTATAGCGAAACCCTTGATTAACTTCGAATTTCAACTGTCTGTTGTTTTCCATACGTGACTCAAGGTTATGAAAGCCAATTAGTACCATCTCATATTACGATTAGGACATTCAAACTGTTCATCAAGTTTCATAGATGCTGAAGTCATCAAATGCTTTTTCTTCTTGAAGAGTTTATGCATACTCATGTCAAATATATCATGGTCCATTGTTTCTCTTCATGATGTGGCCTAATCAACTGGCCTTATACCCTCAAATGACTTAGCCTATCAAGTTCTCAAGTCTAAAGACTTATAACATCCTTCTCAGTCTATAACCTCAACTACTAACTCATAGATATTAACATACCTGATTAATTAGGGTGGGATGCCTCTATTTAGTTGACAACACTTAATGATGGTCTTAAGATATTTGGTCTCCCAAATTTATGATAATAAGACCTCAATTTGATCCTCGACGGTACCCTTCTGGCTTAATTCCTTTATTTACTCATATAGCGGCAAGGTAAGACATCACCAATATTTTCTTTTTATGGACTATATTCATTGGTGTTCTTCATAAGTTAATGGATCTGGTAAGAATCTAATAATAATTGATATCAAACCATTTGTAGGATTTTAACTTTTAGTTGGTCACCATTCCTCTTTGAAAACTTTTGTGTAGCATAATGTCCTTTTATTCAATGCTCAATTCAAAGTCTTAAACCCCCATATGCTTCCTCTCTATTATTGCTAACTCAACTATTATTCCCTTGAGGTTGATTGGTTATCTTCAAGATGAAATATTTGTATGTGTCATTATAAGGTCATGATCTTCTAATATTGAATACTTATAGTTACATCTCTATCTCTCTTTCTCTTTTCTTCAAAATCCTCATTTAGTCTACCTGGACCAATGTCTCTATATGCTTTGTTGCATATAATTGATACTTCATCTATTCCTTTACTTGGATATGATAAAGTGAATACCTGTCTTAAGATTATTGAAATCCTCAATTGCCTATACAATGGTATTGACGTTTTGGTCATGCTATACTTTTCTTACAAGTTCTTGTTAGGATCAATCTATAGATTTATTATTTCCAATATTATCGTCAAAAATCTTTTGATAACTTGGTCGAATTCATTTCGCTATCATATTCGTGTTATGTTTCTCTCAATCTCATAATATGTTACTTGATTTGTTCCATAATACTCAAGTAGTTATTATTCAGTAGCATTTCACTCTTCATAAGACTCCAATTAAGGTATTGAGCTATACCTTTGTGATCTAGTATGAGTCACCGTTATCCCCTAGTATCATCTTGCATTCTCATCGCTCTTATTATTATCAAAATCATCTAAACGTCTGTCTTTTAAATCCCTTATCATACTCATCTCATATCCCTTGATACTCTTTATGATGGAAAGATATCCACCTAGGTTCTTCAATTTTCTCACCTTTGATGAGATTACTTTATTGCAGATCAACTCTATCTTCTAACAAGTCCTTTAATCATCTTCATTCATTCATTTTCATCATCCATATATGAGTTTTCATATTTGTACCTTACAATAATCCTTATATGAGGTTTCATCTTTGCATCACTGCACAATAATTCTTTTTTCCTATAATTTTGATAGGATTCAAGCAATCCAATATCTAAGTATTTGCTAGGACTATCTCCTTCTCCACCTATGTGTTTATGGTGAAATGTCTTGAGTCATTAATATTATAATCCTCGAATAGAAGTAGTCATCTATACTACCCCTATTTATACTACTTATCCTTGATTTTCTTTATTGTCTATGACCTTTGGACATCTTTGAATTTGTTGTGAAAGGATAAAACCTGGGCTCTGATACCAACTGTGACGACCCGGCTTTTCTCATGCATTTTTAGATGAAAAATCTAAATTCCTAAGGTGGGATCCCGATTTGAAAAAAATAGTGCAATGCAGCGAAAAAATCTTTTATTTGGAATTCATTTTGAAAACCCCGAGTCTCATTTATTTTCACAACAACTAAGGTAGTTTTTGAACAACTTTAGAAATCACAAATGCTTTTTCCCCAGGTCTATCCAGTCACAATGCACAGCCCAACTGTAACTAAGTACAAGCACATGTCCACAGGGTTGAGAGCTTACTTACATGTGTATTTGTTTCCTTTTGGATTCACTTGCTCATAGCACTAACATAGATGTCCTCTTTAAGCTGTCCTGAACCATGATATATACGGACGTATCCTGTCCTTGAGTACTTACTGATGTCTGAAAAATGTTAAGGATTGGGTGAGTATATAATATACTCAGTAGGGCCTATCACTACTAGTTTTATAAATGCATGAGATGTTTCAAAATCATATGCTCATTCAAAACATGCGTATGTTTGAATACTCGAGTTCAATATCAGTATAAGAATCCAAAATCAACTGAAATTCTTATAACTTAAAACATCACATAATCCAAAGGTGAAAGTATCATATATATATATATATATGATGTCATCGTGATATGCAATAGATGCCTCATGGAGTCCAACTCATGGACCTCTAGTATAGTATGGTCGACCAACCTTATATCATGCCATATGTAATGCACATAAATCCACGAAACCATAGGGTCTCACTATGCCCACGACCTCCTCGCCGTGTGGTCCCCGGGTACCTAGGGACACAGGATCATATACCTCCACGGGGCATATGACACTTCGACCCAGTGCCGTGACACCACTGGTAGCCCCCTGTACCACATGCAGTCGAAGCAGGGACATGCCCTTTATGGGCGTGGTACCCATCCACCTAATAGTGGTAGAGGCTGGGTGGTCAACCCACACCCCTCGGCATAGCACCCATGAGCTTACAAGCCCAAATCATGTACGATCAAATAAGCCAAAAACCTTTGTTCAAAACTAGTCCTCTTTGGGTCCCTCACAATTGCCTGGCCCTCGGCACTCCAGCGTCTTTTGGCAACCCTCAAGGACATGCAATCTTTGCAAGTACCTAAATCATGCAATGTGTGCACTTGTTTACAAAACATATGTGTGCATAATGTATATGCAATCTTTCACGAAACATGTCTATGTACAAAACATTTAGCATGCATGCTGAATTAATTCATGAAAATCAAGTCATATATCCAAAACATATGTTCTCAAATAACAATAGTTCTTTTAAAAGAATCTAATAGTGATAGAGCACCTACCTGACTAGGTCGCGTTAACCTTCTTGTCCTCGTACGCTCCTGAACATGGTTTGGGGACTCAAGGTTAGTTTTACCTATCTTTGATGGGTTTAGAGTAGTTGGGTCTTATTACTTAGGCATTAGGGGTCCATCCCTATGCCTATGGGTGTCCCAAGGTCCTAATTTGGCCTTGGTATTCTCTGTTTTCCAAAGTTCTAGTGGTCACACGCCACCATCCTATTCTAAAGGTCATGCCCACCTTTTATTGGGCCTTGATCAGAGATTTTATGGCTTGGATGTATCCGCGTTGTCGATACGGACACAACGCCTTTTGCGGCGCCTCAATCGGAGCTCTAGATCTCAAGTTATAAGCATTTTAATTTTGTATGTACATAGAGCCTTAAAGACAAAAAAAGAAGGAATGTTAGGGCGCTGCACGTCTGCGACGTGGCCCAGCATTCTCAAATAACGAAAAAAACGATGCCTCGCTAGTGTGCTGCACGTCTACGGCGCGCGCCTCAGTGGGAGCGTCTGCAGACGCGCTCGTCATATCCGCCCGTCCTTCTCTTTAGCGGGCGCGTCGCGCCCGTTTGGTTTTTCAAACGGCGTCGACCTGCGTCGACGTGGGACGGTCCTGTTGGATCGTCCTACCTGTTAGTGACCTGGGTCGTCCTCAGGTCACCCTGGTTCGACCCTGTCAAACCAGTGCAGCCTGGGGACGTCCCAGGGGTCTTTGTGGCTCTCCTGGAGGCCTATTCTCCATGGTTTTTCATGAAAAAACCTAGGTAAATTGTTCCTGGAACTATGGTGGAGATGGGTTTGGGGTTTTTTTGTGCGTACCTGCTTCGTGGTGGGTTTTCTCTCCACGTCTTCCCCCCTTGCTCACTGCTTCATGACTGGTTTTCTCCAAGGCTTTTGGGCTGCCATTAGAGGCACCCAAGAGCTCTATTTATAGGGCTTTTAAAGAGGGTTCTGGAGGGGTTCTAACCGCCTTTGAATGGCGGTGGGGAACCCTCTGGAATGGCAGTGGTTTCTTCTTGAAACACCGCCGTTCCAGAAACCTCTAGGAGGTTGAAGACGACGGGGTGCCCGTATCAAAACGGGCACCTGTGTTTTTCAGGTTCAGTCGCTTTTAGGAAATTTACAGTTTTGCCCCTGAACTTCAAAGGGCCATATCTTGCTCATTTTAACTCCGTTTTGGGTGATTTTAGTCTCGTTGGATTCCTTTTTCAGAGACGCATCTAATGGCAATACTTTTAGTACCAAATTCCTAAGTTTAGTGAAATGACCAAAATGCCCTTATCTTTAAAACTAAACTTTTTATGGGCTTTTAATATTACAAAATTTGGGGTCATTACACCCACACCCCTCGGCATAGCACCCACGAGCTTACAAGCCCAAATCATGTATGATCAAATAAGCCAAAAACCTTTATTCAAAACTAGTCCTCTTTGGGTCCCTCGCAACTGCCTGGCCCTTGGCACTTCAGCGTCTTTTGGCAACCCTCAAGGACATGCAATCTTTGCAAGTACTTAAATCATGCAATGTACGCACTTATTTACAAAACATATATGTGCATAATGTATATGCAATCTTTTACGAAACATGTCTATGTACAAAACGTTTATCATATGCATGCTAAATCAAGTCATACTAAACAAGTCATATACTTATAACATATGTTCTCAAAACAATAATAGATCTTTTAAAAGAATCTAATAGTGATAGAGCACCTACCTGACTAGATCGCGTTAACCCTTTTGTCCTTGTACGCTCCTGAACATGGTTTGGGGACTCAAGGTTAGTTTAGCCTATATTTTATGGGTTTAGAGTAGTTGGGTCTTATTACTTATGCATTAGGGATCCATCCCTATGCCTATGGGTGTCCCAAGGTCCTAATTGGGCCTTGGTATCCTCAGTTTTCCAAAGTTCTAGTGGCCACGTGCCACCATCCTATTCTAAAGGTCATGCCCTCCATTGATTGGGCCTTGATCAGGGATTTTATAGTTCGGATGTGTCTGCCTCATCGATACGAACACAACGCCTTTTGCGGTGCCTCAACCGGAGCTCTAGATCTCAAGTTATTAGCGTTTTAGTGTTGTATGTACATAGAGTCTTAAAGACAAAAAAGACGGAATGCTAGGGCGCTGCGCGTCTGCGACATGCGCCCAGCTTCCTTAAGTAACCAAAAAAATGATGCGCTGGCGTCTACGGCGGGTGCCTCAGTGGGCGCGTCTACAGACGCGCGGTGCGCTCCGCCCGTTTTTCTCTTTAGTGGGCGCGTCCAGGGACGCGCCCGTTTGGTTTTTCAAACGAAGACGATGTGGAACGTTCCAACTGGAACGTTCCGTTGTCTGGGGGACCGGGGCGTCCTCAGGACACCCTGGTTCGACCCCTGTTGAACCAGTGCGGCCCAGGGAACGTCCCTGGGTCCTTGGTGGTTCTCTTGGGCTCCGTTTTGCATGGTTTTTCATGCAAACACCTAGGGAAATTAATCTTGGAACTATGGTGGAGATGGGTTTTGAGGGATTTTGGGCGTACCTGGCTCGTTGCTGGGTTTTTCTCCTTGTTTTCTCCTCTAGGTCACTGCTCCACGACGGGTTTTCTTCCATGTTTTGGGCTGCCATTAGAGGCGCCCAAGAGCTCTATTTATAGAGCTAAGAGAGGGTTCTGGAGGGGGCTCTCACCGCCTTTGAATGGCGGTGGAGAAACCTCCAGAATGGCGGTGATTTCTCCTCCAATCACCGCCGTTCTAGAACCCTCTAGAGGTTGAAGACGACGGGGTGCCCGTATCAAAATGGGCCCCTATGTTTTTCAGGTTACGTCTTTTTTGTTTAAATTTACAGTTTTGCCCCTGAACTTCAAAGGGCCATAACTTGCTCATTTTAACTCCGTTTTGGGTGATTTTGGTCTTGTTGGATTCCTTTTTCCAAGACGCATCTAATGGCACTATTTTTAGGACTAAATTCCTAGGTTCAGTCAAGGCGACTAGTGAAATGACCAAAATACCCTTATCTTTAAAACTGAACTTTTCATGGGATTTTAATATTACAAAAATTAGGGTCATTACATGATAAGATTGGTTTTTGGGTCCCTTGTGGGCCCCACATGGTGTAAAAAGACTGTTTTGCCATTTATGCATAAAACTTTAGGTTTTATTCCCATGATCTTGGATTTGAGTGTACTTAATGGCGTTGGATTCGTATTTCTCAGTACATTCTAAATTTTGATGCCTCATATTTTTATTTTTGGGAGATTTTGATTTTTGGGTAAAATTACTATTTTACCCTTTTGTCCAAGAAATGAATAAACTTAAGGATTTTTCATCCGAATTCAGAATTTGTCGTGCTTATAGTAATTTTGAAGGGTTTGCTAAGTTTAATTTCAATTTTACTTGTCTTATGATTTGATTATACTTTTATAAAAAGTATATTCTAAATAACCCTAATATTTCAGCCCGAAATATTTGAAACTCAAACTTTATTGATTTTCTCAATCAATTACAAAAATTAGGGTTATTACATACTTACTGAAGTAGACTTTGAAGTCCCATAACTCCTTCATATGAACTATATTTTCAGCGTTCCTTGGCTCATTGGATTCCATTTTCTGGGTACTATCTAACGATTTTAGCTTTAATTTGAAATTATTATGCTACTAAAAGATAAACTTTTAAATACTCATAACCTGATCATGTAGTAGCAAAATTTTAAGGTTGTTACGCCAGTGAGCCTTGCGAATATCAAAATAGCCCCATGAGGTTTCTATGTTTTTTTTTCACTCTTAGTTAATGAAATAGCCCTGACATTGAAGTCCCATAACTCCTTCATACGAGCTCTTTTTTCAGCATTCCTTGGCTCCTTGGATTCCATTTTCTAAGTACTAACAAATGATTTCAGCTTTAATTTGAAATTATTATGCTATTAAAAGTTATAATTCTCAAATACTCATAACCTAATCATAGAATAGCAAAATTTTAACCTTGTTACGCCAGTGCGCCTCGCCAATGTCAAAATTGCCCCATGAGGTTTCTATGTTTTTTTTTTTTCACTCTTGGTTAATGAAATAGCCCTGACTTTGAAGTCCCATAACTCCTTCATACGAGCTTTATTTTCAGCATTCCTTGGCTCCTTAGATTCCATTTTCTAAGTACTAACAAATAATTTCAGTTTTAATTTGAAATTATTATGCTATTAAAAGTTATACTTCTTAAATACTCACAACTTGATCATCGAATAGTAAAATTTTACGGTTGTTACACAAGTGAGCCTCACCAATTGAAAATGGCACCATGAAGTCTCTATGTTTTTTTTTTTACTTTTAATTAATGAAATAACCCTGACTTTGCAATCCATAGCTCCTTCATACGGACTCTATTTTCAGCATTCCTTGGCTCACTGGATTTCATTTTCTAAGAATTATCTAATGGTTTTAATTTTAATTCCAAATTATTATGCTATTAAAAGATATACATCTTGAAAGCTCATGACCTGATCATGGAAGAGTAAAATTTTAAGGTTGTTACACTAGTGAACCACGCCATTATCAAAATGCCCCGCTGAGGTTTCTATGCTTTCTTTTTCACTTTTAATAAATGAAATAGCCCTAATTTTGAAGTCCCATAACTCCTTCATACGAACTCTATTTTTGGCGTTCCTTGACTCCTTGGATTCCATTTTCTGAATACTATACAATGGTATCAGCTTTGATTTGCAATTATTATGCTATTGGAAGATATACTTCTTAAAAACTCATAACGTTATCATGCAATAGTAAAATTTTAAGGTTGTTATACTAGGACGCCCCCGCCAAAAGGAAAATTGCCCCGTGAGGTTTCTCCCTTTTTTTAACATTTAATTAATGAAGTAGCCCTGACTTTGAAGTGCCACAACTCCTTCATACGAATTCTATTTTCAGTGTTCCTTGGCTCGTTGGATTCCATTTTTTGAGTACTATCTAATGGCTTTAGCTTTAATTTAAAATTACTATGCTATTAAAAGATATACTTCTTAAAAACTCATCACCAGATCATGGAATAGAAAAATTTTAAAGTTGTTACGCCAGTCAGCCTCGCCAATATCAAAATTGCCCCATGAGGTTTCTATGTTTTTTCTTCACCCTTAGTTAATGAAATAGCCCTGACATTGACGTCCCATAACTCCATCATACGAGCTCTATTTTCATCTTTCCTTGGCTCCTTGGATTACATTTTTTTAAGTACTAAGAAATGATTTCAGCATTAACTTCAAATTATTATGCAATTAAAAGTTATACATCTTAAATACTCATAACCTGATCATGGAATAGTAAATTTTTAAAGTTGTTACAGCAGTGAGCCTCGCCAATATCAAAATGGCGCCATGAAGTCTCTATGTTTTTATTTCACTTTTACTTAATGAAATAACCCTAACTTTGAAGTCCATAGCTCCTTCATACGGACTCTATTTTTAGCATTCCTTGGCTCACTGGATTCCATTTTCTGAGTATTATCTAATGGTTTTAGTTTTAATTCTAAATTATTATGCTATTAAAAGATATACTTCTTCAAAGCTCATGACCTGATCATGGAAGAGTAAAATTTTAAGGTTGTTACACCAGTAAGCCACGCCATTATCAAAATGCCCCTAAGGCTTCTATGTTTTCTATTTCACTTTTAATTAATGAAATAGCCCTAACTTTGAAGTCCCATGACTCCTTCATACGAACCTTATTTTCAGCGTTCTTTGGCTTGTTGGATTCCATTTTCTAAATACTATATAATGGGATTGGCTTTCATTTCAAATTATTATGCTATTAGATGATATACTTCTTAAATACTCATAACCTGATCATGGAATAGCTAAATTTTACAGTTGTTACGCCAGTCAGCCTCGCGAATATCAAAATTGCCCCATGAGGTTAATATGTTTTTTTTTCGCTCTTAGTTAATGAAATAGCCCTCACTTGGAAGTTCCATAACTCCTTCATACGAGCTCAATTTTCTGGGTTCCTTGGCTCCTTGGATTCCATTTTCGAAGTACTAACACGTGATTTCAGCCTTAATTTGAAATTATTATGCTATTAAAAGTTATACTTCTTAACTACTCATAACCTGATCATGGAAAATTTTAAGGGTGTTACACCAGTGAGCCTCGCCAATATCAAAATGGCACCATGAAGTCTCTATGTTTTTTTTTCACTTTTACTTAATGAAATAGCCCTGACTTTGAAGTCCATAGCTCCTTCATACATACTCTATTTTCAGCATTCCTTGACTCGCTAAATTCCATTTTCTGAGTATTATCCAATGGTTTTAGTTTTAATTCCAAATTATTATGCTATTAAAAGATATACTTCTTGAAAGCTCATGACCTGATCATGGAAGAGTAAAAGTTTAAGGTTGTTACACCAGTGAGCCACACAATTATCAAAATGCCCCCTGAGGTTTCTATGTTTTCTTTTTCACTTTTAATTATTGAAATAGCCCTAACTTTGAAGTCCCATAACTCCTTCATACGAACTCTATTTTCAGTGTTCCTTGGCTCATTGGATTCCATTTACTGAATACTATATCATGGTATCAACTTTCATGTGAAATTACTATGCTATTGGAAGATGTACTTCTTAAAAACTCATAACGTTATCATGCAATAGTAAAATTTTAAGGTTGTTACACCAGTACGGCCCTGCCAATAGGAAAATTGCCCCATGAGGCTTCTTCCTTTTTTCTTTAACATTTAATTAATGAAGTAGCCCTAACTTTGAAGTCCCATAACTCCTTCATACGAACTCTATTTTTAGCGTTCCTTGAATCGTTGGATTCCATTTTCTGAGTATTATCTAATGGTTTCAGCTTTAATTTGAAATTACTATGCTATTAAAAGATATACTTCTTAAATACTCATAACCTGATCATGGAATAGAAAAATTTAAAAGTTTTTACGCCAGTCAGCCTCGCCAATATCAAAATTGCCCCATGAGGTTTCTATGTTTTTTTCCACTCTTAGTTAATGAAATTGCCCTGACTTGGAAGTTCCATAACTCCTTCATACGAGCTCTATTTTCTGGGTTCCTTGGCTTCTTGGTTCCATTTTCTAAGTACTAACACATGATTTCAGCTTTAATTTAAAATTATTATGCAATTAAAAGTTATACTTCTTAAATACTCATAACCTAATCATGGAATAGTAAAATTGTATGGTTGTTACACCAATGAGCCTTGCCAATATCAAAATTGCACCATGAAGTCTCTGTGTTTTTTTTTTCACTTTTACTTAATGAAATAACCGTGACTTTGAAGTCCATAGCTCCTTCATACGGACTCTATTTTCAGCATTCCTTGGCTCGCTAGATTCCATTTTCTGAGTATTATCAAATGGTTTTAGTTTTAATTCTAAATTATTATGCTATTAAAAGATATACTTCTTGAAAGCTCATGACCTGATCATGGAAAAGTATAATTTTAAGGTTTTTACACTCGTGAGCCACGCCATTATCAAAATGCCCCCCTGAGGTTTCTATGTTTTCTTTTCCACTTTTAATTAATAAAATAGCCCTAACTTTGAAGTCCCATGACTCCTTCATACGAACTCTATTTTCAGCGTTCCTTGGCTCGTTGGATTCCATTTTCTGAATACTATATAATAGTATCAGCTTTATTTTTAAATTATTATGCTATTAGAAGATATACTTCTTAAAAACTCATAACATTATCATGGCATAGTCAAATTTTAAGGTTGTTTCACCAATACGCCCCTGCCAATAGGAAAATTGCCCCATGAGGTTTCTCCCTTTTTTTTTAACATTTAATTAATGAAGTAGCCCTAACTTTGAAGTCCAGTAACTCCTTTATACGAACTGTATTTTCATCGTTCCTTGCTCGCTGGATTCTATTTTCTGAGTACTAACAAATGATTTCAGCTTTAATTTGAAATTGTTTTGCTATTAAAAGTTATACTTCTTCAATACTCAAAACCTGATCATGGAATAGCAAAATTTTAAGGTTGTTACGCCAGTGCGACTCGCAAATATCAAAATTACCGCATGAGGTTTCTATGTTTTTTTTTCACTCTTAGTTAATGAAATAGGAGTGACTTTGAGGTCCCATAACTCCTTCATACGAGCTCTATTTTTAGCGTTCCTTGGCTCCTTGGATTCAATTTTCTAAGCACTAACAAATGATGTCAGCTTTACTTTGAAATTATTATGCTATTAAAAGTTATACTTCTTAAATACTCATAACCTGATTGTGGAATAGCAAAATTTTAAAGTTGTTACGCCAATGAGCCTCTTCAATATCAATATTGCCCCATGAGGTTTCCATGTTTTTTTTTCACTCTTGGTTAACGAAATAGGCCTGACTTTGAAGTCCCATAACTCCTTCATATGAGCACTATTTTTAGCGTTCCTTGGCTCCTTGGATCCCATTTTATAAATACTAACAAATGATTTCAACTTTAATTTGCTATTATTATTCTATTAAAAGTTATACTTCTTAAATACTCATAACCTAATCATGGAATAGTAAAATTTTAAGGCTGTTACACTAGTGAGCCTCGCCAATATCAAAATGGCACCATGAAGTGTCTATGTTTTTTTTTCACTTTTACTTAATGAAATAACCCTGACTTTGAAGTCCATAGCTCCTTCATACGGACTCTATTTTCAGCATTCCTTGGCTCGTTGGATTCCATTTTCTGAGTATTATCTAATGGTTTTATTTTTAATTCAGAATTATTGTGCTATTAAGTGGTATACTTCTTGAAACCTCATGACCTGATCGTGGAAGAGTAAAATTTTAAACTTGTTACACCAGTGAGCCCCGCCATTATCAAAATGGCCCCCTGAGGTTTCTATGTTTTCCTTTTCAGTTTTAATTAATGAAATAGCCCTAACTTTGAAGTCCCATAACTCCTTCATACTAACACTATTTTCAGCGTTCCATGGCTCGTTGGATTCCATTTTCTGAAATTACTATGCTATTAAAGATATACTTCTTAAATACTCATAACCTGATCATGGAAGAATAAAAATTTAAGGTTGTTACATCAGTGAGGCCCTCCATTATCAAAATGGGACCCTGAGGTTTATATGTTTTCTTTTTCACTCTTAATTAACGAAAGAGCCTTAAATTTGAAGTCCCTTAACTCCTTCATACGAACTCTATTTTGAGCGTTCCATGGCTCGTTGGATTCCATTTTGTGAATACTATATAATGGTATCAGCTTTAATTTGAAATTATTATGCTATTAGAAGATATACTTCTTAAAAACTCATAACGTTATCATGGGATAGTAAAATTTTAAGGTTGTTACACCAGTACACGCTCGCCAATAGAAAAATTGCCCCATGAGGTTTTGCCCTTTTTTTTTAACATTTACTTAATGAAGTAGCCCAAGCTTTGAAGTCCCATAACTCCTTCATGCGAACTCTATTTTCAACGTTCCTTGAATCGTTAGATTCCATTTTCTGAATACAATATAATGGTTTCAGCTTTAATTTGAAATTATTATGCTATTAGAAGATACACTTCTTAAAAACTCATAATATTATCATGGAATGGTAAAATTTCTAGGTTATTACACCAGTATGCCCCCGCCATTAACAAAATTGCCCCATGAGGTTTCTCCCTCTCTTTTTTTAACATTTACTTAATGAAGCAGCCCTAACTTTGAATTCCCATAACTCCTTCATACGAACACTATTTTCAGGGTTCCTTGGCTTGTTGGATTCCATTTTTTGAGTACTATCTAATGGTTTCAGTTTTAATTTGGAATTATTATGCTATTGACAGATATACTTCTTAAATACTCATAACCTGATCATGGAATAGCAAAATTTTAAGGTTGTTACGCAGTGAGCCTCGCCAATGTCAAAATTTCCCCATGAGGTTTCCTTCTTTTTTTTTCACTCTTCGTTAATGAAATAGCCCTGACTTTGAAGTCCCATAACTCCTTCATACGAGCTCTATGTTCAACATTCCTTTGCTCGTTGGATTCCATTTTCTAAGCACTAACAAATGATTTTAGCTTTAATTTGAAGTTATTATGCTATGAAAAGTGTAATACCCGAGCAATTTACGCTATTTTTAACAAAAATTGGACATTTTATGGGAAATAAACTGTGTTAAATGTTTTACTTTATTTAAAATGGTAAAAAAAGGAATTTATGATGAAACTTGGTACCATTACATTCTACTCAAAAAATGGAATCCAACGCCTCAAGGAATGCCAAAAATGGAGTTCGTATGAAGAAGTTATGGTCGTTTAAAGATCAGGGGCAGTTTTGTAAATTAAACAGAAAACGAAAAAGAATGAAAAACACAGGGGCCGTTTTGACAACGGCATCCCCTGTCGTCTTCCACCTCCAGATCTCTCCAGAAACCCTCTTTTCATGGTTTTTCCAGAAATCTGCTACCACCAATGGCAGCACCGCCATAGCAGGGCTATAAAAAGCCCCATCTCCCCCCTCTTCAAAACACACATTTCCTAGCGATTTTGGGACTGGGGTTTCTGACAAAATTGGAAACTTGTCTCAGCCCAGCTCCTTTGCATTTTCCGGCAACGGCCAGGCCCTAGTCAAGCTGGCCATTCCCGTCTCCCCATTCCCCTCTTTTCTCTTGTTCTGGCCTTGCACGATTTTACCTTCTTCATGAGTTCTGGCAACGAAAGGTTTTCAGGCAGAAAGGAGGAGCCGCACCACCTGGAAAAGGGCGTCCCTAGGCTACCCAGGCAAGCCTCTCCTTCCCTTTCCTCTGTTTCACTTCCCCCAGGCCAAGATCCATGAGGTTTCTATGATTAAAAATGAGTTTAAAACTAAAGATTTTCCGCTGCATTGCATGGTTTTCATAAAATGGTTTTCAAATAGGGATGCATCCCGCCTTAGGAATTAGACATTGCATTTAAAAATGGATGGGAAAACCCGGATCGTCACAAAAAGTTATACTTCTTAAATACTCATAACCTGATCATGGAATAGCAAAATTTTAAGGTTGTTACGCCAGTGAGCCTCGCCAATATCAAAATGGCACCATGAAGTTTCTATGTTTTTTTTTCAATTTTACATAATGAAATAACCCTGACTTTGAAGTACCATAGCTCCTTCATACGGACTCTATTTTCATCATTCCTTGGCTCGTTGGATTCCATTTTCTAAGTAGTATCTAATGGTTATAGTTTTAATTTCAAATTATTATGCTATTAAAAGGCATAATTCTTGAAACCTCATGACTTGATCATGGAAGAGTAAAATTTTAAGCTTGTTACACCAGTGAGCCCCGCCATTATCAAAAAGGCCCCCTGATGTTTCTATGTTTTCTTTATCACTTTTAATTAATGAAATAGCCCTAATTTTGAAGTGCCATAACTCCTTCATACGAACACTATTTTCCTCGTTCCATGGCTCGTTGGATTCCATTTTCTAAATACAATATAATGGTATCGGCTTTATTTTGAAATTATTATGCTATTAGAAGATACACTTCTTAAAAACACATAACGTTATCATGGAATGGTAAAATTTTAAGGTTATTACACCAATACGCCCCTACCAATAGCAAAATTACCCCACAAGGTTTCTCTCTTTTTTTTTTTAACATTTACTTAATGAAGTACCCCTGACTTTGACGTCCCATAACCCCTTCATACAAACACTATTTTCAGGGTTCCTTAGCTCGTTGGATTCCATTTTTTGAGTACTATCAAATGGTTTTAGCTTTAAGTTGGAATTATTATGCTATTAAAAGATATACTTCTTAAATACTCATAACCTGATCATGGAATAGCAAAATTTTAGGGTTGTTATGCCAGTGAGCCTCGTCAATATCAAAATTGCCCCATGAGGTTTTTATGGTTTTTTTTCACTCTTCATTAATGAAATAGCCCTGACTTTGAAGTCCCATAACTCCTTCATACGAGCACTATTTTTAGCGTTCCTTGGCTCCTTGGATTCCATTTTCTAAATACTAACATATGATTTCTGCCTTAATTTGCAATTGTTATGCTATTAAAAGTTATACTTCTTAAATACTCATAACCTGATCATTGAATAGTAAAATTTTAACGCTGCTACACCAGTGAGCCTCGCCAATATCAAAATGGCACCATGAAGTTTCTATGTTTTTTTTTCACTTTTACTTAATGAAATAACCCTGACTTTGAAGTCCATAGGTCCTTCATATAGACTCTATTTTCGGCATTCCTTGGCTCCTTGGATTCCATTTTCTGAGTAGTATCTAATGGTTTTAGTTTTAATTCCAAATTATTATGCTATCAAAGGATATACTTTTTGAAGGCTCATGGAAGAGTAAAATTTTAAGGTTGTTAAGCAAGTGAGCCTCGCCAATATCAAAATTGTCCCATGAGGTATCTATGTTTTTTTTTCACTCTAAGTTAATGAAATAGCCCTGACTTTGAAGTCCCATAACTCCTTCATACGAGCTCTATTTTCAGCGTTCCTTGGCTCCTTGGATTCCATTTTCTAAGTACTACCAAATGATTTCAGCTTTAATTTGAAATTATTATGCTATTAAAAGTTGTACTTCTTGAATACTGATAACCTGATCATGGAATAGCAAAATTTTTAGGTTGTTACGCCAGTGAGCATCTTCAATATCAAAATTGACCCATGAGATTTCTATGTTTTTTTTTTACTCTTCATTAATGAAATAGCCCTGACTTTGAAGTCCCATAACTCCTTCATACAAGCTCTATTTTTAGCATTCCTTGGCTCCTTGGATTCCATTTTCTAAATACTAACATATGATTTCAGCCTTAATTTGCAATTGTTATGCTATTAAAAGTTATACTTCTTAAATACTCATAACCTGATCATGGAATAGTAAAATTTTAAGGCTGTTACGCCAGTGAGCCTCGCCAATATCAAAATGGCACCGCGAAGTTTCTATGTTTTTCTTTCACTTTTACTTAATGAAATAACCCTGACTTTGAAGTCCATGGCTCGTTCATATAGACTCTATTTTCGGCATTCCTAGGCTCCTTGGATTCCATTTTCTTATTAGTATCTAATGGTTTTAGTTTTAATTCCAAATTGTTATGCTATCAAAGGATATACTTTTTGAAAGCTCATGGAAGAGTAAAATTTTAGGGTTGTTAAGCAAGTGAGCCTTGCCAATATCAAAATTGCCCCATGAGGTATCCATGTTTTTTTTTCACTCTAAGTTAATGAAATGGCCCTGACTTTGAAGTCCCATACCTCCTTCATACGAGCTCTTTTTTCAGCGTTCCTTGGCTCCCTGGGTTCCATTTTCTAAGTACTTACAAATGATTTCAGCTTTAATTTGAAATTATTATGCTATTAAAAGTTGTACTTCTTGAATACTGATAACCTGATCATGGAATAGCAAAATTTTTAGGTTGTTACGCCAGTGAGCATCTTCAATATCAAAATTGACCCATGAGATTTCTATGTTTTTTTTTTACTCTTCATTAATGAAATAGCCCTGACTTTGAAGTCCCATAACTCCTTCATACAAGCTCTATTTTTAGCATTCCTTGGCTCCTTGGATTCCATTTTCTAAATACTAACATATGATTTCAGCCTTAATTTGCAATTGTTATGCTATTAAAAGTTATACTTCTTAAATACTCATAACCTGATCATGGAATAGTAAAATTTTAAGGCTGTTACGCCAGTGAGCCTCGCCAATATCAAAATGGCACCGCGAAGTTTCTATGTTTTTCTTTCACTTTTACTTAATGAAATAACCCTGACTTTGAAGTCCATGGCTCGTTCATATAGACTCTATTTTCGGCATTCCTAGGCTCCTTGGATTCCATTTTCTTATTAGTATCTAATGGTTTTAGTTTTAATTCCAAATTGTTATGCTATCAAAGGATATACTTTTTGAAAGCTCATGGAAGAGTAAAATTTTAGGGTTGTTAAGCAAGTGAGCCTTGCCAATATCAAAATTGCCCCATGAGGTATCCATGTTTTTTTTTCACTCTAAGTTAATGAAATGGCCCTGACTTTGAAGTCCCATACCTCCTTCATACGAGCTCTTTTTTCAGCGTTCCTTGGCTCCCTGGGTTCCATTTTCTAAGTACTTACAAATGATTTCAGCTTTAATTTGAAATTATTATGCTATTAAAAGTTATGCTTCTTGAATACTAATAACATGATCATGGAATAGCAAAATTTTAAGGTTGTTATGCCAGTGAACCTCTTCCATATCAAAATTGACACATGAGATTTCTATGTTTTATATCACTCTTCATTAATGAAATAGCCCTGACTTTGAAGTCCCATAACTCCTTCATACGAACTCTATTTTTAGCGTTCCTTGGCTCCTTGGATTCCATTTTCTAAATACTACCATATGATTTCAGCCTTAATTTGCAATTGTTATTCTATTAAAAGTTATACTCCTTAAATACTCATAACCTGATCATGGAATAGTAAAATTTTAAGGCTGTTACGCCAGTGTCCTCGCCAATATCAAAATGGCACCGCGAAGTTTCTATGTTTTTCTTTCACTTTTACTTAATGAAATAACCCTGACTTTGAAGTCCATGGCTCGTTCATATAGACTCTATTTTCGGCATTCCTAGGCTCCTTGTATTCCATTTTCTTATTAGTATCTAATGGTTTTAGTTTTAATTCCCTATTATTATGATATCAAAGGATATACTTTTTGAAAGCTCAAGGAAGAGTAAAATTTTAGCGTTGTTAAGCAAGTGAGCCTCGCCAATATCAAAATTGCCCCATGAGGTATCTATGTTTTTTTTTCACTCTAAGTTAATGAAATAGCCTTGACTTTGAAGTCCCATAACACCTTCATACGAGCTCTATTTTCAGCGTCCCTTGGCTCCTTGGATTCCATTTTCTAAGTACTAACAAATGATTTCAGCTTTAATTTGAAATTATTATGCTATTAAAAGTTATGCTTCTTGAATACTAATAACATGATCATGGAATAGCAAAATTTTAAGGTTGTTATGCCAGTGAACCTCTTCAATATTAAAATTGACACATGGGATTTCTATGTTTTTTTTTCACTCTTCATTAATGAAATAGCCCTGACTTTGAAGTCCCATAACTCCTTCATACGAACTCTATTTTTAGCGTTCCTTGGCTTCTTGGAATCCATTTTCTAAATACTAGCATATGATTTGAGCCTTAATTTGCAATTGTTATGCTATTAAAAGTTATACATCTTCAATACTCATAACCTGATCATGGAATAGTAAAATTTTAAGGCTGTTACGCCAGTGAGCCTCGCCAATATCAAAATGGCACCGCGAAGTTTCTATGTTTTTTTTTCACTTTTACTTAATGAAATAACCCTGACTTTGAAGTCCATAACTCCTTCATATAGACTCTATTTTTGGCATTCCTTGGCTCCTTGGATTCCATTTTCTTAGTAGTATCTAATGGTTTTAGTTTTAATTCCAAATTATTATGCTATCAAAGGATGTACTTTTTGAAAGCACATGGAAGAGTAAAATTTTAAGGTTGTTAAGCAAGTGAGCCTCGCCAATATCAAAATTGCCCCATGAAGTATCAATGTTTTTTTTTCACTCTAAGTTAATGAAATAGCGCTGACTTTGAAGTCCCATAACTCCTTCTTACGAGCTCTATTTTCAGCGTTCCTTGGCTCCTTGGATTCCATTTTCTAAGTACTAACAAATGATTTTAGCTTTAATTTGAAATTATTATGCTATTAAAAGTTATGCTTCTTGAATACTAATAACCTGATCATGGAATAGCAAAATTTTAAGGTTGTTATGCCAGTGAGCCTCTTCAATATCTAAATTGACCCATGAGATTTCTATGTTTTTTTTTTCACTCTTCATTAATGAAATAGCCCTGACTTTGAAGTCCCATAACTCCTTCATACGAACTCTATTTTTAGCGTTCATTGGCTCCTTGGA
Organism: Warburgia ugandensis; assembly: GCA_035236585.1. Classification (NCBI taxonomy): domain Eukaryota; kingdom Viridiplantae; phylum Streptophyta; class Magnoliopsida; order Canellales; family Canellaceae; genus Warburgia; species Warburgia ugandensis. Next base: position 53,972,016 of record CP141128.1, on the reverse strand, counting down.
TTCCATTTTCTAAATACTAACATATGATTTCAGCCTTAATTTGCAATTGTTATGCTATTAAAAGTTATACTTATTAAATACTCATAACCTGATCATGGAATAGTAAAATTTTAAGGCTGTTACGCTAGTGAGCCTCGCCAATATCAAAATGGCACCGCGAAGTTTCTATGTTTTTTTTTCACTTTTACTTAATGAAATAACCCTGACTTTGAAGTCCATAGCTCCTTCATATAGACTCTATTTTCGGCATTCCTTGGCTCCTTGGATTCCATTTTCTGAGTAGTATCTAATGGTTTTAGTTTTAATTCCAAATTATTATGCTATCAAAGGATATACTTTTTGAAAGCTCATGGAAGAGTAAAATTTTAGGGTTGTTAAGCAAGTGAGCCTTGCCAATATCAAAATTGCCCCATGAGGTATCCATGTTTTTTTTTCACTCTAAGTTAATGAAATGGCCCTGTCTTTGAAGTCCCATAACACCTTCATACGAGCTCTATTTTCAGCGTCCCTTGGCTCCTTGGATTCCATTTTCTAAGTACTAACAAATGATTTCAGCTTTAATTTGAAATTATTATGCTATTAAAAGTTATGCTTCTTGAATACTAATAACATGATCATGGAATAGCAAAATTTTAAGGTTGTTATGCCAGTGAACCTCTTCAATATTAAAATTGACACATGGGATTTCTATGTTTTTTTTTCACTCTTCATTAATGAAATAGCCCTGACTTTGAAGTCCCATAACTCCTTCATACGAACTCTATTTTTAGCGTTCCTTGGCTTCTTGGAATCCATTTTCTAAATACTAGCATATGATTTGAGCCTTAATTTGCAATTGTTATGCTATTAAAAGTTATACTCCTTAAATACTCATAACCTGATCATGGAATAGTAAAATTTTAAGGCTGTTACGCCAGTGAGCCTCGCCAATATCAAAACGGCACCGCGAAGTTTCTATGTTTTTTTTCACTTTTACTTAATGAAATAACCCTGACTTTGACGTCCATGGCTCCTTCATATAGACTCTATTTTCGGCATTCCTAGGCTCCTTGGATTCCATTTTCTGATTAGTATCTAATGGTTTTAGTTTTAATTCCCTATTATTATGATATCAAAGGATATACTTTTTGAAAGCTCAAGGAAGAGTAAAATTTTAGCGTTGTTAAGCAAGTGAGCCTCGCCAATATCAAAATTGCCCCATGAGGTATCTATGTTTTTTTTTCACTCTAAGTTAATGAAATAGCCCTGACTTTGAAGTCCCATAACACCTTCATACGAGCTCTATTTTCAGCGTCCCTTGGCTCCCTGGGTTCCATTTTCTAAGTACTTACAAATGATTTCAGCTTTAATTTGAAATTATTATGCTATTAAAAGTTATGCTTCTTGAATACTAATAACATGATCATGGAATAGCAAAATTTTAAGGTTGTTATGCCAGTGAACCTCTTCAATATTAAAATTGACACATGGGATTTCTATGTTTTTTTTTCACTCTTCATTAATGAAATAGCCCTGACTTTGAAGTCCCATAACTCCTTCATACGAACTCTATTTTTAGCGTTCCTTGGCTCCTTGGAATCCATTTTCTAAATACTAGCATATGATTTGAGCCTTAATTTGCAATTGTTATGCTATTAAAAGTTATACATCTTCAATACTCATAACCTGATCATGGAATAGTAAAATTTTAAAGGTACATTACGCCAGTGAGCCTCGCCAATATCAAAATGGCACCGCGAAGTTTCTATGTTTTTTTTTCACTTTTACTTAATGAAATAACCCTAACTTTGAAGTCCATAGCTCCTTCATATAGACTCTATTTTTGGCATTCCTTGGCTCCTTGGATTCCATTTTCTTAGTAGTATCTAATGGTTTTAGTTTTAATTCCAAATTATTATGCTATCAAAGGATGTACTTTTTGAAAGCTCATGGAAGAGTAAAATTTTAAGGTTGTTAAGCAAGTGAGCCTCGCCAATATCAAAATTGCCCCATGAAGTATCAATGTTTTTTTTTCACTCTAAGTTAATGAAATAGCGCTGACTTTGAAGTCCCATAACTCCTTCTTACGAGCTCTATTTTCAGCGTTCCTTGGCTCCTTGGATTCCATTTTCTAAGTACTAACAAATGATTTTAGCTTTAATTTGAAATTATTATGCTATTAAAAGTTATGCTTCTTGAATACTAATAACCTGATCACGGAATAGCAAAATTTTAAGGTTGTTATGCTAGTGAGCCTCTTCAATATCTAAATTGACCCATGAGATTTCTATGTTTTTTTTTTCACTCTTCATTAATGAAATAGCGCTGACTTTGAAGTCCCATAACTCCATACGAACTCTATTTTTAGCGTTCATTGGCTCCTTGGATTCCATTTTCTAAATACTAACATATGATTTCAGCCTTAATTTGCAATTGTTATGCTATTAAAAGTTATACTTATTAAATACTCATAACCTGATCATGGAATAGTAAAATTTTAAGGCTGTTACGCTAGTGAGCCTCGCCAATATCAAAATGGCACCGCGAAGTTTCTATGTTTTTTTTTCACTTTTACTTAATGAAATAACCCTGACTTTGAAGTCCATAGCTCCTGCATATAGACTTTATTTTCGGCATTCCTTGGCTCCATGGATTCCATTTTCTGAGTAGTATCTAATGGTTTTAGTTTTAATTCCAAATTATTATGCTATCAAAGGATATACTTTTTGAAAGCTCATGGAAGAGTAAAATTTTAGGGTTGTTAAGCAAGTGAGCCTTGCCAATATCAAAATTGCCCCATGAGGTATCCATGTTTTTTTTTCACTCTAAGTTAATGAAATGGCCCTGACTTTGAAGTCCCATAACACCTTCATACGAGCCCTATTTTCAGCGTGCCTTGGCTCCTAGGATTCCATTTTCTAAGTACTAACAAATGATTTCAGCTTTAATTTGAAATTATTATGCTATTAAAAGTTATGCTTCTTGAATACTAATAACATGATCATGGAATAGCAAAATTTTAAGGTTGTTATGCCAATGAACCTCTGCCATATCAAAATTGACACATGAGATTTCTATGTTTTTTTTTCACTCTTCATTAATGACACAGCCCTGACTTTGAAGTTCCATAACTCCTTCATACGAACTCTATTTTTAGCGTTCCTTGGCTCCTTGGATTCCATTTTCTAAATACTACCATATGATTTCAGCCTTAATTTGCAATTGTTATTATGTTAAAAGTTATACTCCTTAAATACTCATAACCTGATCATGGAATAGTAAAATTTTAAGGCTGTTACGCCAGTGTCCTCGCCAATATCAAAATGGCACCGCGAAGTTTCTATGTTTTTTTTTCACTTTTACTTAATGAAATAACCCTGACTTTGAAGTCCATGGCTCCTTCATATAGACTCTATTTTTGGCATTCCTAGGCTCCTTGGATTCCATTTTCTGATTAGTATCTAATGGTTTTAGTTTTAATTCCCTATTATTATGCTATCAAAGGATATACTTTTTGAAAGCTCATGGAAGAGTAAAATTTTAGCATTGTTAAGCAAGTGAGCCTCGCCAATATCAAAATTGCCCCATGAGGTATCTATGTTTTTTTTTCACTCTAAGTTAATGAAATAGCCCTGACTTTGAAGTCCCATAACACCTTCATACGAGCCCTATTTTCAGCGTTCCTTGGCTCCTTGGATTCCATTTTCTAAGTACTAACAAATGATTTCAGCTTTAATTTGAAATTATTATGCTATTAAAAGTTATGCTTCTTGAATACTAATAACATGATCATGGAATAGCCAAATTTTAAGGTTGTTATGCCAGTGAACCTCTTCAATATCAAAATTGACACCTGAGATTTCTATGTTTTTTTTTCACTCTTCATTAATGAAATAGCCCTGACTTTGAAGTCCCATAACTCCTTCATACGAACTCTATTTTTAGCATTCATTGGCTCCTTGGATTCCATTTTCCAAATACTAACATATGATTTCAGCCTTAATTTGCAATTGTTATGCTATTAAAAGTTATACTGATTAAATACTCATAACCTGATCATGGAATAGTAAAATTTTAAGGCTGTTACGCCAGTGAGCCTCGCCAATATCAAAATGGCACCGCGAAGTTTCTATGTTTTTTTTTCACTTTTACTTAATGAAATAACCCTAACTTTGAAGTCCATAGCTCCTTCATATAGACTCTATTTTTGGCATTCCTTGGCTCCTTGGATTCCATTTTCTTAGTAGTATCTAATGGTTTTAGTTTTAATTCCAAATTATTATGCTATCAAAGGATGTACTTTTTGAAAGCTCATGGAAGAGTAAAATTTTCAGGTTGTTAAGCAAGTGAGCCTCGCCAATATCAAAATTGCCCCATGAAGTATCAATGTTTTTTTTTCACTCTAAGTTAATGAAATAGCGCTGACTTTGAAGTCCCATAACTCCTTCTTACGAGCTCTATTTTCAGCGTTCCTTGGCTCCTTGGATTCCATTTTCTATGTACTAACAAATGATTTTAGCTTTAATTAGAAATTATTATGCTATTAAAAGTTATGCTTCTTGAATACTAATAACCTGATCATGGAACAGCAAAATTTTAAGGTTGTTATGCCAGTGAGCCTCTTCAATATCTAAATTGACCCATGAGATTTCTATGTTTTTTTTTTCACTCTTCATTAATGAAATAGCCTTGACTTTGAAGTCCCATAACTCCTTCATACGAACTCTATTTTTAGCGTTCATTGGCTCCTTGCATTCCATTTTCTAAATACTAACATATGATTTCAGCCTTAATTTGCAATTGTTATGCTATTAAAAGTTATACTTATTAAATACTCATAACCTGATCATGGAATAGTAAAATTTTAAGGCTGTTACGCTAGTGAGCCTCGCCAATATCAAAATGGCACCGCGAAGTTTCTATGTTTTTTTTTCACTTTTACTTAATGAAATAACCCTGACTTTGAAGTCCATAGCTCCTTCATATAGACTCTATTTTTGTCATTCCTTGGCTCCTTGGATTCCATTTTCTTAGTAGTATCTAATGGTTTTAGTTTTAATTCCAAATTATTATGCTATCGAAGGATGTACTTTTGGAAAGCACATGGAAGAGTAAAATTTTAAGGTTGTTAAGCAAGTGAGCCTCGCCAATATCAAAATTGCCCCATGAAGTATCAATGTTTTTTTTTCACTCTAAGTTAATGAAATAGCGCTGACTTTGAAGTCCCATAACTCCTTCTTACGAGCTCTATTTTCAGCGTTCCTTGGCTCCTTGGATTCCATTTTCTAAGTACTAACAAATGATTTTAGCTTTAATTTGAAATTATTATGCTATTAAAAGTTATGCTTCTTGAATACTAATAACCTGATCATGGAATAGCAAAATTTTAAGGTTGTTATGCCAGTGAGCCTCTTCAATATCTAAATTGACCCATGAGATTTCTATGTTTTTTTTTTCACTCTTCATTAATGAAATAGCCCTGACTTTGAAGTCCCATAACTCCTTCATACGAACTCTATTTTTAGCGTTCATTGGCCCCTTGGATTCCATTTTGTAAATACTAACATATGATTTCAGCCTTAATTTGCAATTGTTATGCTATTAAAAGTTATACTTATTAAATACTCATAACCTGATCATGGAATAGTAAAATTTTAAGGCTGTTACGCTAGTGAGCCTAGCCAATATCAAAATGGCACCGCGAAGTTTCTATGCTTTTTTTTCACTTTTACTTAATGAAATAACCCTGACTTTGAAGTCCATAGCTCCTGCATATAGACTTTATTTTCGGCATTCCTTGGCTCCTTGGATTCCATTTTCTGAGTAGTATCTAATGGTTTTAGTTTTAATTCCAAATTATTATGCTATCAAAGGATATACTTTTTGAAAGCTCATGGAAGAGTAAAATTTTAAGGTTGTTAAGCAAGTGAGCCTCGCCAATATCAAAATTGCCCCATGAAGTATCAATGTTTTTTTTTCACTCTAAGTTAATGAAATAGCGCTGACTTTGAAGTCCCATAACTCCTTCTTACGAGCTCTATTTTCAGCGTTCCTTGGCTCCTTGGATTCCATTTTCTAAGTACTAACAAATGATTTTAGCTTTAATTAGAAATTATTATGCTATTAAAAGTTATGCTTCTTGAATACTAATAACCTGATCATGGAACAGCAAAATTTTAAGGTTGTTATGCCAGTGAGCCTCTTCAATATCTAAATTGACCCATGAGATTTCTATGTTTTTTTTTCACTCTTCATTAATGAAATAGCCCTGACTTTGAAGTCCCATAACTCCTTCATACGAACTCTATTTTTAGCGTTCATTGGCTCCTTGGATTCCATTTTCTAAATACTAACAAATGATTTCAGTTTTTATTTCAAATTATTATGCTATTAAAATTTATACTTCTTAAATACTCATAAACTGAACATGGAATACTAAAATTTTAATGTTGTTACGCCAGTGAGGCTCACCAATATCAAAATGGCACCATGAAGTTTCCATGTTTTTTTTCACTTTTACTTAAAGAAATAACCTTCACTTTGAAGTCCATAGCTCCTTCATACGTACTCTATTTTCAGCATTCCTTGGCTCATCAGATTCCATTTTCAGAGAATTATCTAATGGTTTTAGTTTTAATTCCAAATTATTATGCTATCAAAGGATATACTTTTTGAAAGCTCATGGAAGAGTAAAATTTTAAGGTTGTTAAGCAAGTGAGCCTCGCCAATATCAAAATTGCCCCATGAAGTATCAATGTTTTTTTTTCACTCTAAGTTAATGAAATAGCGCTGACTTTGAAGTCCCATAACTCCTTACGAGCTCTATTTTCAGCGTTCCTTGGCTCCTTGGATTCCATTTTCTAAGTACTAACAAATGATTTTAGCTTTAATTAGAAATTATTATGCTATTAAAAGTTATGCTTCTTAAATACTAATAACCTGATCATGGAACAGCAAAATTTTAAGGTTGTTATGCCAGTGAGCCTCTTCAATATCTAAATTGACCCATGAGATTTCTATGTTTTTTTTTTCACTCTTCATTAATGAAATAGCCCTGACTTTGAAGTCCCATAACTCCTTCATACGAACTCTATTTTTAGCGTTCATTGGCTCCTTGGATTCCATTTTCTAAATACTAACATATGATTTCAGTCTTAATTTGCAATTGTTATGCTATTAAAAGTTATACTTATTAAATACTCATAACCTGATCATGGAATAGTAAAATTTTAAGGCTGTTACGCTAGTGAGCCTCGCCAATATCAAAATGGCACCATGAAGTTTCTATGTTTTTTTTTCACTTTTACTTAATGAAATAACCCTGACTTTGAAGTCCATAGCTCCTTCATATAGACTCTATTTTTGGCATTCCTTGGCTCCTTGGATTCCATTTTCTGAGTAGTATCTAATGGTTTTAGTTTTAATTCCAAATTATTATGCTATCGAAGGATGTACTTTTGGAAAGCACATGGAAGAGTAAAATTTTAAGGTTGTTAAGCAAGTGAGCCTCGCCAATATCAAAATTGCCCCATGAAGTATCAATGTTTTTTTTTCACTCTAAGTTAATGAAATAGCCTTGACTTTGAAGTCCCATAACTCCTTCATACGAGCTCTATTTTCAGCGTTCCTTGGCTCCTTGGATTCCATTTTCTAAGTACTAACAAATGATTTTAGCTTTAATTAGAAATTATTATGCTATTAAAAGTTATGCTTCTTGAATACTAATAACCTGATCATGGAACAGCAAAATTTTAAGGTTGTTATGCCAGTGAGCCTCTTCAATATCTAAATTGACCCATGAGATTTCTATGTTTTTTTTCACTCTTCATTAATGAAATAGCCACGACATTGAAGTCCCATAACTCCTTCATACGAACTCTATTTTTAGCGTTCATTGGCCCCTTGGATTCCATTTTGTAAATACTAACATATGATTTCAGCCTTAATTTGCAATTGTTATGCTATTAAAAGTTATACTTATTAAATACTCATAACCTGATCATGGAATAGTAAAATTTTAAGGCTGTTACGCTAGTGAGCCTCGCCAATATCAAAATGGCACCATGAAGTTTCTATGTTTTTTTTTCACTTTTACTTAATGAAATAACCCTGACTTTGAAGTCCATAGCTCCTTCATATAGACTCTATTTTTGGCATTCCTTGGCTCCTTGGATTCCATTTTCTGAGTAGTATCTAATGGTTTTAGTTTTAATTCCAAATTATTATGCTATCGAAGGATGTACTTTTGGAAAGCACATGGAAGAGTAAAATTTTAAGGTTGTTAAGCAAGTGAGCCTCGCCAATATCAAAATTGCCCCATGAAGTATCAATGTTTTTTTTTCACTCTAAGTTAATGAAATAGCGCTGACTTTGAAGTCCCATAACTCCTTACGAGCTCTATTTTCAGCGTTCCTTGGCTCCTTGGATTCCATTTTCTAAGTACTAACAAATGATTTTAGCTTTAATTTGAAATTATTATGCTATTAAAAGTTATGCTTCTTGAATACTAATAACCTGATCATGGAATAGCAAAATTTTAAGGTTGTTATGCCAGTGAGCCTCTTCAATATCTAAATTGACCCATGAGATTTCTATGTTTTTTTTTCACTCTTCATTAATGAAATAGCCCTGACTTTGAAGTCCCATAACTCCTTCATACGAACTCTATTTTTAGCATTCATTGGCTCCTTGGATTCCATTTTCTAAATACTAACATATGATTTCAGCCTTAATTTGCAATTGTTATGCTATTAAAAGTTATACTTATTAAATACTCATAACCTGATCATGGAATAGTAAAATTTTAAGGCTGTTACGCTAGTGAGCCTAGCCAATATCAAAATGGCACCGCGAAGTTTCTATGCTTTTTTTTCACTTTTACTTAATGAAATAACCCTGACTTTGAAGTCCATAGCTCCTGCATATAGACTTTATTTTCGGCATTCCTTGGCTCCATGGATTCCATTTTCTGAGTAGTATCTAATGGTTTTAGTTTTAATTCCAAATTATTATGCTATCAAAGGATATACTTTTTGAAAGCTCATGGAAGAGTAAAATTTTAAGGTTGTTAAGCAAGTGAGCCTCGCCAATATCAAAATTGCCCCATGAAGTATCAATGTTTTTTTTTCACTCTAAGTTAATGAAATAGCGCTGACTTTGAAGTCCCATAACTCCTTCTTACGAGCTCTATTTTCAGCGTTCCTTGGCTCCTTGGATTCCATTTTCTAAGTACTAACAAATGATTTTAGCTTTAATTAGAAATTATTATGCTATTAAAAGTTATGCTTCTTGAATACTAATAACCTGATCATGGAACAGCAAAATTTTAAGGTTGTTATGCCAGTGAGCCTCTTCAATATCTAAATTGACCCATGAGATTTCTATGTTTTTTTTTTCACTCTTCATTAATGAAATAGCCCTGACATTGAAGTCCCATAACTCCTTCATACGAACTCTATTTTTAGCGTTCATTGGCCCCTTGGATTCCATTTTGTAAATACTAACATATGATTTCAGCCTTAATTTGCAATTGTTATGCTATTAAAAGTTATACTTATTAAATACTCATAACCTGATCATGGAATAGTAAAATTTTAAGGCTGTTACGCTAGTGAGCCTCGCCAATATCAAAATGGCACCGCGAAGTTTCTATGTTTTTTTTTCACTTTTACTTAATGAAATAACCCTGACTTTGAAGTCCATAGCTCCTTCATATAGACTCTATTTTTGGCATTCCTTGGCTCCTTGGATTCCATTTTCTGAGTAGTATCTAATGGTTTTAGTTTTAATTCCAAATTATTATGCTATCGAAGGATGTACTTTTGGAAAGCACATGGAAGAGTAAAATTTTAAGGTTGTTAAGCAAGTGAGCCTCGCCAATATCAAAATTGCCCCATGAAGTATCAATGTTTTTTTTTCACTCTAAGTTAATGAAATGGCGCTGACTTTGAAGTCCCATAACTCCTTCTTACGAGCTCTATTTTCAGCGTTCCTTGGCTCCTTGGATTCCATTTTCTAAGTACTAACAAATGATTTTAGCTTTAATTAGAAATTATTATGCTATTAAAAGTTATGCTTCTTGAATACTAATAACCTGATCATGGAATAGCAAAATTTTAAGGTTGTTATGCCAGTGAGCCTCTTCAATATCAAAATTGACCCATGAGATTTCTATGTTTTTTTTTCACTCTTCATTAATGAAATAGCCCTGACTTTGAAGTCCCATAACTCCTTCATACGAACTCTATTTTTAGCGTTCATTGGCTCCTTGGATTCCATTTTCTAAATACTAACATATGATTTCAGCCTTAATTTGCAATTGTTATGCTATTAAAAGTTATACTTCTTAAATACTCATAACCTGATCATGGAATAGTAAAATTTTAGGGTTGTTACACCAGTGAGCCTCGCCAATATCAAAATGGCACCATGAAGTTTTCATTTTTTTGTTTCACATTTGCCTAAAGCAAGAACCCTGACTTTGAAGCCCATAGCTCCTTCATACGGACTGTATTTTCAGCATTCCATGGCTCCTCGGATTCCATTTTTTGAGTAGTATCTAATGGTTTTAGTTTTAATTCCAAATTATTATGCTATCAAAGGATATACTTTTTGAAAGCTCATGGAAGAGTAAAATTTTAAGGTTGTTAAGCAAGTGAGCCCCGCCAATATCAGAATTGCCCCATGAGGTATCTATGTTTTTCTTTCACTCTAAGTTAATGAAATAGCCCTGACTCTGAAGTCCCATAACTTCTTCATACGAGTTCTATTTTCAGGGTTCCTTGGCTCCTTGGATTCCATTTTCTAAGTACTAACAAATGATTTCAGCTTTAATTTGAAATTATTATGCTATTAAAAGTTATACTTCTTGAATACTCATAACCTGATCAGGGAATAGCAAAATTATAAGGTTGTTACGCCAGTGAGCGTCATCAATATCAAAATCGACCCATGAATTTCTATGCTTTTTTTTCACTCTTCGTTAATGAAATAGCCCTGACTTTGAGGCTCCATAACTCCTTCATACGAGCTCTATTTTTAGCATTCCTTGGCTCCTTGGATTCCATTTTCTAAATACTAACATATGATTTCAGCCTTAATTTGAAATTATTATGCTTTTAAAAGTTATACTTCTTAAATACTCATAACCTAATCATGGTATAGTAAAATTTTAAGTTTGTTACACTAGTGAGCATTGCCAATATCAAAATGGCACCATGAAGTTTCTATGTTTTTTTCTTTTTCAGTTTTACTTAATGAAACAACCCTGACTATGAAGTCCATAGCTCTTTCATACGGACTCTATTTTCAGTATTCCTTGGCTCGTTGGATTCCATTTTCTGAGTATTATCTAATGGTTTTAGTTTTAATTCCAAATTATTATGCTATCAAAGGATATACTTTTTGAAAGCTCATGGAAGAGTAAAATTTTAAGGTTGTTAAGCAAGTGAGCCTCGCCAATATCAAAATTGCCCCATGAAGTATCAATGTTTTTTTTTCACTCTAAGTTAATGAAATAGCCCTGACTTTGAAGTCCCATAACTTCTTCATACGAGCTCTATTTTCAGCGTTCCTTGGCTCCTTGGATTCCATTTTCTAAGTACTAACAAATGATTTCAGCTTTAATTTGAAATTATTATGCTATTAAAAGTTATGCTTCTTGAATACTAATAACCTGATCATGGAATAGCAAAATTTTAAGGTTGTTACGCCAGTGAGCGTCATCAATATCAAAATCGACCCATGAATTTCTATGCTTTTTTGTCACTCTTCGTTAATGAAATAGCCACGACTTTGAAGTCCCATAACTCCTTCATACGAACTCTATTTTTAGCGTTCATTGGCTCCTTGGATTCCATTTTCTAAATACTAACATATGATTTCAGCCTTAATTTGCAATTGTTATGCTATTAAAAGTTATACTTCTTAAATACTCATAACCTGATCATGGAATAGAAAAATTTTATAGCTGTTGCACCAGTGAGCCTCGCCAATATCAAAATGGCACCATGAAGTTTCTATGTTTTCTTTTCACTTTTACTTAATGAAATAACACTAACTTTGAAGTCCATAGGTCCTTCATATAGACTCTATTTTCGGCATTCCTTGGCTCCTTGGATTCCATTTTCTGAGTGGTATCTAATGGTTTTAGTTTTAATTCCATATTATTATGCTATCAAAGGATATACTTTTTGAAAGCTCATTGAAGAGTAAAATTTTAAGGTTGTTAAGCAAGTGAGCCTCGCCAATATCAAAATTGCCCCATGAGGTATCTATGTTTTTCTTTCACTCTAAGTTAATGAAATAGCCCTGACTTTGAAGTCCCGTAACTCCTTCATGCGAGCTCTATTTTCAGCGTTCCTTGGCTCCTTGGATTCCATTTTCTAAGTACTAACAAATGATTTCAGCTTTAATTTGAAATTATTATGCTATTAAAAGATATACTTCTGGAATACTAATAACCTGATCATGGAATAGCAAAATTTTAAGGTTGTTATGCCAGTGAGCCTCTTCAATATCAAAATTGACCCATGAGATTTCTATGTTTTTTTTTCACTCTTCATTAATGAAATAGCCCTGACTTTGAAGTCCCATAACTCCTTCATACGAGCTCTATTTTTAGCATTCCTTGGCTCCTTCGATTCCATTTTCTAAATACTAACAAATGATTTTAGCTTGAATTTGCAATTCTTATGCTATTAAAAGTTATACTTCTTAAATACTCATAACCTGATCATGGAATAGTAAAATTTTAAGCCTGTTACACCAGTGAGCCTCGCCAATATCAAAATGGCACCATGAAGTTTCTATGTTTTTTTTTCACTTTTGCTTAACGAAATAACCCTGACTTTGAAGTCCGTAGCACCTTCATATAGACTCTATTTTCGGCATTCCTTGGCTCCTTGGATTCCATTTTCTGAGTAGTATCTAATGGTTTTAGTTTTAATTCCAAATTATTATGCTATCAAAGGATATACTTGTTAAATACTCATAACCTAATCATGGAAGAGTAAAATTTTAAGGTTGTTAAGCAAGTGAGCCTCGCCAATATCAAAATTGCCCCATGAGGTATCTATGTTTCTCTTTCACTCTAAGTTAATGAAATAGCCATGACTTTGAAGTCCCATAACTCCTCCATACGATCTCTACTTTCAGCGTTCCTTGGTTCCCTGGATTCCATTTTCTAAGTACTAACAAATGATTTCAGCTTTAATTTGAAATTATTATGCTATTAAAAGTTATACTTCTTGAATACTCATAACCTGATCATGGAATAGCAAAATTTTAAGGTTGTTACGCTAGTGAGCGTGATCAATATCAAAATTGACCCATGAGATTTCTATGTTTTTTTTTCACTCTTCCTTACTGAAATAGCCCTGACTTTGAAGTCCGATAACTGTTTCATACAAGCTCTATTTTTAGCATTCCTTGGCTCCTTGGATTCCATTTTCTAAATACTAACATATGATTTCAGCTTTAATTTGAAATTATTTTTCTATTAAAAGATATAGTTCTTAAGTACTCGTAACCTAATCATGGAATAGTAAAATTTTAAGGCTGTTGCACCGGTGAGCCTTGCCAATATAAAAATTGACCCATGAGGTTTCTATGTTTTTTTTTTTCACTTTTAATTAATGAAATATCCCTGACTTTGAAGTCCCGCAACTCCTCCATATAGACTCTATTTTCAGCATTCCTTGGCTCCTTGGATTCCATTTTCTAAGTACTATCAAATGATTTTAGCTTTAATTCCAAATTATTATGCTATTAAAAGTTATACTTCTTGAATACTCATAAGCTGATCATGGAATAGTAAAATTTTATGGTTGTTAAGCAAGTGAGCCTCATCAATATCAAAATGGCCCCATGAGGTATCTATGTTTTTCTTTCACTCTAAGTTAATGAAATAGCCATGACTTTGAAGTCCCATAACTCCTCCATACGATCTCTACTTTCTGCGTTCCTTGGTTCCCTGGATTCCATTTTCTAAGTACTAACAAATGATTTCAGCTTTAATTTGAAATTATTATGCTATTAAAAGTTATACTTCTTGAATACTCATAACCTGATCCTGGAATAGGAAAATTTTGAGGTTGTTACGCTAGTGAGCGTCATCAATATCAAAATCGACCCATGAGATTTCTATGCTTTTTTTTCACTCTTCGTTAATGAAATAGCCCTGACTTTGAGGCTCCATAACTCCTTCATACGAGCTCTATTTTTAGCGTTCCTTGGCTCCTTGGATTCCATTTTCTAAATACTAACAAATGATTTCAGCTTTAATTTGCAATTATTATGCCATTAAAAGTTATACTTCTTAAATACTCATAACTTGATCATGGAATAGTAAAATTTTAAGGCTGTTACACCAGTGAGCCTCGCCAATATCAAAATGGCACCATGAAGTTTCTATGTTTTTTTTTCACTTTTACTTGATGAAATAACCCTGACTTTGAAGTCCATTGGTCCTTCATATAGACTCTATTTTCGGCATTCCTTGGCTCCTTGGATTCCATTTTCTGAGTAGTATCGAATGGTTTGAGTTTTAATTCCAAATTATTATGCTATCAAAGGATATACTTTTTGAAAGCTCATGGAAGAGTAAAATTTTAAGGTTGTTAAGCAAGTGAGCCTCGCCAATATCAAAATTGCCCCATGAGGTATCTATGTTTTTTTTTCACTCTAAGTTAATGAAATAGCCCTGACTTTGAAGTCCCATAACTCCTTCATACGAGCTCTATTTTTAGCATTCCTTGGCTCCCTGGATTCAATTTTCTAAGTACTAACAAATGATTTCAGCTTTCATTTGAAATTATTTTGCTATTAAAAGTTCTACTTCTTGAATATTGATAACCTGATCATGGAATAGCAAAATTTTTAGGTTGTTATGCCAGTGAGCATCTTCAATATCAAAATTGACCCATGAGATTTCTATGCTTTTTTTTTTCACTCTTCCTTAATGAAATAGCCCTGACTCTGAAGTCCCATAAGTCCTTCATACGAGCTCTATTTTTGGCGTTCCTTGGCTCCCTGGATTCCATTTTCTGAGTACTAATAAATGATTTCAGCTTTAATTTGAAATTATCACGCTATTAAAAGTTATACTTCTTGAATACTCATAACGTGATCATGGAATAGCAAAATTTTAAGGTTGTTATGCCAGTGAGCCTCTTCAATATCAAAATTGACCCATGAGATTTCTATGTTTTTTTTTTACTCTTCATTAATGAAATAGCCCTGACTTTGAAGTCCCATAACTCCTTCATACGAGCTCTATTTTTAGCATTCCTTGGCTCCTTGGATTCCATTTTCTAAATACTAACATATGATTTCAGCCTTAATTTGCAATTGTTATGCTATTAAAAGTTATACTTCTTAAATACTCATAACCTAATCATGGAATAGTAAAATTTTAAGGCTGTTACACCGATGAGCCTCGCCAATATCAAAATGGCACCATGAAGTTTCTATGTTTTTTTTTTCACTTTTACTTAATGAAATAACCCTGACTTTGAAGTCCATAGGTCCTTCATATAGACTCTATTTTCGGCATTCCTTGGCTCCTTGGATTCCATTTTCTGAGTAGTATTTAATGGTTTTAGTTTTAATTCCAAATTATGATGCTATCAAAGGCTATACTTTTTGAAAGCTCATGGAAGAGTAAAATTTTAAGGTTGTTAAGCAAGTGAGCCTCGCCAATATCAAAATTGCCCCATGAGGTATCTATGTTTTTCTTTCACTCTAAGTTAATGAAATAGCCATGACTTTGAAGTCCCATAACTCCTCCATACAATCTCTACTTTCTGCGTGCCTTGGTTCCCTGGATTCCATTTTCTATGTACTAACAAATGATTTCAGCTTTAATTTGAAATTATTATGCTATTAAAAGTTATACTTCTTGAATACTCATAACCTGATCATGGAATAGCAAAATTTTAAGGTTGTTACGCCAGTGACCCTCTTCAATATCACAATTGACCCATGAGATTTCTATTTTTTTTTTGACTCTTCATTAATGAAATAGCCACGACTTTGAGGTCCCATAACTCCTTCATACGAGCTGTATTTTTAGCGTTCCTTGGCTCCTTGGATTCTATTTTCTAAATACAAAGAAATGATTTCAGCTTTAATTTGCAATTATTATGCCATTAAAAGTTATACTTCTTAAATACTCATAACCTGATCATGGAATAGTAAAATTTTAAGGCTGTTACACCAGTGAGCCTCGCCAATATCAAAATGGGAACATGAAGTTTCTATGTTTTTTTTTCACTTTTACTTAATGAAATAGCCCTGACTTTGAAGTCCCATAACTCCTCCATACGAGCTCTATTTTCAGCGTTCGTTGGCTCCCTGGATTCCATTTTCTAAGTACTAACAAATGATTTCAGCTTTATTTTGCAATTATTAAGCCATTAAAAGTTATACTTCTTAAATACTCATAACCTGATCATGGAATAGTAAAATTTTAAGGCTGTTACACCAGTGATCCTCTCCAATATCAAAATGGCACCATGAAGTTTCTATGTTTTTTTTTTCACTTTTACTTAATGAAATAACCCTGACTTTGAAGTCCATAGGTCCTTCATATAGACTCTATTTTCGGCATTCCTTGGCTCCTTGGATTCCATTTTCTGAGTAGTATCTAATAGTTTTAGTTTTAATTCCAAATTATTATGCTATCAAAGGATATACTTTTTGAAAGCTCATGGAAGAGTAAAATTTTAAGGTTGTTAAGCAAGTGAGCCTCGCCAATATCAAAATTGCCCCATGA
Organism: Warburgia ugandensis; assembly: GCA_035236585.1. Lineage (NCBI taxonomy): Eukaryota > Viridiplantae > Streptophyta > Magnoliopsida > Canellales > Canellaceae > Warburgia > Warburgia ugandensis. The sequence continues at coordinate 53,955,263 of CP141128.1, read as the reverse complement.
GGTATCTATGTTTTTTTTTCACTCTAAGTTAATGTAATACCACGACTTTGAAGCCCCATAACTCCTTCATCCGAGCTCTATTTTCAGCGTTCCTTGGCTCCTTGGATTGTATTTTCTAAGTACTAACAAATGATTTCATCTTTAATTTGAAATTATTATGCTATTAGAAGTTATACTTCTTAAATACTCATAACCTGACCATGGAATAATAAATTTTAAGGCTGTTGCACCAGTGAGCCTCGCCAATATCAAAATGGCAACATGAAGTTTCTATGTTTTTTTTTCACTTTTACGTAATGAAATAGCCCTGACTTTGAAGTCCATAGCTCCTTCATATAGACTCTATTTTTGGCATTCCTTGGCTCCTTGGATTCCATTTTCTAAGTATCTAATGGTTTTAGTTTTAATTCCAAATTATTATGCTATCAAAGGATATACTTTTGAATAGCTCATGGAAGAGTAAAATTTTAAGGTTGTTAAGCAAGTGAGCCTCGCCAATATCAAAATTGCCCCATGAAGTATCAATGTTTTTTTTTCACTCTAAGTTAATGAAATAGCCCTGACTCTGAAGTCCCATAAGTCCTTCATACGAGCTCTATTTTTGGCGTTCCTTGGCTCCTTAGATTCCATTTTCTAAGTACTAACAAATGATTTCAGCTTTAATTTGAAATTATTATGCTATTAAAAGATATACTTCTGGAATACTAATAACCTGATCATGGAATAGCAAAATTTTAAGGTTGTTATGCCAGTGAGCCTCTTCAATATCAAAATTGACCCATGAGATTTCTATGTTTTTTTTTCACACTTCATTAATGAAATAGCCTTGACTTTGAAGTCCCATAACTCCTTCATACGAACTCTATTTTTAGCGTTCCTTGGCTCCTTGGATTCCATTTTCTAAATACTAACAAATGATTTCAGCTTTAATTTGCAATTATTATGCTATTAAAAGTTATACTTCTTAAATACTCATAAGTTGATCATGGAATAGTAAAATTTTAAGGCTGTTACGCCATTGAGCCTCGCCAATATACAAATGGCACTGCGAAGTTTCTATGTTTTTTTTTCCCTTTTGCTTAATGAAATAACCCTAACTTTGAAGTCCATAGGTCCTTCATATAGACTCTATTTTCAGCATTCCTTGGCTCCCTGGATTCCATTTTCTAAGTAGTATCTAATGGTTTTAGTTTTAATTCCAAATTATTATGCTATCAAAGGATATACTTTTTGAAAGCTCATGGAAGAGTAAAATTTTAAGGTTGTTAAGCAAGTGAGCCCCGCCAATATCAGAATTGCCCCATGAGGTATCTATGTTTTTCTTTCACTCTAAGTTAATGAAATAGCCCTGACTCTGAAGTCCCATAAGTCCTTCATACGAGCTCTATTTTTAGCGTTCCTTGGCTCCCTGGATTCCATTTTCTAAGTACTAACAAATGATTTCAGCTTTAATTTGAAATTATTATGCTATTAAAAGTTATACTTCTTGAATACTCATAACCTGATCATGGAATAGCAAACTTTTGAGGTTGTTACGCCGTGAGCCCATCAATATCAAAATCGACCCATGAGATTTCTATGCTTTTTTTTCACTCTTCATTATTGAAATAGCCCTGACTTTGAGGCTCCATAACTCCTTCATACGAGCTCTATTTTTAGCGTTCCTTGGCTCCTTGGATTCCATTTTCTAAATACTAACAAATGATTTCAGCTTTAATTTGCAATTATTATGCCATTAAAAGTTATACTTCTTAAATACTCATAACTTGATCATGGAATAGTAAAATTTTAAGGCTGTTACACCTGTGAGCCTCGCCAATATCAAAATGGCACCATGAAGTTTCTATGTTTTTTTTTCACTTTTACTTAATGAAATACCCCTGACATTGAAGTCCATAAGTCCTGCATATAGACTCTATTTTCGGCATTCCTTGGCTCCTTGGATTCCATTTTCTGAGTAGTATCTAATGGTTTTAGTTTTAATTCCAAATTATTATGCTATCAAAGGATATACTTTTTGAAAGCTCATGGAAGAGTAAAATTTTAAGGTTGTTAAGCAAGTGAGCCTCGCCAATATCAAAATTGCCCCATGAGGTATCTATGTTTTTTTTTCACTCTAAGTTAATGAAATAGCCCTGACTTTGAAGTCCCATAACTCCTTCATACGAGCTCTATTTTTAGCGTTCCTTGGCTCCCTGGATTCGATTTTCTAAGTACTAAAAAATGATTTCAGCTTTCATTTGAAATTATTATGCTATTAAAAGTTCTACTTCTTGAATATTGATAACCTGATCATGGAATAGCAAAATTTTAAGGTTGTTACGCCAGTGAGCCTCTTCAATATCAAAATTGACCCATGAGATTTCTATGTTTTTTTTTCACTCTTCATTAATGAAATAGCCCTGACTTTGAAGTCCCATAACTCCTTCATACGAGCTCTATTTTTAGCGTTGCTTGGCTCCTTGGATTCCATTTTCTAAATACTAACATATGATTTCAGCCTTAATTTGCAATTGTTATGCTATTAAAAGTTATACTTCTTAAATACTCATAACCTAATCATGGAATAGTAAAATTTTAAGGCTGTTACACCAGTGAGCCTCGCCAATATCAAAATGGCACCATGAAGTTTCTATGTTTTTTTTTCACTTTTACTTAATGAAATAACCCTGACTTTGAAGTCCATAGGTCCTTCATATAGACTCTATTTTCGGCATTCCTTGGCTCCTTGGATTCCATTTTCTGAGTAGTATTTAATGGTTTTAGTTTTAATTCCAAATTATGATGCTATCAAAGGCTATACTTTTTGAAAGCTCATGGAAGAGTAAAATTTTAAGGTTGTTAAGCAAGTGAGCCTCGCCAATATCAAAATTGCCCCATGAGGTATCTATGTTTTTCTTTCACTCTAAGTTAATGAAATAGCCATGACTTTGAAGTCCCATAACTCCTTCATACGAGCTCTATTTTCAGCATTCCTTGGCTCCCTGGATTCGATTTTCTGAGTACTAACAAATGATTTGAGCTTTAATTTGAAATTATTATGCTATTAAAAGTTATACTTCTTGAATACTCATAACCTGATCATGGAATAGCAAAATTTTAAGGTTGTTACGCCAGTGAGCTTCATCAATATCAAAATCGACCCATGAGATTTCTATGCTTTTTTTTCACTCTTCGTTAATGAAATAGCCCTGACTTTGAGGTCCCATAACTCCTTCATACGAGGTCTATTTTTAGCGTTGCTTGGCTCCTTGGATTCCATTTTCTAAATACTAACAAATGATTTCAGCTTTAATTTGCAATTATTATGCCATTAAAAGTTATACTTCTTAAATACTCATAACCTGATCATGGAATAGTAAAATTTTAAGGCTGTTACACCAGTGAGCCTCGCCAATATCAAAATGGCACCATGAAGTTTCTATGTTTTTTTTCACTTTTACTTAATGAAATAACCCGACTTTGAAGTCCATAGGTCCTTCATATAGACTCTATTTTCGCCATTCCTTGGCTCCTTGGATTCCATTTTCTAGGAAGTATCTAATGGTTTTAATTTTAATTCCAAATTATTATGCTATCAAAGGATATACTTTTTGAAAGCTCATGGAAGAGTAAAATTTTAAGGTTGTTAAGCAAGTGAGCCTCGCCAATATCAAAATTGCCCCATGAGGTATCTATGTTTTTTTTTCACTCTAAGTTAATGAAATAGCCTTGACTTTGAAGTCCCATAACACCTTCATACGAGCTCTATTTTCAGCGTCCCTTGGCTCCTTGGATTCCATTTTCTAAGTACTAACAAATGATTTTAGCTTTAATTAGAAATTATTATGCTATTAAAAGTTATGCTTCTTGAATACTAATAACCTGATCATGGAACAACAAAATTTTAAGGTTGTTATGCCAGTGAGCCTCTTCAATATCTAAATTGACCCATGAGATTTCTATGTTTTTTTTTTCACTCTTCATTAATGAAATAGCCCTGACATTGAAGTCCCATAACTCCTCCATACGAGCTCTATTTTCAGCGTTCGTTGGCTCCCTGGATTCCATTTTCTAAGTACTAACAAATGATTTCAGCTTTAATTTGCAATTATTAAGCCATTAAAAGTTATACTTCTTAAATACTCATAACCTGATCATGGAATAGTAAAATTTTAAGGCTGTTACACCAGTGATCCTCTCCAATATCAAAATGGCACCATGAAGTTTCTATGTTTTTTTTTTCACTTTTACTTAATGAAATAACCCTGACTTTGAAGTCCGTAGGTCCTTCATATAGACTCTATTTTCGGCATTCCTTGGCTCCTTGGATTCCATTTTCTGAGTAGTATCTAATAGTTTTAGTTTTAATTCCAAATTATTATGCTATCAAAGGATATACTTTTTGAAAGCTCATGGAAGAGTAAAATTTTAAGGTTGTTAAGCAAGTGAGCCTCGCCAATATCAAAATTGCCCCATGAGGTATCTATGTTTTTTTTTCACTCTAAGTTAATGTAATACCCTGGCTTTGAAGCCCCATAACTCCCGCATCCGAGCTCTATTTTCAGCGTTCCTTGGCTCCTTGGATTGTATTTTCTAAGTACTAACAAATGATTTCATCTTTAATTTGAAATTATTATGCTATTAGAAGTTATACTTCTTAAATACTCATAACCTGACCATGGAATAATAAATTTTAAGGCTGTTGCACCAGTGAGCCTCGCCAATATCAAAATGGCAACATGAAGTTTCTATGTTTTTTTTTCACTTTTACGTAATGAAATAGCCCTGACTTTGAAGTCCCATAACTCCTCCATACGAGCTCTATTTTCAGCGTTCCTTGGCTCCTTGGATTCCATTTTCTAAGTACTAACAAATGATTTTAGCTTCAATTTGAAATTATTATGCTATTAAAAGTTATACTTCTTGAATACTCATAACCTGATCATGGAATAGCAAAATTTTATGGTTTTTACGCCAGTGAGCGTCATCAATATCAAAATGGCAACATGAAGTTTCTATGTTTTCTTTTCACTTTTACTTAATGAAATAGCCTTGACTTTGAAGTCCCATAACTCCTCCATACGAGCTCTATTTTCAGCGTTCTTTGACTCCCTGGATTCCATTTTCTAAGTACTAACAAATGATTTCAGCTTTAATTTGAAATTATTATGCTATTAAAAGTTATACTTCTTGAATACTCATAACCTGATCATGGAATAGCAAACTTTTGAGGTTGTTACGCCGTGAGCCCATCAATATCAAAATCGACCCATGAGATTTCTATGCTTTTTTTTCACTCTTCATTATTGAAATAGCCCTGACTTTGAGGCTCCATAACTCCTTCATACGAGCTCTATTTTTAGCGTTCCTTGGCTCCTTGGATTCCATTTTCTAAATACTAACAAATGATTTCAGCTTTAATTTGCAATTATTATGCCATTAAAAGTTATACTTCTTAAATACTCATAACTTGATCATGGAATAGTAAAATTTTAAGGCTGTTACACCTGTGAGCCTCGCCAATATCAAAATGGCACCATGAAGTTTCTATGTTTTTTTTTCACTTTTACTTAATGAAATAACCCTGACTTTGAAGTCCATAGGTCCTTCATATAGACTCTATTTTCGGCATTCCTTGGCTCCTTGGATTCCATTTTCTGAGTAGTATCTAATGGTTTGAGTTTTAATTCCAAATTATTATGCTATCAAAGGATATACTTTTTGAAAGCTCATGGAAGAGTAAAATTTTAAGGTTGTTAAGCAAGTGAGCCTCGCCAATATCAAAATTGCCCCATGAGGTATCTATGTTTTTTTTTCACTCTAAGTTAATGAAATAGCCCTGACTTTGAAGTCCCATAACTCCTTCATACGAGCTCTATTTTTAGCATTCCTTGGCTCCCTGGATTCAATTTTCTAAGTACTAACAAATGATTTCAGCTTTCATTTGAAATTATTTTGCTATTAAAAGTTCTACTTCTTGAATATTGATAACCTGATCATGGAATAGCAAAATTTTAAGGTTGTTACGCCAGTGAGCCTCTTCAATATCAAAATTGACCCATGAGATTTCTATGTTTTTTTTTCACTCTTCATTAATGAAATAGCCCACAACTTAGCAGTCCCATAACTCCTTCATACGAGCTCTATTTTTAGCGTTGCTTGGCTCCTTGGATTCCATTTTCTAAATACTAACATATGATTTCAGCCTTAATTTGCAATTGTTATGCTATTAAAAGTTATACTTCTTAAATACTCATAACCTAATCATGGAATAGTAAAATTTTAAGGCTGTTACACCAGTGAGCCTCGCCAATATCAAAATGGCACCATGAAGTTTCTATGTTTTTTTTTCACTTTTACTTAATGAAATAACCCTGACTTTGAAGTCCATAGGTCCTTCATATAGACTCTATTTTCGGCATTCCTTGGCTCCTTGGATTCCATTTTCTGAGTAGTATTTAATGGTTTTAGTTTTAATTCCAAATTATGATGCTATCAAAGGCTATACTTTTTGAAAGCTCATGGAAGAGTAAAATTTTAAGGTTGTTAAGCAAGTGAGCCTCGCCAATATCAAAATTGCCCCATGAGGTATCTATGTTCTTTTTTCACTCTAAGTTAATGAAATAGCCCTGACTTTGATGTCCCATAACTCCTTCATACGAGCTCTATTTTCAGCATTCCTTGGCTCCCTGGATTCGATTTTCTGAGTACTAACAAATGATTTGAGCTTTAATTTGAAATTATTATGCTATTAAAAGTTATACTTCTTGAATACTCATAACCTGATCAGGGAATAGCAAAATTTTAAGGTTGTTACGCCAGTGACCCTCTTCAATATCACAATTGACCCATGAGATTTCTATGTTTTTTTTTGACTCTTCATTAATGAAATAGCCCTGACTTTGAGGTCCCATAACTCCTTCATACGAGCTGTATTTTTTGCGTTCCTTGGCTCCTTGGATTCTATTTTCTAAATACAAAGAAATGATTTCAGCTTTAATTTGCAATTATTATGCCATTAAAAGTTATACTTCTTAAATACTCATAACCTGATCATGGAATAGTAAAATTTTAAGGCTGTTACACCAGTGAGCCTCGCCAATATCAAAATGGGAACATGAAGTTTCTATGTTTTTTTTTCACTTTTACTTAATGAAATAGCCCTGACTTTGAAGTCCCATAACTCCTCCATACGAGCTCTATTTTCAGCGTTCGTTGGCTCCCTGGATTCCATTTTCTAAGTACTAACAAATGATTTCAGCTTTAATTTGCAATTATTAAGCCATTAAAAGTTATACTTCTTAAATACTCATAACCTGATCATGGAATAGTAAAATTTTAAGGCTGTTACACCAGTGATCCTCTCCAATATCAAAATGGCACCATGAAGTTTCTATGTTTTTTTTTTCACTTTTACTTAATGAAATAACCCTGACTTTGAAGTCCGTAGGTCCTTCATATAGACTCTATTTTCGGCATTCCTTGGCTCCTTGGATTCCATTTTCTGAGTAGTATCTAATAGTTTTAGTTTTAATTCCAAATTATTATGCTATCAAAGGATATACTTTTTGAAAGCTCATGGAAGAGTAAAATTTTAAGGTTGTTAAGCAAGTGAGCCTCGCCAATATCAAAATTGCCCCATGAGGTATCTATGTTTTTTTTTCACTCTAAGTTAATGTAATACCCTGGCTTTGAAGCCCCATAACTCCCGCATCCGAGCTCTATTTTCAGCGTTCCTTGGCTCCTTGGATTGTATTTTCTAAGTACTAACAAATGATTTCATCTTTAATTTGAAATTATTATGCTATTAGAAGTTATACTTCTTAAATACTCATAACCTGACCATGGAATAATAAATTTTAAGGCTGTTATGCCGGTGAGCCTCTTCAATATCTAAATTGACCCATGAGATTTCTATGTTTTTTTTTCACTCTTCATTAATGAAATAGCCACGACTTTGAAGTCCCATAACTCCTTCATACGAGCTCTATTTTTAGCATTCCTTGGCTCCTTGGATTCCATTTTCTAAATACTAACATATGATTTCAGCCTTAATTTGGAATTGTTATGCTATTAAAAGGTATACTTCTTAAATATTCATAACCTGATCATGGAATAGTAAAATTTTAAGGCTGTTGCACCAGTGAGCCTCGCCAATATCAAAATGGCAACATGAAGTTTCTATGTTTTTTTTTCACTTTTACGTAATGAAATAGCCCTGACTTTGAAGTCCCATAACTCCTCCATACGAGCTCTATTTTCAGCGTTCCTTGGCTCCTTGGATTCCATTTTCTAAGTACTAACAAATGATTTTAGCTTCAATTTGAAATTATTATGCTATTAAAAGTTATACTTCTTGAATACTCATAAGCTGATCATGGAATAGCAAAATTTTATGGTTTTTACGCCAGTGAGCGTCATCAATATCAAAATGGCAACATGAAGTTTCTATGTTTTCTTTTCACTTTTACTTAATGAAATAGCCTTGACTTTGAAGTCCCATAACTCCTCCATACGAGCTCTATTTTCAGCGTTCTTTGACTCCCTGGATTCCATTTTCTAAGTACTAACAAATGATTTCAGCTTTAATTTGAAATTATTATGCTATTAAAAGTTATACTTCTTGAATACTCATAACCTGATCATGGAATAGCAAACTTTTGAGGTTGTTACGCCGTGAGCCCATCAATATCAAAATCGACCCATGAGATTTCTATGCTTTTTTTTCACTCTTCATTATTGAAATAGCCCTGACTTTGAGGCTCCATAACTCCTTCATACGAGCTCTATTTTTAGCGTTCCTTGGCTCCTTGGATTCCATTTTCTAAATACTAACAAATGATTTCAGCTTTAATTTGCAATTATTATGCCATTAAAAGTTATACTTCTTAAATACTCATAACTTGATCATGGAATAGTAAAATTTTAAGGCTGTTACACCTGTGAGCCTCGCCAATATCAAAATGGCACCATGAAGTTTCTATGTTTTTTTTTCACTTTTACTTAATGAAATACCCCTGACATTGAAGTCCATAAGTCCTGCATATAGACTCTATTTTCGGCATTCCTTGGCTCCTTGGATTCCATTTTCTGAGTAGTATCTAATGGTTTGAGTTTTAATTCCAAATTATTATGCTATCAAAGGATATACTTTTTGAAAGCTCATGGAAGAGTAAAATTTTAAGGTTGTTAAGCAAGTGAGCCTCGCCAATATCAAAATTGCCCCATGAGGTATCTATGTTTTTTTTTCACTCTAAGTTAATGAAATAGCCCTGACTTTGAAGTCCCATAACTCCTTCATACGAGCTCTATTTTTAGCATTCCTTGGCTCCCTGGATTCAATTTTCTAAGTACTAACAAATGATTTCAGCTTTCATTTGAAATTATTTTGCTATTAAAAGTTCTACTTCTTGAATATTGATAACCTGATCATGGAATAGCAAAATTTTAAGGTTGTTACGCCAGTGAGCCTCTTCAATATCAAAATTGACCCATGAGATTTCTATGTTTTTTTTTCACTCTTCATTAATGAAATAGCCCTGACTTTGAAGTCCCATAACTCCTTCATACGAGCTCTATTTTTAGCGTTGCTTGGCTCCTTGGATTCCATTTTCTAAATACTAACATATGATTTCAGCCTTAATTTGCAATTGTTATGCTATTAAAAGTTATACTTCTTAAATACTCATAACCTAATCATGGAATAGTAAAATTTTAAGGCTGTTACACCTGTGAGCCTCGCCAATATCAAAATGGCACCATGAAGTTTCTATGTTTTTTTTTCACTTTTACTTAATGAAATAACCCTGACTTTGAAGTCCATAGGTCCTTCATATAGACTCTATTTTCGGCATTCCTTGGCTCCTTGGATTCCATTTTCTGAGTAGTATTTAATGGTTTTAGTTTTAATTCCAAATTATGATGCTATCAAAGGCTATACTTTTTGAAAGCTCATGGAAGAGTAAAATTTTAAGGTTGTTAAGCAAGTGAGCCTCGCCAATATCAAAATTGCCCCATGAGGTATCTATGTTCTTTTTTCACTCTAAGTTAATGAAATAGCCCTGACTTTGATGTCCCATAACTCCTTCATACGAGCTCTATTTTCAGCATTCCTTGGCTCCCTGGATTCGATTTTCTCGAGTACTAACAAATGATTTGAGCTTTAATTTGAAATTATTATGCTATTAAAAGTTATACTTCTTGAATACTCATAACCTGATCAGGGAATAGCAAAATTTTAAGGTTGTTACGCCAGTGACCCTCTTCAATATCACAATTGACCCATGAGATTTCTATGTTTTTTTTTGACTCTTCATTAATGAAATAGCCCTGACTTTGAGGTCCCATAACTCCTTCATACGAGCTGTATTTTTTGCGTTCCTTGGCTCCTTGGATTCTATTTTCTAAATACAAAGAAATGATTTCAGCTTTAATTTGCAATTATTATGCCATTAAAAGTTATACTTCTTAAATACTCATAACCTGATCATGGAATAGTAAAATTTTAAGGCTGTTACACCAGTGAGCCTCGCCAATATCAAAATGGGAACATGAAGTTTCTATGTTTTTTTCTCACTTTTACTTAATGAAATAGCCCTGACTTTGAAGTCCCATAACTCCTCCATACGAGCTCTATTTTCAGCGTTCGTTGGCTCCCTGGATTCCATTTTCTAAGTACTAACAAATGATTTCAGCTTTAATTTGCAATTATTAAGCCATTAAAAGTTATACTTCTTAAATACTCATAACCTGATCATGGAATAGTAAAATTTTAAGGCTGTTACACCAGTGATCCTCTCCAATATCAAAATGGCACCATGAAGTTTCTATGTTTTTTTATCACTTTTACTTAATGAAATAACCCTGACTTTGAAGTCCGTAGGTCCTTCATATAGACTCTATTTTCGGCATTCCTTGGCTCCTTGGATTCCATTTTCTAAGTAGTATCTAATAGTTTTAGTTTTAATTCCAAATTAGTATGCTATCAAAGGATATACTTTTTGAAAGCTCATGGAAGAGTAAAATTTTAAGGTTGTTAAGCAAGTGAGCCTCGCCAATATCAAAATTGCCCCATGAGGTATCTATGTTTTTTTTTCACTCTAAGTTAATGTAATACCCTGGCTTTGAAGCCCCATAACTCCCGCATCCGAGCTCTATGTTCAGCGTTCCTTGGCTCCTTGGATTCTATTTTCTAAGTACTAACAAATGATTTCATCTTTAATTTGAAATTATTATGCTATTAGAAGTTATACTTCTTAAATACTCATAACCTGATCATGGAATAGTAAAATTTTAAGGCTGTTACACAGTGAGCCTCGCCAATATCAAAATGACACCATGAAGTTTCTATGTTTTTTTTTTCACTTTCACTTAATGAAATAACCCTGGCTTTGAAGTCCATAGCACCTTCATACGGACTCTATTTTCGGCGTTCCTTGGCTCCTTGGATTCCATTTTCTAAGTACTAACAAATGATTTTAGCTTCAATTTGAAATTATTATGCTATTAAAAGTTATACTTCTTGAATACTCATAACCTGATCATGGAATAGCAAAATTTTATGGTTTTTACGCCAGTGAGCCCTGCCATTATCGAAATGGGTCCTCAAAGTTTCTATGTTTTTTTTCACTTTTAATTAATGACTTTGAGGTCCCATAAGTCCATCATACGAACTCTATTTTTAGCATTCCTTAGCTAGTTGGATTACATTTTCTGTGTACTATCTAATGGTTTCAGCTTTAATTTGTAATTATTATGCTATTAAAAGATATACCTCTTAAATACTCATAACCTAATCTTTGGAATAGTAAAATTTTAAGGTTGTTACACTAGTGAGCCTCGTCAATATCAAAATTGATCCATGAGGTTTTTGTTGCTTTTTTTTCACTTTTAAATAATCAAATAACCCTGACTTTGAAGTCCCATAACTCATTCATACGGACTCTATTTTCAGAATTCCTTGGCTCGTCGGATTCCATTTTCTTAGTATTATCTAATGGTTTTAGTTTTAATTCCAAATTATTATGCAATTAAAAGATATACTTCTTGAAAGCTCATAACCTGATCATGGAATAGTAAAATATTAAGTTTGTTACACTAGCGAGCCCTGCCATTATCGAAATGGCTCCTCGAGGTTTCTATGTTTTTTTTTCACTTTTAATTAATGAAATAGCCCTGATTTTGAGGTCCCATAACTCCTTCATACAAACTCTATTTTCAGCATTCCTTCGCTCCTTGGATTCCGTTTTCTAAGTACTATCAAATGATTTCAGCCTTAATTTGAAATTATTATGCTACTAAAAGTTATACTTCTTAAATACTCATAACCTAATCATGGAATAGCAAAATTTTAAGTTTGTTACACCAGTGAGCCTTGCCAACATCAAAATGGCACCATGAAGTTTCTATGTTTTTTTTTTCACTTTTACTTGATGAAATAACCCTGACTTTGAAGTCCATAGCTCCTTCTTACAGACTCTATTTTCAGCATTCCTTAGCTCGCTGGATTTCATTTTCTGAATATTATCTAATGGTTTTAGTTTTAATTCGAAATTATTATACTATTAAAAGATATACTTGTTGAAAGCTCATAACATTATCATGGAATAGTAAAATTTTAAGGTTGTTACACCAGTACGCCCTCGCCAACAGCAAAATTGCCCCATGTGGTTTCTCCCTTTTTTTTTAACATTTACTTGATGAAGTAGCCGTAAGTTTGATGTCCCATAACTCCTTCCTACGAACTCTATTTTCAGCGTTCCTTGGCTCGTTGGATTCCATTTTCTGAGTACTATCTAATGGTTTCTGCTTTAATTTTAAAGTATTATGCTATTAAAATGTATACTTCTTAAATACTCATAACCTGATCATGGAATAGTAAAATTTTAAGGCTGTTACACAGTGAGCCTCGCCAATATCAAAATGACACCATGAAGTTTCTATGTTTTTTTTTTCACTTTCACTTAATGAAATAACCCTGGCTTTGAAGTCCATAGCACCTTCATACGGACTCTATTTTCGGCATTCCTTGGCACGTTGGATTCTATTTTCTGAGTATTATCTAATGGTTTTAGTTTTAATTGCAAATTATTATGCAATTAAAAGATATACTCCTTGAAGGCTCATCACCTGATCATGGAATAGTAAAATATTAAGGTTGTTACACCAGTGAGCCCTGCCATTATCGAAATGGGTCCTCAAAGTTTCTATGTTTTTTTTCACTTTTAATTAATGACTTTGAGGTCCCATAAGTCCATCATACGAAATCTATTTTCAGCATTGCGTAGCTGGTTGGATTCCATTTTCTATGTACTATCTAATGGTTTCAGCTTTAATTTGTAATTATTATGCTATTAAAAGATATACTTCTGAAATACTCAAAATTGACCCATGAGGTTCCTATGGCTTTTTTTCACTTTTAATTAATGAAATAGTCCTGACTTTGAAGTGCCACAACTCCATACGGACTCTATTTCCAACATTCCTTGGTTCGTTGGATTCCATTTCTGAGTATTATCCAATGGTTTTGGTTTTAATTTCAAATTATTATGCAATTAAAAGATATACTTCTTGAAGGCTCATGACCTGATCATGGAATAGTAAAATATTAAGGTTATTACACCAGTGAGCCCTGCCGTTATCGAAATGGCCCCCTAAGGTTTCTAAGTTTTTTTTCACTTTTCATTAATGAAATAGCCCTGACTTTGAAGTCCCATAACTCCTTCATACGAACTCTATTTTTCACATTCCTTGGCTGGATGGATTCCATTTTCTGAGTACTATCTAAAGGATTAGCTTTAATTTGAAACTATTATGCTATTAAAATGTAGACTTCTTAAATACTTGTAACCTGACCATGGAATACTAAAATTTTAAGGTTGTTACACCAGTAAACCTCGCCAATATCAAAATTACCCCATGAGGTTTCGATGGTTTTTTTTCACTTTTAATTAATGAAATAGCCCTGACTTTGAAGTCCCATAACTCCTTCATACAGACCCTATTTTCAACATTCCTTGGCTCGTTGGATTCCATTTCTGAGTATTATCTAGTGGTTTCAGTTTAAATACCTAATTATTATGCAATTAAAAGATATACTTCTGGAAGGCTCATTACCTGATCATAGAATAGTAAAATATAAAGGTCGATACACCAGCGAGCCCTGCCATTACCGAAATGGCTCCTAGAGGTTTCTATGTTTTCTTTTTCACTTTTAATTAATGAAATAGCCCTGAATTTGAAGTCCCATAACTCCTTCATACGAACTCTATTTTTAGCATTCTTTGGCTGGTTGGATTCAATTTTCTGAGTACTATCTAATGGTTTCAGCTTCAATTTGTAATTATAATGCTATTAAAAGATATACTTCTTAAATATGCATAACCTAATCATGGAATTGTAAAATTTTAAGGTTGTTACACTGGTGAGCCTCGCCAATATCAAAATTGCCCCATGAGGTTTCTATGGCTTTTTTTTCACTTTTAATTAATGAAATAGACCTGAATTTGAAGTTCCACAACTCCTTCCTACGGACTCTATCTTCAACATTCCTTGGCTCGTTGGATTCCATTTCTGAGAATTATCTAATGGTTTCAGTTTTAATTCCAAAATATTATGCAATTAAAAGTTATACTTCTTGAAGGCTCATCACCTGATCATGGAATAGTAAAATATTAAGGTTATTACACCCGCGAGCCCTGCCATTATAGAAATGGCTCTTCGAGGTTTCTATGTTTTTTTTTTACACTTTTAATTAATGAAATAGCCCTGAATTTGGAGGCCCATCACTGCTCCATGCGAACTCTATTTTTAGCATTCCTTGGCTGGTTGGATTCCATTTTCTAAGTATTGTCTAATGGTTTCAATTTTAATTTGTAAATATTATGCAATTAAATGATATAATTTTTGAAAGCTCATAACCTGATCATGGAAGAGTAAAATATTAAGGTTATTACACCAGCGAGCCCGGCCATAATTGAAATACCCCCCTGAGGTTCCTATTTTTTTTTCACTTTTAATTAATGAAATAGCCCTGATTTTGAAGTCTGATAACTCCTTGATACGAACTCTATTTTCTGCTTTCCTTGCTGGTTGGTTTCCATTTTTTGATTACTATCTAAGGGTTTGAGGTTTAATTTGAAATTATTGTGCTATTAAAATATATACTTCTTAAATACACATAACATGATCATGAAATAGTAAAATTTTAAGGTTGTTACACCAGTAAGCCTCGTGAATACCAAAATTTTCCCATGAGGTTTCTATGTTTTCTTTTTCACTTTCAATTAATGAAATAGCCCTGGCTTTGAAGTTCGATAACTCCTTCATACGGACTCTTTTTCAGCATTCCTTGGCTCGTTGGACTCCATTTCTGAGTATTATTTAATGATTTTAGTTTTAATTCCAAATTATTATGCAATTGAAAGATATACTTCTTGAAAGCTCATGACTTGATCATGGAATAGTAAAATATTAAGGTTGTTACACTATCGAGCCCTACCATTATCGAAATGGCTCCTTGAGGTTTCTATGTTTTTTTTTCACTTTTAATTAATGAAATAGCCCTAATTTTGATGTCCCATAACTCCTTCACACAAACTCTATTTTCAGCATTCCTTGGCTGGTTGGATTCTATTTTCCAAGTACTATCTAACGGTTTCAGCTTTAATTTGAAACTATTATGCTATTAAAATGTATACTTCTTAAATACTAGTAACCTCATCATGGAATACTAAAATTTGAAGGTTGTTACACTAGTAAGCCTCGCCAATATCAAAATTACCCCGTGAGGTTTCTATGTTTTTTTTTCACTTTCAATTAATGAAATAGCCCTAACTTTGAAGTACCATAACTCCTTCATACGAACTCTATTTTCAGCATTCCTTGGCTCGTTGGATTCCATTTCTGAGTATTATCTAATGGTTTCAATTTAAATTCCAAATTATTACGCAATTAAAAGATATACTCCTTGAAGGCTCATCACCTGATCATGGAATAGTAAAATATTAAAGTTGTTACAACAGCGAGCCCTGCCATTATCAAAATGGCTCCTCGAGTTTTGTACATTTTTTTTTTTCACTTTTAATTAATGAAATAGCCCTAACTTTGAAGTCCCATAACTCCTTCATACGAACACTATTTTCAGTATTCCTTGGCTGGTTGGATTCTATTTTCTGAGTACTATCTAATGGTTTTAGCTTTAATTCGAAATTATTATGCTACTAAAAGATATACTTTTTGAAAGCTCATGACCTGATCATGGAATAGTAAAATATTAAGGTTGTTACACCAGCGAGCCCTGCCATTATCGAAATTGCTCCTCGAAGTTTCTATGTTTTTTTTTTTTTCACTTTTAATTAATGAAATAGCCCTGACATTGAAGTCCCACAACTCCTTCATTCAAACTCTATTTTCAGCATTCCTTGGCTGGTTCGATTCCATTTTCTGAGTACTATCTAACGGTTTCAGCTTTAATTTGAAATTATTATGCTATTAAATGGTATACTTCTTAAGTACTCGTAACATGATCATGGAATAGTACAATTTTAAGGTTGTTATACCAGTGAGCCTCACCAATATCAAAATTGACCCATGCAGTTTCTGTTTTTTTTTTTTTACCTGACTTTGAAGTCCCATAACTCCTTCATATGAACTCTATATTTAGCATTCCTTGGCTGGTTGGATTCCATTTCTTGAGTATCGTCTAATGATTTTAATTTTAATTGGAAATTATTATGCAATTAAAAGTTATACTTCTTGAAAGCTCATGACCGGATCATCGAATAGTAAAATATTAAGGTTGTTACACCAGCGAGCCCTACCATTATTGAAATGGCCCCCTGAGTTTCTATGTTTTATTTTTCACTTTTAATTAATGAAATAGCCCAGACTTTGAAGTTCGATAACTCATTGATACGAACTCTATTTTCAGCATTCCTGGCTGGTTGGATTCCATTTTTCTGAGTATTGTCTAATGGTTTCAATTTTAATTACAAATTATTACGCAATTAAAAGTTATACTTCTTGATAGCTCATGATCGGGTCATGGAATAGTAAAATATTAAGGTTGTTGCACCAGTGAGCCCTGCCATTATCGAAATGGCCCCCTGAGGTTTCTGGGTTTTGATTTCACTTTTAATTAATGAAATAGCCCCGACTTTGATGTCCCATAACTCTTTCATAAAAACTCTATTTTTCGCGTTCCTTGGCTGGTTGGATTGCTTTTTCTGAGTACTATCTAATGGTTTCAGCATTATTTTGAAATTATTTTGCTATTAAAATGTATACTTCTTAAATACTCATAACCTAATCGTGGAAAAGTAAAATTTTAAGGTTGTTACACAAGTAAGCCTCGCCAATATCAGGATTGCCGCATGAGGCTTCTACTTTTTTTTTCACTTTTAATTAATGAAATAACCCTAACTTTGAAGTCCCATAACTCCTTCAACCAGATTCTATTTTCAGCATTTCTTGGCTCGTTGGATTCCATTTCTGACTATTATCTAATGGTTTCAATTTTAATTCCAAATTATTATGCAATTAAAAGATATACTTCTCGAAATCTCATCACCTGATCATGGAATTGTAAAATATTAAGGTTGTTACACCAGCGAGCCCTGCCATTATTGAAATGGCTCCTCGTAGTTTGTAAGTTTTTTTTTTCACTTTTAATTAATGAAATAGCCCTGACATTGAAGTCCCACAACTACTTCATACGAACTCTATTTTCAGCATTCCTTGGCTGGTACGATTCCATTTTCTGAGTACTATCTAACAGTTTCAGCTTTCATTTGAAATTATTATGCTATTAAATGGTATACTTCTTAAGTACTCGTAACATGATCATGGAATAGTACAATTTTAAGGTTGTTATACCGGTGAGCCTCACCAATATCAAAATTGACCCATGAGGTTTCTACATTTTTTTTACCTGACTTTGAAGTCCCATAACTCCTTCATACGAACTCTATTTTTAGCATTCCTTGGCTAGTTGGATTCCATTTTCTGACTATTGTCTAATGGTTTTAATTTTAATTGGAAATTATTATGCAATTAAAAGTTATACTTCTTGAAAGCTCATGACCGGATTATGGAATAGTAAAATATTAAGGTTGTTACACTAGCGAGCCCTACCATTATTGAAATGGCCCCCTGAGGTTTCTATGTTTTATTTTTCACTTTCAATTAATGAAATAGCCCAGACTTTGAAGTTCGATAACTCCTTGATACGAACTCTATTTTCAGCATTCCTTGGCTGGTTGGATTCTATTTTCTGAGTATTGTCTAATGGTTTCAATTTTAATTACAAATTATTATGCAATTAAAAGTTATACTTCATAAAAGCTCGTGACCGGATCATGGAATAGTAAAATATTAAGGTTGTTGCACCAGCGAGCCCTGCCATTATCGAAATGGCCCCCTGAGGTTTATGGGTTTTCATTTCACTTTTAATTAATGAAACATCCCCGACTTTGATGTCCCATAACTCCTTCATAAAAACTCTATTTTCTACATTCCTTGGCTGGTTGGGTTGCATTTTCTGAGTAGTATCTAATGGTTTCAGCATTAATTTGAAATTATTATGCTAGTAAAATGTATACTTGTTAAATACTCATAACCTAATCATGGAATAGTAAAATTTTAAGGTTGTTACACTAGTAAGCCTCGCCAATATCAAAATTGCCGCATGAGGCTTCTATTTTTTTTTCACTTTTAATTAATGTAATAGCCCTGTCTTTGAAGTCCCATAACTCCTTCAACCGGACTCTATTTTTAGCATTTCTTGGCTCGTTGCATTCCATTTCTAAGTATTATCTAATGGTTTTAGTTTTAATTCCAAATTATTATGCAATTAAGAGATATACTTCTTGAAATCTCATCACCTGATCATGGAATTGTAAAATATTAAGGTTGTTACACCAACGAGCCCTGCCATTATTGAAATGGCTCCTCGAGGTTTGTATGTTTTTTTTTTCACTTTTAATTAATGAAATAGCCCTAACTTTGAAGTCCCATAAATCCTTCATACGAACTCTATTTTCATCGTTGCTTAGCTGGTTGGATTCCATTTTCTGAGTACTGTCTAACGGCTTCAGCTTTAATTTGAAATTATTATGCTATTAGAAGCTATACTTTTTAAAAACTCATAACCTCATCATGGACTAGTAAAATCTTAGGGTTGTGACACCAGTAAGCCTCACCAATATCAAAATTGCCCCATGAGGTTTCTATGTTTTTTTTTCACTTTTAATTAATAAAATTGCCCTGACTTTGAGGTCCTATAACTCCTTCATACAGACTTTATTTTCTGCATTCCTTGGCACGTAGGATTCCATTTTTTGAGTATTATCTAATGGGTTCTGTTTTAATTCCATATTATTATGCAATTAAAATATACACTTCTTGAAAGCTCATCACCTGATCATGGAATAATGAAATATTAAGGTGGTTACACTAGCCAGCCCTGCCTTTATCGAAATGGCTCCTCGAGGTTTCTATGTTTTTTTTTCACTTTTAATTAATGAAATAGCCCTGAGTTTGAAGTCCCATAACTCCTTCATACAAACTCTATTTTCAGCATTCCTTGGCTAGTTGGATTCCAATTTCTGTGTACTATCTAACGGTTTTAGATTTAATTTGAAATTATTATGCTATTAAAATGTATACTTCTTAAATACACGTAACCGGATCATCTAACTGCACCAGGTTAGGGGTTGGCTCTGATACCATTATAACACCCTGAGGCCCCATGCCCTGCAGCAATATTGTCCATTTTGGAGACTAGGGCCCGTATCACCCCGTCCCCGCACTGTTATGTTCTTCCTCCATGGGGAAAAAGGCCTGGTTGCAAGGGAAGTCCTTACCACTCTTATCAATGACCCAGTAACTTTTCCCTTAGCGATGTGGCACTAGCTCTCAGTCTCTCACCTTGCCTAGAAGCCTGCTAGCCCTCTTGGCCACCCGTCATCGGCCTGCTCTCATCTACCAAGGCTGATGTAATGCCTCAAGCATTTCTGCTATTTTTGCATCTATTTTACAAAACATAAATTGGACATTCTGTATGAAATTAACCATGTTAAATGTTTTATTTTATTGAAAATAGTAAAAAAATGAATTTTTAAGAAAAATTAGTACCATTAGATTCTACTTTCAAAATGGAATCCAATGCCTCAAAGAACACCCAAAACGGAGTTCGTATGAAGAAGTTACGGGCGTTTAAAGATTAGGGGCATTTCTATAATTTATATTTAAAAACGAAAAAAGGACAAAAAATGCAGGGGGCCATTTTGATAATGGCACCCCCGCCTTCTTCCTCCTCTAGTCGACATTCCAGAGACTTCCACCACTGCCTCTGTAGGGCGACAACAATAGCAGCACCGCCTTGCCCAGGCTATAAAGAGCCCTCTACCCTCCTCCTCAGCCATCCTTTCCTTCTTCTCCATCTCCAGCCATCTCGGGCTAGGGTTTCCAACAAAACTAGAAAACCCATTTCTAGGATTTCCTCTGCGATTTTTGGTGTTGGCCCCCCTCTTCCCTTTGGGCCAGCCATTTCCCTTTTTCCTCCTCCCCAATCATCCTTTTGTCCCTCTCCTTCTCATATTCTGTGGATGTCTTCACCCAAAAATCTGGTAGGTAGTTTAGCGTGGGAAGGCGGCTGTACCCACTGGAAGAGGTACCATTATGGGTTGCCCAGGTGAGTTGCCATTTTTTTCTTGTTGTCCTCTTCTCCTAGCCCAGATCCAAGCAAGATCTGGGTGGATTTCTGGCTGAAAATCATTGGAGAAAAACCCCAGGCATGATGAGTCTGATAACCCATCAAAGAAGACGACCCTGGGGACACCACATGTGAAGCACTCCCTGGGGCGGTCCTCACGCACGCTGCGTGCGGGTGCAGTTTTAGTGCGACTGAGATGCGCGAGCGTCCCAGGAGCTGTGACTCTGGCATCCCACACCAAAGACGCATTCACGCAATGCACATCCAGGATGCGTGCTGTAGTGCGCTGCTCGGGCATGTGCCAGCATGCGACTGTAATCACAACTTGACCGGAATGCTCACGCATCCTGGGAACTGTGATGTATGGGCCCTAAATGGAAGATTTGGTTCCTTTGTGATTTTGGGACGCTAAAAATTACAATTATAGGGGCTATAGGACTCCGATTGACGATCCGAAAGAACCGTTGCATTCGTATTAACAGCGCAGACCTAATGAGACTATAAAAATTAGGATCATCATAAAACTATTCAGTATAACTAGAGCCTAAGAACTGTAAAGATCTTTTAGATCTAGTCTAGAAGCGCACTGAGCAAGGGCCTACAGATCCAAAAAGGCAGATTTAGCCGTTAATCTATAAGTCTAAGTAATGACCCATAAAGGTTGAAAAATAATACTTGAATCCTTGTTATCCATTAATATCCAGGATTGCACAGAAGTGATCCAGGGTCGAGTAGTGAAGAAAGCGATTCAAGGAACATGGAGGTAGGTAGTCTGATACTACTAAGTTTTTCAAATGTATTTCAAACTCCAACTACTTTACTTGACTCTATTGCCATATTTATTATGTTTTTTTGGACATATGATGCTTTCATGGGATTATCTTCATGATTTATGCTTTGAATGCGATTACTGGCATGAACAGATTGTATGCATTGCTCACACGACTTGAAAGTGATTGCATAAGTTGCATGGTTTACGGTGACTAAGATTTGGTTATATGTATGCTTTTTGAGAAAAATAGCCTTTATATAAGCATTACATACATGTTTTATGATGATTTGGAAATATGCATAATTATATGCACTGCTCGTGTGTTTTGAAACCCATTTATATAAAATTGCATCATTTATGATAATTGAGATCGGGGTTTCATGTATTCGTATTTTTGGGCTATTGAGCCAGTGGGTTAGTCTCCTAGCCTCTATGTAATACCTGAGCAATTTACGCTATTTTTACATCCATCTAACAAAAATGAATGGGGCATTCTATAGGAAATGAACTGTGTTAAATGTTTTAATTTATTTAAAATATTAAATAAAGGAATTTGTAAGAAAACTTGGTACCATTAGATTCTACACAAAAAATGGAATCCAACGCCTCAAAGAATGCCAAAAACGGAGTTCGTATGAAGAAGTTACGGCCGTTTAAAGATTAGGGGCAATTTTGTAATTTTTATTTAAAAAGAAAAAGGACAAAAATCGCAGGGGACCATGTCGATAACGGCACCCCTTGTCTTCTTCCTTCTCAAGCCCTCTCTCCCAATTTTTCCAGAGGCTTCCACCACCGCCTCTGAAGGGTGGCACCGCCATTGGCAGAACCGCCTTTCACCCTCTATAAAAAGCCCTATTTCCCTCCTCTTCGAATCACATTTTCCCGGCTATTTGGGGCTAGGGTTTCTGGTAAAAATTGAAAAACCCTCACTCGGTTTCCCCTGTAGATTCTGGCCAGGCCTAAGTCATCCCTACAGGCCGACCACTCCCATCTCTTCACCTCCTCTCTTCTTCCTCTAGCCTCATCAGAAGTTGGGGTTTCCCCCCTTCTTCATGGTTTCCGGCGACATGGAATTTCAGAATGGGAAAGGGCGCACCCACTAGTGATGGGCATCGCTCCAAACCTCCCAGGTAAGCCCCCCACCCCGTCCTATGTAGTTGCCCTTCTTCCCTGCCCAGATCCATGCCTGATCTGGGTATTTTTCGGCTAGGGAAATGCCATGGAAACTGGAGAAGATGGATTTCCTCCAGAACCCATCAAAACCAGTTGTCACGGGGATGCATCCTGTGACGCACATGAGTGACGCGACCCTTGGGACGACTGGTGCACGTGCACCACGTTCGGGCTCAGTCCTAGTTTCGACCGAGACACATAAGCGCCCTGGGAGCTGAGGTGCATCGCACCTACACCAAAGACGCGTCTGCATGATGCCATCCAGTACACACATCATAGCGCATCACTTGGGCATGCATGTGGTGTGCGAACGTAGTCCCTGGCGCGGCCTTCAGGCGCACATGACATACGGGTGCAAGTCCTAGTCTACTAGGGCACGCACGCGTCCCAGGAATAGTGGGCGCAGGGCTCACATAGACAAAAGTTTACTTTTCTGTGATGTTGCAACACTAAAAATCCAATTTTTCATGTTTAAATGATATACAGGAGCCATAAAGGTACTCTATGACTCGTCTGCAAGAGGAACACGAGCTAAGTGACGACAATTGAGGTAGGTGTTCTATCACTACTAGACTTTTAAAAAGAACCCATGATGCTTTGAGACTGCATGTTTTGAGTCATGGTTTCTTTTCTAATGCATGTTTTATGTATAACATGGATTGATTTCATAAATGAACTTAGCATGCACATGAAAAATACATTACACATATATTGCCAAGACATGTGTTACATGCATAGGCATGTTTTGAAAAAGGATTCTTGTCTGCATGATAAGTGTAGCCTTGGCCGATGAGGGCGGGCCAGAGAGAGCTGACAGGCTTCTAGGCTAGCAGGCTTTTAGGCAGGGTTATGACTTTGAATGTGATACTAGCATGAGCAGATTTTATGCATTGCATACATGTTTTGCAAACAATTGCATAAATGCCATGATTTACATTAAATAAGTGCATAAATTGCATGATTTGTGATTATTGAGTTTTGAATAAATGCATATCCTTGAGGGTTACCAAAAGACGCTGGGTAGGTAGTTGTGAGGGCCAGGCAGTTGTGAGGGACCCAAAGAGGACATATTTTGAAAAAGAAGTTTTTGCCTGTTTGCTCGTATATGATTTGGGCTAGTAAGCTCATGGGCGCTATGCCGAGAGGTTCGGGGTGGCCTCCAGCCTCTACCACTATTAGGTGGAAACGGTACCATGCCAAAAAGGCATGTCCTTACTTTGATTGCATGTGGTACAAAGGACTACCACTAGTGTCACGGCACTTGGTCGAAGTGTCATATGCCTAGTGGAGGCTATGACCGCGTGTCCCCAAGTACCTGGGGACCACACGACGATGAGGTCGTGGGCATAGTGTGCCCTATGTTTTTGAGGATTTACTTGCGTTACATATGGCATGACATGAGTATGGTCGACCATAGATCCATGAGTTGGATTTAGTTGAGCATCTTATGCATATCATAGTATATTTTCATGATATCTATGTTACTTTTGACTTGGATTATGCAATTCTTTAAGTCGTCAGTATTCTATTTTGGCAATGACTTTTAATATTGATATTGAACATGAGTGTCCAAACATGCACATGGTTTAAAGAACATATGTTTCAAAACATAGCATGCATTGTAAAACTAGTAGTGATAGACTCCTACTGAGTATTGTGTATACTCACCCAAATATATCAATTTTCAGGACAGCTCCACTCACGAGTAGAAGACGCCTCAGGAAATGTTAGTGCTAAGAGCAAGTAAAATCAAAAAGTGACAATTATACATGTAAGTAAACACTCTACCCTTTGGACATGTATTGGTATTTATTTACAATTGGGCTGTGAGCTGTGACTGGATAGACCTGGGAAGACATTTATGATTACAATAATTTTCAAAACTACTTTGGGTGTTGTGAAAGAAAATGACACTCGGGGTTTTCAAAATGAGTATAAAAACAAAAGATTTTTCGTTGCATTGCATTATTTTTATAAAATGGTTTTCAAATAGGGATGCATCCCGTCATAGGAATTAGATATAACATTTAAAAATGCATGGGAAAACCCGGGTCATCACACTCTACCACCAAAAAGGTGGATGGTATCGCCGCCAAAAATAGCATTATCCCTTCCTTGACTGCTATGGTAAACAGGGACAACCACTGGAGGTGTTCACGGCACCCTTTCAGGGACATATCCATAGTCGCCATGGAGGCTATGGTGGACTGGTCTCTAGATATCGGAGACACGCAATCCAGAGGGGTTTCTGGTCGTGAACGTAGTGGCCCTATGATTTCAATGTGATTGATATGCATATAGCATTGAGATGGTCATATACGAGTACTCGTGACCAGTTGGCGTGATGTGTATGCCGAGAGACTAATGTGCATGATACTAGCATATGCTTGAACGATGACTATTTTAAGAGTTGCATGATTATATTTGACTCGCTGGTTTGATGCCTTTGATGCATTTGCCAAGATCTTCATATATGGATCTATTGATTTCTATTTCATGATTTTGATCATATTTATATCGTTGAATACTAGATTATGAGAAAGAATTCCGTGATTGAAATTGCATCAATAAGCTTATGTTTTATGCATAACTATGCATGCTTACACAAAAAGAATCACTAATGTTTTACATAAAAAGATCTTGGAATCATGCATGTTACCTACCGTTTTTCAAAATAGTAGTATCAGATCACCTACTGGGTATGAGAAATACTCACCCAAATATATTACTTTTCAGGATAGCTCCACTCACGAGTAGCAGAAGCATCAGGATATGTTAGTGCTACGATCAAGTAAATGAAGAAGAGACAAGTATGAATGTAAGTAAACACTACCCTTTGGACATGCATCTGTATTTATTTACAGTTGGGCTATGAGCTGTGACTGGATAGACCTGGGAAGACATTTATGATTACAGTAATTTTCAAAAACTACTTTGGTTGTTGTGAAAGCAAATGACACTCGGGGTTTTCAAAAGGAGTTTAAAAAAAAGATTTTTCTGTTCATTGCATCATTTTTATAAAATGGTTTTCAAATAGGGATGCATCCTGCTCTAGGAATTAGATATTGCATTTAAAAATGCATGGGAAAACCTGGGTCATCACAAAAAAGAAGGACAGCTCCTTATGGTTTTTGTGGATCATAGACATTGAATGGGGTCATGATGAAGAATAAAAACTCTTGCCCCATATTAATGACCTCTTTGGCTAGTTATAGTAGCCAAAGTATTTTCAAAGGTTGATATGAGGATTGGCTACCACTAGTTTATGATATAGTACAAAGACATCTTGAAGACCATGTTCAGGACTTGGTATGGCCATTGAGTTCTTAGTAATGTCATTTAGAATGGCAAATGCACGGATGGTGTTTATGGACCTGATGAACTGTTGTTTAGGGATTTCCTAGACAAGTTTGTGATCATATTCGTCAATGATAGTCTTATCCACTGTAGCAGTTTGAGGATCATTGTGAGCACTTGAGGACTATGTTGGACACATTGTGAGTACATCAGTAGTATGCCAAGTTCTCAAAGTGTAAATTTTAGCTATACTAGGATCATTTCCTTGGGCATGTCATATCCACAAATGGTGTTTTAGTAGGTCTGCAAAAAGTAGAGGCAGTAACTAACTGGGAGTGACCGAAGGCTGTGTTGTAGGTGCATAATTTCCTAAGTTTGCAAGTTATTACAAACAGTTGATAGAGAGATTATCTAGCATTGCATAGCCTCTAATTACCTTAACTAAGAAGGATAAGAAGCTTGTGTGGACCAATGACTATAAGAGGAGCTTCCATGAGTTGAAGGAGAAGCTCACGTTTGAACCAATTTTATTCATACTAGATGGTAGCAATAGCTTTGTACTATATAGTGACATCTCAAGAAAGGGACTAGGGTGTGTTCTCGTGCAAAATGGCAAGGTGATTGCATTTTGGTGTAGCTGTAATATTACTTGCAAGCACATGAATCAATGTAGTAATTTGCATGTGAGCGAGATCAATCCCATGAGGAATCTCAAAATTTTGTATGTTGGTTGGATCTTATTTAAACTAATTAATTTTAGCTAAGAGAGAGATTGATATGGATTTGAATCTAAACTAAGAAAGTAAATGCATGAAATTAGAAACTACAATCAAAGCAAACTTTCTAAAATTAAAAATAAGCAATAGAATTAGAAACTTACCTAAATAGTGTGCAATTAGTAAAAGAAACTAATGCAAAATAAGTATGAATTAAACTAAGCAACTAATTTAAGGAAACTACTAAAAAGCAAACCTTCCTAATCTAGCACTTTCCTAAACAAGAAACATTTTAAGATGAATCTTTCAAAAACTTTAAAAGGATACTTTCTAAAACTAAACTAACATGAAAAAAAAAAAAACCAATGAAATTTAACTAGACTTAACAAGAAATTAGAAACATGCATGTAAATGGAAACTACAATTAAGGAAACTTTCTAAATTTAACACTTCCTAATCCTAAAAATTTCTTATTACGATACTTTGTAAACATTAACTAAGATGCAAATAATTAAATAACAACTGGTAAAATAATATTAAGCAGCTAAATCAACCAAAAATCAAAGAAGAAATGAACCTAGTACCATGCACATGATTCATAGGTTGAAAGATGTCAAGATTTGATGCTATAAAGATAGTAAAATTTAATGTATCTATAGTGAGTTAATATGAAAAATAACTATAAGATCTAATAAACAACATAAAAATATAAATGTGTACATAAGGATTTAGGAAAATAAGATATTTTGATGGCTGTAATTAAAGTATAGATTTAAGGAAAAACAAATTTCCAAATTTTTGTACTTAAAAATAGTCAATAAATCTTGCATTAGAAAGCTATTGAAGCTGCAAATTTTATGCAAGAAAACACCTAGATCCAAAGTACATTGATGAAATAAATATTCCATAATAAGAATTGCCACAAAAATTTATTGAACCATATCCAATTTACATCAAAATTATGAGCATAAAACTACCCAAAAATATGAAAATTGTGCGCTTATTTAAAGCCTAACATCCTCTCTAAACAATAACAAAATTCCAATATAATGCTAACACTATAAATTATAATGACATGTAAAGAAAAAATAGGGAGGAATTTAAGAGGAACAAAGGCTAAAGAGGTGAATTAACTACGAAAAAATTGCCCAAAACTAAGGAAAAAAGCAAGTAGAAAACATGGAATTCAAGTGGGAAAATCAACAATTTAAGTTAGATCTTGTGATGACCTGGGTTTTCCCATGCATTTTTAAATGCAAGATCTAATTCCTAAGGCAGGATGCATCCTTATTTGAAAATCATTTTTATAAAAACAATGTAATGCAGCGAAAAATCTTTAGTTTTAAACTCATTTTGAAAACCCCGAGTGTCATTTGCTTTCACAACAACCAAAGTAGTTCTTGAAAAACTTTAGAAATCATAAATGTTTTCCCAGGTCTATCCAGTCACAGCTCATAGCCCAACTGTAAATAAATACAAATACATGTCCAAAGGGTAGAGTGTTTACTTACTTATATAATTGTCTCCTTTTGATTTACTTGCTCATAGCATTAACATTTCCTGAGGCATCTTCTACTCGTGAGTGGAGCTGTCCTGAAAAATGTTAAGGATATGGTGAGTATATACTATACTCAGTAGGAGTCTATCACTACTCGTTTTACAATGCATGCTACGTTTAAAATCATATGCTCTTTAAAACATGTGCATGTTTGAACAATCATGTTCAATATCGATATTAAATACCATTGTCGAATTGGAATACTGACGACTTAAAGAATCGTGTAATCCAAGTCGAAAGTATCATGTATATATCATAAACATAATAATATGCATAAGATGCTCAACTAAATCCAACTCATGGATATATGGTATGGTCGACCAACCTCATGTCATGCCATATGCAATGCAAGTAAATCCTCAAAACATAGGGCCCACTATGCCCACATCTCACCGCCATGTGGTCCCCGGCTACCTGGGGACACTCGGTCATAGCCTCCACGGGGCATATGACACATCGACCCAGTGCCGTGACACCAGTGGTAGCCCCCTATACCACATGCAGTCGTCGTAGGGACATGCCTTTTTAGGCGTGGTACCCTTTCCACCTAATAGTGGTAGAGGCTGGGAGGCCACCCCAGACCTCTCAGCATAGCCCCACGAGCTTACTGGCCCAAATCATATACAATCAATCAAGCAAAAATCTCTTTTTCAAAACCTGTTCTCTTTAGGTCCCTCACAACTACCTACCCAGCGTCTTTTGGGCACTCCAACATCTTTTGGTAACCCTCAAGGACATGCAATTTTTCAAAACTCAATAACCACAAATCATGCAATTTATGCAATTATTTGCAAAGCATGTCTATGCATAATGTATTTATAATATGCATGCTGAATAAAATTAAGTCATGTTAAACAAGTCATATAACTTATACTTAAAACATGCATTCCCAAAACAGTCATGGCTCTTTTTAAAAGTCTAGTAGCGATAGAGCACCTACCTCGAAGTCTCCTGGAGTCGCATCCTTCATCACTCAACCCGACCCTGGGTCTCATTTATAAACTCCTGGATATGAATGGATACAAGGAGTCCTTATCAATTTTGATCTATTTAGAAATTTGATCGCTAGATCTTCCTTTTTAGGGTCCATGGGTCCTTGCCTAGTTCATTGTTAGGCTAGATCATATGATCCTAATTTTATAATCTTATTAGGTCCGCGCATCATGGTTTCTAAGACATGTGCGCACCTTGGTCAAACCAGAACCCATGCCTGCACATCGTGCATGCCCAAAGGTCGTGCCAGGGACCGCGTTTGCACATGCACATGCATGCCCAAGCAACGCGCTATGACGTGCGTCCAGGATGGCATCATGCGAACACGCCTTTGGCGTAGGCAAAATGCACCTTGGCTCCCAGGCCGCCCATGCGTCCTGGTCGAACTAGGACTGCGCCTGAGACACACTGAGGCCACGCCCATACATAGTTGCGTGCGCCCGTGCACAGTCGCGTCCCTGAGGTCCGTCCATGGGGCTCAGTCGGGTGTGCATCACGCATCACGCCCAGGATCGTCTCCTTCGTTGGTTCGGTACTGGGTCCTATGATTTCCAGCCGAAAAATGCTAGATCTGGCCTGGATCTGACCTGGGGAAGTAGAAGGGAAGAGGAGGGGGACCCTAGGCAATGTCTGGCTCAATGGGTTGGCAGACCCATCGAGTCCGTGTTTACTTTGTGCTTCCCAGCCGGAAAATACCCAAATCCGGTGTGGATCTGGACAAGAAAGAAGGGAAAATAGAGGGGAGTCGTGAGGGGCTTACTTGGGCAAGTCTGGAGCAATGCCCATTGTCGGAGGTGGGGTTTCTTCACGCTAAAACCCTAGCTGCCGGAATTGTCCCTTGAACCGTCGGAGAAAGTGGAGGATAAAGGGACAACTGAGGAGGGAAAAGGGTTTTTTATAGCCTTGCTATGGCGGTGCCTTGAATTGTCCCTTGAACCGTCTGGAGAAGTCTAGGGGAAGAAGAAGACGGGGTGCCATTATCAAAACGGCCCCCTACGTTTTCTATCTTTTTCGTTTTTAATTTAAATTACAGAAATGCCCCTAATATTTAAACGGCCGTAACTTCTTCATACGAACTCCGTTTTCGGCGTTCTTTAAGGCATTGGATTCCATTTTTCGAGTAGAATCTAATGGTACCAAGTTTTCTTAAAAATTCCTTCATTTACTATTTTAAATAAAGTAAAACATGTAACACAGTTCATTTCCTATAGAATGTCCAATTCAATAGCGTAAATTGCTCGAGCATTACATTACTACCCCATCAAAAGAATTTCGTCCTCGAAATTCCATAAATTATCATCTTCAAGGTATTTTGTCTTTTAAATAACTTCTTAGTGAATGCATTCCCCCCTTAGGAGTCAAATCTAGGCTTAACCTCAATTTATCATTTTTATTGTTCCTTCTACAAGGCCTTACCTATAAGGGCTGCTTTGGCTGCGTACTCTGATGCATACTCCCATACGTGTCAGTTTAACAATACCAGTTTCTAGCTGTAATTCATCTATCTCAAAATCATTAGATGCCTATACTTTTCTCATCATGTATAGGATAGTCTCCTCGTAGGATCATGCTTCTTTATTCATGTATAAATTACTCCATACTTCTTTGAGATCATATGATCTTATTTCTCCTATTTCATTTTGAATATCATAGGATAATCCCTTTTTCTTCTTGTCTTTCATCTAGTGATCTCTTCATCATCCACATCTCCTTCTAATGGTTGGTTATATGTCATTAGTAAGAGTCCAAAAAAAAAGGTTACCTTCTTTCTATTGTGTCTAACTTTGTTTCTTATCTTTTATATTTGTCCTCAAGATACTTTAATAACTGACATGGTATCATGTGCTCTTCAGCCAAACCCTTGATTAACTTCAAATTTCAACTGTCCGTCACTCTTCTACTATAACTAGGGTCCTCAATCAATATTATATTCAAAATAACATCCTTCATCACTAATACGATCTCATATTACGATTAGGATATCCGAACTGTATGTTAAGTTTTATAGAAGCTGAAGTCATCAAATGCTTTTCTCCCTGAAGCGTTTATGTAAACTCATGTCAAATGTTTTATGGTTAATTCATCATCATAGGTCAAATGTTCTCGTCCAGAGGCCTATCTCACTATTCACATCAATTTGTCATTAGGATTTTCAACCATGTTCCCATTTATGCAAAAAGTCTCTTATTCATAACCGAGTACCCTTACTAGGTCATGGTTGAATCCTTTGTCATTATCTTCTTTATCCTTTCTTTGCTTGATGGTTTTCTTCATAACCTTTTAGACCAAAAGTTCTATACTTGATCTAGTAGGGTTAGTCCTTAGGAAATTCCTTCAATTGATTTTTCGTACTTGGTATATGCACATAACAACTAACTATTTGTCTAAGCGTAACATTAAATCTTCACCTTATAATGTGCTAGCCATCTCACCTTTTCTCCTTCCATCCCCTATGTCAATATATTGTTCAATCTTTTATCAAGGCTTTATCGTCAACCATGCAGTTTGTATTGTCAGGAGGTATCCTCATAAGCAGTGATTTTCTCAATTCCTCAAATTTTATCCTTCAAGTGCCTCCTCATACTTAGCTTATAATAGCAGTTATCATTCAATAGCTACCACATCAAGTTATGCTGGAGCTGTTAAATCATCAAATTTGAAAAACACTCAGGTAAGCATGGAACATTTTCGTAGACATATAGAAAGACTTTATTTGATTACCTATTGATCTCTTTCCAGATATATCTTTGTCATAAGCTCAAGGGTCTCTAAAGTGATTGGTACTTATCTACCTTTCTTTTCAATCCAAGTCAGCAACATTTTTCAGACCCACAGTGATTTCTATGGTTTGTTATGGTATATATTCATGTTTGGAAAAATCTGTCTCATTGGTGGAGATCGCTCCTTATTTTTGCTTCTATCTCAATTGTTACTGTATTCATTGTACTCGTAGCTCCTCCATGATGTGGCCTAATCAACTCACCTCATACCCTTAAATGACTTAGTCTGACAAGTAACTTCTTTTAGGTAAAACTCATGTCCAAATACTTATAATATCCCTCTGAGTATATAACTTTGACTACTAACATATTTGATCAAATAGGGTGGGATACCTTTATTTAGTCAACAGTACTCTAAAGGTAATGACAAAATAATGGTCTTAAGATATTTGCTCTTCCAATCTATGATAGCAAGGCCTCAATTCAATCTTTGATGGTACCCTACTTGCTAAAGAAAGACAAATGGACAAGTCATTGTCTGGCTTAATTCCTTTTTCAATATACTTTATTTACTCATGTAGTGGCAAGGTAGGATATCACCAAATTTTCCTTTTTATGGACTATATCCATTGGTGTTCCTTATAAGCTAATGGATCCGATAAGATTCTAATTGCAATAATTGATATAGACATCAAAACATTTGTAGAATTTCATTTGTAGTTGGTCACCATTCCTCTTCGGAAATTTCTTGTAGCATAATCTCCTGAAATTCGATACTCTACTCAACGTCTTAAATCCCATATGCTTTTATCTCTATTATACGCATTTACAATAACATCATCGCTAACTCAACTATTATTATTCCTTTGAATTTGATTGGTTTATCTTCCCAAATGATTCAAGATGAAAGATTTGTATGGATCTATTCTTTCCTCAATAAAGTCATAACCTTTTTCTTTTGAATATTCAATATTCATCAAATACTTATAGTTACATCTCTATCTCTTTCTCTCTTTTCTTCAAAATCCTCACTTTTGTCTTCCTAGATCAATGTTTTCATGTGCTTTGTTGCATATAATCGATACTAAATCTACTCCTTTACTTAACATATATGATAAACTGAATGCTTCTAAGAAATTCTAAACTGTCTTAAGATCATTGAAATCCTCAATTGCCTGTAGCCTTAATAAAATTCATACAATGTCTTAATAATGTCATTGATCTTTTGGTCATGCTATACTTCTCTTATAAGTTCATGTTAGGATCAATCTATTATCACAGATTTATCATCCCTAATATTATCATCAAAATCTTTTGGTAACTCTATCGAATACAGTTCCCTATCATATTCGTGTTATATTCCTGTTAATCACATAATATGTCAATTGTACATCTTCTGATCTCCTCCATTATACTCAGGTTGTCATTATCAGATAGCACTTCACTCTTCATAAGACTCCAATTAAGTTATCCAAAATTGCTCTAAGTCCTTCAGGATCCATACCTCTGTGATCTAGTATGAATCACAGTTATCTCCTAATATCATCTTGCATAGAGCACATGAGCTGTCCTGAAAAATGTTAAGGATTGGGTGAGTGTATACTATACTCAGTAGGAGTCTATCACTACTAGTTTTACAATGCATGCTATGTTTAAAATCATATGCTCTTTAAAACATGTGCATGTTTGAACAATCATGTTCAATATCGATATTAAAAACCATTGTTGAATTGGAATACTGATGACTTAAAGAATCGCATAATCCAAGTCAAAAGTTTCATATATATATATATATATATATCATAAACATAAACATAATAATATGCATAAGACGCTCAACTAAATCCAACGCATGGATATATGGTATGGTCAACCTACCTCATGTCATGCCATATGCAATGCAAGTAAATTCTCAAAACATAGGGCCCACTATGCCCACGACCTCACCGCTGTGTGGTCCCCGGATGCTTGGGGACACTCGGTCATAGCCTCCACAGGGCATATGACACATTGACCCAATGCCGTGACAACAGTGGTAGCCCCTGTACCATATGTAGTTGACATAGGGACATGCCTTTTTTGGCATGGTACCCTTTCCACCTAATAGTGGTAGAGGCTGGGAGGCCACCCCAGACCTCTCGGCATAGAGCACATGAGCTTACTACCCCAAATCATATACAATCAATCAAGCAAAAACCTCTTTTTCAAAACCTGTCCCCTTTGGGTCCGTCACGACTGCCTGGCCCTCACAATTGCCTACCCAGCATCTTTTGGGCACTCCAGCGTCTTTTGGTAACCCTCAAGGACATACAATTTTTCAAAACTCAATAACCACAATCATGCAATTTATGCAATTGTTTACAGAGCATGTCTATGCATAATGTATTTACCATATGCATGCTGAATAAAATTAAGTCATGCTAAATAAGTCATATAACTTATACTTAAAACATGCATTCTCAAAATAGTCATGGCTCTTTTTAAAAGTCTAGTATCGATAGAGCACCTACCTCGAAGTCTCCTGTAGTCGCATCCTTCATCACTCAACCTGACCCTGGGTCTCATTTATAAACTCCTAGATATGAATAGATACAAGGAGTCCTTATCAATTTCAATCTATTTAGAATTTTGATCGCTAAATCTTCCTTTTTAGGGTCCATGGGTCCTTTCCTAGTTCATTATCAGGCTAGATCCTATGACCCTAATTTTATAGTCTTATTAGGTCCGCGCATCATGGTTTCCAAGACGTGTGCGCGCCCTAGTCGAACCAGGACCCATGCCTGCACGTCGTGCATGCCCAAAGGCCATGCGAGGGACCACATTTACATGAACATATGCTGCAATGACTCCAATTTTGTAACATTAAAATCCCAAGTTAAGCAATGGAAAGTTCACTTTTTGGAAATAAGGGTATTTTGGTCATTTCACTATTCACCCTGACTAAACCCAGAAATTTGGTCCTAAAAATGGTACCACTAGGTGCATCTTGGAAAAAGGAATCCAACATGACCAAAATCACCCAAAACGGAGTTAAAATGAGCAAGTTATGGCCCTTTGAAGTTCAGGGGCAAAAATGTAATTTTCACTAAAAAACGGATTTAGCCCAAAAAACACAGGGGCCCGTTTTGATACAGGCACCCCCTTTCTTCAACCTCCTAGAGGGTTCTAGAATGGCGGTGTGTGTAGGAGAAATCACCGCTATTCTGGAGGTTTCTCCACCGCCATTCAAGGGCGATGAGGGCCCCCTCCAGAACCCTCTTATAGCTCTATAAAGAGAGCTCTTGGGTGCCTCTAATGGAAGCCCAAAAGCTTGAGAAAAACCCCATTTTGGAGAAGCAACCAAGAGGAGAAACGCGGAGAAAAACCCAGCAACAAGCCAGGTATGCCCAAAATCCCTCCAAACCCATCTTCCCATTAGTCCTAGGCTAAGTTTCCCTAAGTTTTTGCATGAAAAATCATGTAAAATAAAGCCCTAGAGAGTAACAAAGGACCTAGGGACGATCCCTGGGCTGCACTGGTTCGACAGGGTGGAACCAGGCCGTCCCGAGGACGCCTCGGTCCCCCAACAAACGAAACGCACACTGTGCGTCGAGAAAACCAGACGGGAAAGTCCATGGACGCGCCTGCAAATGAGGAAGTCGAGCAGAAGCCGGGTGCATCTACAGACGCGCTCGCTGAGGTGCATGCTGCTGACACGGAATGCGTTAGCGTTCCAGGCTTCCACCTTGCTTTGTTTGACCCTTTTATGTACATGTGATACTAAAAAGTTTATAACTTTAGATCTAGAGCTCCGATTGAGGCACCGCGAAAGGCGTTGTGTCCGTGTCGACGACGCAGACACACCCAAAATATAAAATCCCTGATCAAGGCCCAATGTAAGGTGGGGACGACCCTTAGAATAGGATGGTGGCACATGGCCACTAGACCTTTGGAAAACTAATGATACCAAGGCCCAATTAGGACCTTAGGACACCCATAGGCATGGGGATGAACCCTTAATGCCTAAGTAGTAAGACTAACCACTCTAAAACCTATAAAAGATAGGCCAAACTAACCTTGATTCTCCAAACCATGTTTAGGAGCATACGAGGACAAAGGGGTTAGCGAGACCTAGCCAGGTAGGTGCTCTATCGCTACTAGACTTTTTAAGAGCCATGATTGTTTTATGCATGTTTTAAGTATAAGTTATACAACTTGTTTAGCATGACTTAATTTAGCATACATATGATAAATGCTTTATGCATAGATATGTTTTGGCATAGATATGTTTTGCAAATAATTGCATATACATTATGCATAGATATGTTTTGCAAACAAATGCATATATTGCATGATTTATGAGCATTGAGCTTTTGAAAGATTGCATGTCCTTGAGGGTTACCAAAAGACGCTGGAGTGCCCAAAAGACGCTGAGTAGGCAGTTGTGAGGGACCTAAAGAGAACAGGTTTTGAAAAAGAGGTTTCTGGCTTGTTTGATCATACAAGATTTGGGCTAATAAGCTCGTGGGCGCTATGCCGAGAGGTCTGAGGTGGCCTCTCAACCTCTACCACTATTAGGTGGATGGGTACCACGCCCAAAAAGGGCATGTCCCTGCTTCGACTGCATGTGGTACAGGGGGCTACCACTAGTGTCACAGCACTGGGTCGAAGTTTCATGTCCCGTGGAGGTATATGATCCTGTGTCCCTAGGTACCCGGGAACCACACGGCGGTGAGGTCGTGGGCATAGTTGGACCTATGGTTTTGTGGACTTATTTGCATTGCATATGGCATGATATGAGGTTGGTCGACCATACCATACTAGATATCCATGAGTTGGATTCAATGAAGCATCTTATGCATATCATTATGTTATGATATATATATGATACTTTCGACTTGGATTATGTGATTTCCTTAAGTCGTCAATATTCCAATTCGATGGTTTTTAATCTCGATATTGAACTTGGTTGTTCAGACATGCACATGTTTTGAAAGAGCATATGATTTTAAATATCTCATGCATTCTAAAACTAGTAGTGATGGACTCCTACTGAGTATAGTATATACTCACCCAATCCTCAACATTTTTCAGACACAAAGTAAACACTTTAAGGGCAAGGAACGCTTGTGACAAAAGACAACCAAACTAAGTGCAAGTAAGTAAACCCCTACCTTATCTTTCAATGTTACTTGATTGTAGTTACTCTCTATAGCTGAGGCAGTGACTAACACTTTCTTGGGAATAATGTTGATTTAAAACTTTGCCATGGCTAGATAATTGGAAAATGTGTTTTGACACTCGGGGTTTTATACAAAAGATTGTTTTCCAAAACAAAAATATTTTCATGCATTTCATATTTTTAAAACAAGAGATCTCACCTTTTTATCAAATTTGCATCATAT
This sequence comes from Warburgia ugandensis, assembly GCA_035236585.1. Classification (NCBI taxonomy): domain Eukaryota; kingdom Viridiplantae; phylum Streptophyta; class Magnoliopsida; order Canellales; family Canellaceae; genus Warburgia; species Warburgia ugandensis. The sequence continues at coordinate 53,917,955 of CP141128.1, read as the reverse complement.
AAAAACCCGGGTCGTCACACATGTATGCCCAAGTGACGCGCTATGACGTGCGTCCTGGATGGCATCTCGCGAACACGCCTTTGGCGTAGGCTAAATGTGCCTTGGCTCCCGGGCCACCCATGCATCCCGGTCGAACCAGGATAGTCGCGTCCCTGAGGTCCGTCCATGGGGCTCATTCGGGTGTGCATCACACACCATGCATCACGCCCAGGATCGTCTCCTTCGTTGGTCCAGTCATGGGTCCTGTGATTTCCAGCCAAAAAATGCTAGATCCAGCCTAGATCTGACCTGGGGAAGTGGAAGGAAAGAGGAGGGGGACCCTGGGCGATGTCTGGCTCGATGGGCCGGTAGACCCATCGAGTTTGGATTTACTTGATGCTTCCCAGCCAGAAAATACCCAGATCTGGCGTGGATCTGGATAGGGAAGAAGGGAAAATAGAGGGGAGTCATGAGGGGCTTACCTGGGCAGGTCTGGAGCGATGCCCATTGCCGGAGGTGGGGTTTCTTCATGCTGAAACCCTAGCTGCCGAAATCCTCCCTTGAACCATCGGAGAAAGTGGAGGATAAAGGGATGGCTGAGGAGGAGGGAAAAGGGCTTTTTATAGCCTTGCTATGGTGGTGGCAGAAACCTTTGGAAACAGGGTTTCTGGAGAAGTCTAGAGGAAGAAGAAGCCCTGCATTTTCTGTCTTTTTCGTTTTTAATTTAAATTACAGAAATGCCCCTAATCTTTAAACGGCCGTAACTTCTTCATACGAACTCCGTTTTTGGCGTTCTTTGAGGCGTTGGATTCCATTTTTCAATAGAATCTAATGGTACCAAGTTTTCTTACAAATTCCTTCATTTACTATTTTAAATAAAGTAAAACATGTAACACAGTTCATTTCCTATAAAATGTCCAATTCAATAGCGTAAATTGCTCGGGCATTACAGATCTTCTCTTAGTTGTCACTACTAGAGATGAGTTAGCTTAAATCTTGAGGGAATAACAAAGAAAAAAAGCAGAATTGAGGTAGAGAAGAAAGGAGAAATCTAGATGGAAAGAAAGGTGCAAAACAATGAAAGCTAAGCAATGAAAACTAATCCAAAGCAAGAAAACTACAAACCTGAATTGGAGAGCAAATAACCAAGATAATAATGAGAAAACCAAAGGAATAAAAGCATCTAAGAAATCTCAAAGTCCAGTTGTAAATAACACCAAAGGAAAGCTTCATTTCAAGGTGTGTGACCCACCTCTACTTAGAAAATTCGTATGCAACATGGGGTTATACATAGATGAGTGGTTTCCTAACTTAGGATGGGGTGAAAACAAAAGAAAAGTGGCCCTAGGGTTATGGTATTGAATGAGAAAGGTTAGGCAAAAGATAAATTACCAAGATGATATCATAAACATGACAGAAGAGAGAGATAAGAAGTATGGGCTTACTAATTTTTAATTTTAAAAAGGATATAGGTGTCTTTTTTCTATAAGGAAAGTTGGATGATATGGGGAAAATTAACTAAGTGGTTTTCTAGGAAGTGGGATTGGTTGGATGGTTAGGAAGAGAGTGTAAGAAGGTGAAAGAGTTATGGAATGGTAGGACTCGTAGTGGTCTTTGGTGATGAGGTGGAAAGTGATAAGAAGGTGAAAAAAAGTGGGAAAGACATCAAAATTTGAAGGCTCTCATCCTATTGGTCCACTTGCTAACTTATCCTAATAGATTTTTTCTTAATTATCTTCAAAATAACTCATAGATAACTCTCTTGAATCTCCTCCAATCCTAACCTTCCATTTATCTAAGCTTGATGGCTTAGATGGCTAACTTTGAAGGCTCCATTGGCTAGGCATTATGGCTGGCTTAGGAAACTTCCTTGGCTAGTTTTCTTGGCTTCAACCTATGGCTTGAGTGGCTTGTATGATATGGCTTGCATTCCTTAGATTTCCACCTTCTTTCATGGCTTACATGTGTAAGGTGGCTAGAATTGTTCCCATGCAAAAGGTGGTGGAAATGCATGGCTTACTTCATCGGCCCACTTCAGCTATCTTTAACTTCTTTAATCACATCAATTACTAGTACATAAGATGGTCATGACCTTAATATTATGTTGGATTGATAATTTTGAGGCTTTGGCTCGATCTTTTGATCTTGGTCTTTAATTTCCATCTCAATTGATCTCAATTATTGGATCGTCATCTTACTTTCTACAAAAGAAATTTTCTAATTAAATCCTAGAAAAATATGATTAATCACATACCTCAAATTAGCCTCTAGACCTACAAAATATCAAACTTTTGGGTTATTAGGTAAAAAATGCATGTGTTACGAATTTTGGTCTAAAAACTCTAATTTACCACTATAAGTTGTAACACAAGGGTACTAATTTGGTGATTTTTATGCAAAACTAAATACTTATGAATTATCTCTGAAAAACCCTTAAAAATCATACTTTTAACATGGTATAGACAATCATGTGGCTCTATATAGCATTCAACCATGCGTTGATGGCTCACTTTGATGGCTCATTCCTTGGTGGCTTAAGTGGCTTCAATGCATGACTTCAAGGCTAGAGTAGCTTGGCTTCCTTAAGGTTCCTAGTTGGACAAGGAAACCTCATGAATGGCTCCAATTCTAATGCAAATAATTGAGATGCATGGCTCTTTGCATTGATCATTTGAATCACCATTTATTTCTTCCAATTTTCAGTAAGGGTGCACTAGACCCTACAGCTTGATGAGCTAACCACGTAGCAAAATAACTCTATGAAGTACAATATAGGCTGTTGGATCACCTTCTTACTTCCTACAAAAGATGAAAATCCTAATTAAATCCTAGAATATTATGACATTCACATACTCTGGATTAGCTTCTGAACCTGCAAAATATCAAACTTTTGAATTATTAGGTTAGAAATGCATGTGTTTTAAAATTAAAAAAAAAGAAAAAGAACTAGAATTAACACTATATTTTGTACTACATGGACTACTAATTGAGTACTTTTTATAGAAATTTGAATACTCATCACATATGCCTCTAGACAGCTGAAGAAGCATGAACAGAACTACCCACTCATGATTTGGAGCTCGTTGCCATCATGTTTAATTTCAATATTTGGGGGCATTATGTATACTAGGTGAAGTTTGATGTTTTTATAAACCAAAAGAGTCATAGATGCACTTAGTAAGAACTTGGTTGGCATGATTGCTAACATTACCATCTGCTTTAGTTTCATGGACTAGATCTTATAGGCATAGCAGTCATGTGTAGAGACATAAAGTTTATGTGAGAAGGATAGATTTGAGCATTGGACCATGGTTGAGTAAGGTTTTGTGACAGTTTAGTCATACCAGCAACTGTAAGAATGAGACAAGAGTTACTAAAGGTAGCTCACCATTCTAAGCTTACTATGCATTTGGGTGATACTAAGATGTTCACTTATAAACCTAATATAATAAGGCAAGGAAATCCTAATTAAGTTGATGAAGCTTTGGCCCACAGGATCCCTGCTACTCCTTTTGCCAAATTCCCTTGGCACAAAATAAAGAAAGATGATTAATTTGTGAAAATTAGCAAAATATGTAGCTATGATGCAAAATCCCTAATCTAATGCAACCTAAACCTAAGACTAGAAATAAATAATCTAAACAAAGATCCAACTACAAATCTATTACTATTCCCAAGTAATGGCACCAAAAACTTGGTATAGCATTAAAATTACTCACAAACATATGAATCAATATAACAATTTGCATGCGAGAGAGGTTGATCCCACTAGGAATCTCATGGAATTTTCAATTGATTAAATCTTATTTAAGTTACTTATCTCAGCCAAATAAAGAAGGTTTTGATTAAACTAGGAATTTAAATAACAAAGAATGGGAAACATGCATAAAATTAGAAACATGAACTAAAGGAAACTTTCTAAAAATAAAGATTTTCAATGAATTTAGAAACTTTGCTAACTAACATGCATTTAATAAAAAAAACGAATGCAAAACTAGAATGAATGAATCTAAGAAACTTTGTTTAAGATAACTTGCTAAAAATGAAACTTTCCTAAACTAACTCTTTCTTAAACCTAAACATTCTATAAGTAGAACTTCTAAAACTAAGTAATAAACTTTATAAACTAACCTAAGAAACAAAACAAGTAACTACTAAAATCTACACTCGGCCCTTGTAAAGAATCAACCATAAATTTAGTAATGAACTTCAATCACCATGTGCATGACCATGAAGGTGTGCACATGGTTCATGGAGTGAAAGATGGCAAAAAATTATGAATTAAAAGCTAACTAACATGAAAATTAATCAAAGTACTCACTAAAATAAGTAAAAAGATAAATGGGTTCCTAAGATTCCAAGCAAATAATGTGTATGGACTATTAGACATTGCACATGAAGCATGAGATGAAAAATTCCAGCAACGTGGTGTATAAACTCAAATCAAGCATGACATGGAAAGAAAATTAGCAAGAACTTTTCAAGGAATATAATACTCAAGAATTGAAGTACTTTACTACTTAAATTAGTCAGTAATAATGCTCATCAAACAAGTTTATTCACTGGCTTGAAATTACATAAAAAAGTGGTGCACATGTACATAGAGAACAAGCTGAAAATTGTGCACTCTTCTTGAGCAAGATTCGAACTTCAACTCAAAGATTAAACACACTTCAATGATCCTAATCTAAAATTAGATATTATGTGTATGAATTCAAGAGAGAAATTAAAAAAGAAAGATGTAGGAAAGGTGTAAAGAACAAGCAAATAGACAAGGGAAAAACAAGGTGATCAAAGCAAGAAACAAGAGAACATTAAGAGGAAAAAAAAATGGATTCAAGTTACTATTTATCTTAGCTTTCACTACTAGAGAAAATTTAACTTGGATCTTGAAGACTTAAGCTAGAGAAAGAAGAGAAGTAGAAGCAAGATTCAAGGAAAGACAAGCTAGCTCTATGCACATGAAAACAAAGCAAGGGAACAAAGAAACAAAGCAACAAATCAAGGAATTAAAGTAAGGGACCAACCTGGAATTGAAGTCCAAGAGAAAAGGAGAATAAACATGAAGAATTTCGTGAAACACCCAAAAAGAACAATAGCCATAGCACTCTAAATCACCCTTGGATGAGACTCCACTTTTTCAAGGAGATAGGAACCACCCCTCTACTTGAATTGGGCATAGAACTCCTTACGTATATATAAATTTTTAGGTTTCCAATATGCTAAGATCCTATCCTAGGAAGAAGAAGGAGAATTAGAACTAGGAAAGTGGGTGGAGAAAGAAGATTACAAGTTACTTAAGGTGGAAAACCTAGGATGCTATAAAAAGGGAGGCACCACTTTTTTAGGGTGGTACATGCACTCCCTTGGAGGGGACTTCAAGTGAAAAAAAGTGTGGAATGAGATAGGAATGAGGGAGGAAAGAGAGGGAAAAGATAAGAGAAATGAAAAAATTGAAAATAGAAAGTTGCTGGAAGGTGGAAGACTTTTACAAAGGAGGCAAGGTGGTGGAGTGGGACTATCTAATTTTGAGTGAAGGAAGGGGGAAGGCCCCACCTTTCAAGGAAGGTGGCATTGAACTTCTTCCCTTCTAAATAATTGATATAATGCGCAGGAAAGAGAGAGAAAAAGGGGGAAAAAAGAGAAAAATAAGGAAATTAGATATGGTTTCTCTCTTGATTGGTCCACCTATGCATGCAAATCTTACCATATTGTTTATTACCCAAATTCCTTTCAAATTATCACTTGAATGATCTAATTTTACCATGGATAATTTCCTGAAATTTCTCCCCAAATAGTGTGACTCCATCTCGCATGGCTCTCCTATGGCTTTGTGACTCACTTTGATGGTTAAATGCTTGATGGCTTGAGTGGCTAAGTCCCTTGGTTTCAAGGCTTGAATGGCTTAGCTTTATTTAGCTTCTCTTATTAGATTACAAAACTTCATTCATGGATCCAATTTTCATGTATAGGTGGTGGAATTACATGGCTTTTTGCATGGGCTCATTTTAGTCACCTTTGATCTTCTAATTGTTTTCTTCCTTGCCTTAAGATGATCTTAAACCTTGATTTAATTTTAAAATGTTGAAATTTTGATCTTTCCCCTTCTTTTGATCTTGATATTCAAATCTTACCTTACTCTCGACCATTAGATCATCTTCTCAACACTTACAAAAGAGTAAAAATATTAATTAAATCCAAAAAAATTATAATTATTCACATTCTTACTCTGTATTAGCTTCTAAACCCATGAAATATCAAACTTTTGAATTATTAGGTAAAAAATGCAGGTGCTATGAAATTCTAAAAAATTATAGAAAAATACCTATATTTTATAAGACATGGACTACTAATTGGGTACTTCTTATACAAAACTAAACACTTATTAGACTCATTAGTACTTCTAAGTTTGCACAACACTATTTGGTCACTATGGATCTATTGACCAAGTCGGATCACTTCCTACTAATTTGACAAAGGCAATCACTTGAGGGTCAAGCTAGGGTATATATCAAGGGGATAGTGAGCTGCACAACATATCACCAGTGATTATTTTGGATAGGGATCATAGGTTCACCTTGCAATTTTGGCAGAGTGTACAGGAAAGTCTAGGCACTTCTACGCCTTTTTCATCTTGAGACCAACAATCAATCTGAGAGGACCAGTCAGATGCTAGAAGATATGTTGAAGGATTGCATATTGGACTAGAAGGGTTGCTAGGACGAGCATCTTCCTTTGGTAGAGGTCACCCACAACAATAGCTACCACTTTATCATCAACATGGCTTCGTATGAGGCGCTCCATAGTAGATCATGCCACTTACCTACATGTTGGAACAATATAGGGGAGAGATAGTTTGTCAAGTCTGTAATGACCCTAATTTTTAGCTGGTGTTAGAGGTAAAATAAGCTAACTTGAGATGACATGAGATAAGACCTTGAGTGAGATTATTTGAGCTGGATAAAGATGACTTAAATCCAGCATAAGATAAAATGGATGTGACTAAAAGTATCACTTAAGTTAGCGTAACATGAGTTGAAAGAGATAGTTGAGATGACATGATATAAAAGTAAAATACAAGGTGTTGTTGAGTTGAAGAAATGATTCTCTTTACTGAGGCTAGGGATGAGATGAGATTGCTTGAGATGGAGGTGATATGCTGTAATGACCCCAATTTTTGTAATATTAAAAGCCCATAAAAAGTTCAGTTTTAAAGAAAAGGGCATTTTGGTCATTTCACTAGTCGCCTTGACTAAACCCAGGAACTTGGTACTAAAAGTGGTTTCATTAGATGCGTCTCAGAAAAATGAATCCAACGAGACCAAAATCACCCAAAACGGAGTTAAAATGAGCAAGATATGGCCCTTTGAAGTTCAGGGGCAAAATTGTAAATTTCACAAAAACGACTTAACCTGAAAAACACAGGTGCCCGTTTTGATACGGGCACCCCGTCGTCTTCAACCTCCTAGAGGTTTCTGGAACGGCTGTGTTTCAAGAAGAAACCACCGCCATTCTAGAGGATTCCCCACCGCCATTCAAAGGCAGTTAGAACCCCTCCAGAACCCTCTTTAAAAGCCCTATAAATAGAGCTCTTGGGTGCCTCTAATGGCAGCCCAAAACATGGGAGAAAACCCGTTGAGGAGCAGCGACCTAGAGGAGAAAATGTGGAGAGAAAACCAGCCACGAAGCAGGTACGCACAAAAAATCCCCAAACCCATCTCACCCACAGTCCTAGGCTCGGTTTCCCTAGGTTTTTGCATAAAAATCCATGGGGAATAGGTCTCTAGGGAGTCACCAAGGACCCTGGGATGTCCCTAGGGCCGCACTGGTTCCTCAGGGACGAACCAAGGCATCCCAAGGATGCCCCGGTCCCCCAACGACGGAGACGGCCCCCTCCAGACGAGACGCGTCGAACGCATCTAAGAAGAAAACCAACGGGCGCGTCCGTGGACGCACCCGCTAAAGAGGAAGACGGCTGAGAAGTCGCGCGTGTCTGCAGACGCGCCCGCTGAGGTGCATGCCGCAGACACACAGCGCACTAACAGAGCGTCGTTTTTTTTGTTGTTAAGGAAGCCAGGGCTCATGACGCTAACGCGCAGTGCCCTAGAATTCCGACTTTTTGTCTTTAAGTACTCTATGTACATACAACACTAAAACGCTTATAACTTGAGATCTAGAGCTCCGATTGAGGCGCCGCAAAAGGCGTTGTGTCCGTCTCGACGATGCAGACACATCCAAACTATAAAATCTCTGATCAAGGCCCAATCAAATGTGGGCATGACCCTTAGAATAGGATGGTGGAACGTGACCACTAGAACTTTGGAAAACTGAGGATACCAAGGCCCAATTAGGACCTTAGGACACCCATAGGCATAGGGATGGACCCCTAATGCCTAAGTAATAAGATCCAACTGCTCTAAACCCATAAAAAATAGGTTAAACTAACCTTGAGTCCCCAAACCATGTTCAGGAACGTACGAGGACAAGAGGGTTAACGCGACCTAGTCAGGTAGGTGCTCTATCACTATTAGATTCTTTTAAAAGAACTATTGATATTTGAGAACATATGTTTTAGATATATGACTTGATTTGCATGTGATTTGCATGAATTAATTCAGCATGCATGTTAAATGTTTTGTACATAGACATGTTTCGTAAAAGATTGCATATACATTATGCACACATATGTTTTGTAAACAAGTGCACATATTGCATGATTTAAGTACTTGCAAAGATTGCATGTCCTTGAGGGTTGCCAAAAGATGCTGGAGTGCCGAGGGCTAGGCAGTTGTGAGGGACCCAAAGAGGACTGGTTTTGAACAGAGGTTTTTGGCTTATTTGATCGTACATGATTTGGGCTTGTAAGCTCGTGGGTGCTATGCCGAGGGGTGTGGGTTGGCCACCCAGCCTCTACCACTATTAGGTGGATGGGTACCATGCCCAAAAAGGGCATGTCCCTGCTTCGACTGCATGTGGTACAGGGGGCTACCACTGGTGTCACGGCACTGGGTCGAAGTGTCATATGCCCCGTGGAGGTATATGATCCTGTGTCCCTAGGTAGGTGGGGACCACACGACGGTGAGGTTGTGGGCATAGTAGGACCCTATGGTTTGATGAGTTATGTGCATTTCATATAGCATGATATGAGGTTGGTCAACCATACCATACTAGAGGTCCATGAGTTGGACTCCATGAAGCATCTATTGCATATCATGGTGTCATCATATATATATGATACTTTCAGTTTTGGATTATGTGATCTTTTAAGTTATGAGAATTTCAGTTGATTATGGATTCTTATACTGACATCGAACTCGAGTATTCAAACATACGCATATTTTGAATTTCAGTTGATTATGGATTCTTATACTGATATTGAACTCCAGTATTCAAACATACGTATGTTTTGAATGAGCATATGATTTTGAAACATCTCACGCATTTATAAAACTAGTAGTGATAGACTCCTACTGAGTATATTATATATACTCACCCAATCCTTAACATTTTTCAGACATCAGTAAGTACTCAAGGACAGGATACGTCCGTATATATCATGGTTCAGGACAGCTTAAAGAGGACATCTATGTTAGTGCTATGAGCAAGTGAATCCAAAAGGAAACAAATACACATGTAAGTAAACTCTCAACCCTCTGGACATGTGTTTGTACTTAGTTACAGATAGGTTGTGCATTGTGACTGGAAAGACCTGGGGAAAAACATTTATGATTTCTGAAGTTTTTCAAAAACTACCTTAGTTGTTGTGAAAGCAAATGACACTCGGGGTTTTCAAATTGGATTTCAAATAAAAGATTTTTCCGCTGCACTGCATTGTTTTTCTTAGAAGGGATCCCGCCTTAGGAATTTAGATTTTTCATTTAAAAATACATGAGAAAACCCGGGTCGTCACAAAGTCAGAGCTCATAAAGTAGTGTACTGAGAAGGTGAGACTAATTTAGAAGTATCTAGTGATAATGCATAGTAGGTAGAAGAGCTATGCTGACCTAAGGAGGAGAGATCTTGAGTTCCATGTTAGGAAATACATCTTCCTAAAGGTGTCTCTGACCAAGGTAGAGATGATAGTTTTGGGTGAAGGGGCAAGTTAACACTAGGTTTGTGGGTCCATTTGAGATTTTGGGGAGGCTAGGAAAAGTTGCTTATAGATTAGCACTCCGTCTGATATCCCTCATTATCAGAGGTGCATGACATATTCCATGTATTCATGTTGAGGAAATATATTGGATCCTACCCACATCTTGGATTAAATACCACTTAGACACCAACCGAACTACAACCAAGTCACACATCTCGTGAGCAGTTGGTACAGATTCTAGATAGGAAGGAGAAGAATTTACAAACCAAGACAATCCCCCTCGTCAAGGTTCTATGGCAGCACCATTCATTTGAGGAGTCCACTTGGGAGGTCGAGACCGAGATGAGATAGAAGTTCCCAAAATTGTTTTGATTGCACATACATAGCACAATTTAGAGGACAAAATTTTTGTAAGCGGGGAGAGTGTAATATGAGTAATTATGTAAAATCACATATAATATAAATGTAATCAACAAAACAATATGGGATTTTTTTTTCTTTTTTACACACACTCTCTCTCTCCCACTTCAATTCACTAATTTCTTTTCATTTACTTCGATTATATTAAGGAAGGAGTGTGATGAGAGTGTAATTAAGAAGGTTGGAACAAGTTTAGGGTGCCCCTTGGGAAGTAATAAAGTCATGGTCATAGGTGATACATAAGGAAAACCCTAAGGGTAAGAAAGTGGAAGTGTAGGATAAAATTGAAACTATACATGAGAGAAATGTTGATCATGGCGATAATTATGGAATTTAAATTAAGAGAAGAGACCTAAGTAACTAATTAAATTGAGAATTAATGATAGGAATTAACTAAGAAATAGGAGACACAAAGGAATTAGGGTACAATTGTAAACAAGGACCTATTAGAGGGTTTGCTAGAGAAGCTAGGTGATTAGAGGCTTTGGAAATCAAGGATTAATTCGTTGGCTTGTGCATGCATGCAAAACGAGCCCAAGACATGTAATCATGAGTAGGGTGAGCTGGCTACATGCATGGCAAGCAGCTGGCCATGTAAAGGTAGGAAGAAAGCTTACAAAAATGGGCTGGATCATGCCTTTCTTCCTCGTTTACATGCCCGGTTCGTTCAGCTCAAAACCAAAAAAATATGGTAAAAAGAAGAACTTTATGAAAACTAAAGGAAGACAAAGCTGGAGAAGGAGCATTAGAGTGAGTTAGAAGGTGGAAAAAGGAACGGAGAAAAAAGAGCAAGAGGAGGTTTTAGAGCGTGAAACTCCATGTCACACCCCCTGGAAATGAGCTGCATCAGCTGCTGAAGACCAATGGGAATTGAGCAGAAACCGAAGGGAACACCAGAACATTAGTGAGGCATTCGTGTGAGGAAAAGAGGAGATAGTGAGTTGAGAAGAAGGAGGTTTAGGAGTGTAAATACAAGCACCCAGCTGGACGTTTTCAAGCTTGCTGGACTACACCAGTTGGAGCAGGAAACGCCCTTCGTAAAAACCAGAGAATTTCCCAAGAGGTAGGGGGTTTTGGAAATTGATTAATGCAAACCATGTTGTAGCCTTGAAATTCTAGGAGATTAGGGAGTTTTAGAAGTCGCTTTTGCTATGGAGCATGCTGGATTTGTTCACTGCTTGTGAACATGATGAATGCATGTGTTTTCTTGAATTTTCTGTTAGGAATTTCCATGCATGTTAGTAGACTTAATAAGCAAGTGAGGGTTGAGAATCAAAGACTTGCTTATGCATTGTAAGATATGAGTGAAAGGAAATCTCAAACCATGGACTGCTCATTGAGGCAGATACGCGTGGGAAGTTTCCTGTCGGATGCCCCTGCATTTCCCCCATGATGAGCAGTGTATACCCAGTGTATACTATGCTTAATTTGAAGAGAAATTTCAACTGGTAGGTGAAAATAGGTTCAGACAAGACAGAATTCCCAGCCCAATCGAGCAGGAAATTGGCACCTTGCTCTTATCATGTTTTTCGACTTGTTTTCCCTGCTACAGTGTGGGGTATTAAAAGTGAAATTTCTATATGTTATGTTAGGATACCAGAAGACTAGTCGCAGATGAAAATCTCACATAAGTTGAATGAGAAATGTGGGTAGAGATCAAGGTTATACATGAGAAGTACCCTGCTAGACCAGCAGGGGTACATTTTGTATCCGCACTATTTGTGTTGCTAATTTTCGATAAAATTCATGAATGATGAACCTCATCCTATTATTGACTATTAGTGCCATCAATAACAGTAAAAATTTGAGTAAAAACTTCATTAAAAGACAAGCTTAATTAGTGGGATAGTAAAACACGCCCTTGCTGGACCAGCAGGAGTGCGCGTCATGAACTCAAGACTTCGGTTGGCCAAACCCCTATCCAACGTTAGAGATTCTACCTAGATTTCCTTGTATAACACTGATTATTTCAGTAATCTTATAGAATCCTTATAGAATAGGAAAATTTCTAATGAATCGGGTCGTGTTTTGACCTTGATTTTGCATAGACCATCAAAGTATACCCTGCTGGACCAGTAGGGTTACACCTACAAATATTTGGTCTTCGCTGAACTACATGGGACATTTTCCTACTTAAAATAGTAGGTATAAGTAATCTACTATCTATTCTAGTCAGGGATATTAGGATTTTAGCACTTAAACTCTTAATGGAAGGGTGTGAAATGAACTCGATTAGTAGTAGCGCAAACAGTCCCTGCTGGACCAGCAGGGACACAAAAAATCTTTAAATGTTACCAAACCCTGTCCAATTTGAGTGCTTATGCTCCAAACCCATTGTGTATTGTTAACACTAAGAAACTTGAAGATTTGTACTTGATACAAGTAAGTTGAGGTAGTGTTTAGAATGCTAACTTCTACAAACTAAGAGTACCTTGCTGGACCAGCAGGGGTACCCTTAAGATGTACTGCCTTTGTGTGAACTTAGGCTTTTGTTTTATTAGTTAAAACAACATGAGATTGTATACTACTGATTCTACAACTAGTAACATATGCTATTACTCATCTCAACTGCCTTTTTAGGCCTTCAGATCAAGTTGTATGCGAAGATGTAGAATGTGTTTGTCAATTGGACAGCACTAGATCCTTGGCCACCTAGGTAATCAAATCAATTTCTTGTATGTTTGCAACACCAACCCTTGAATTTTAATTTAAAATCAAATAGCAAGAGACTTTAAGTTTCAAGCTTGTAGGAACCTTTTAAAAGTAAGAGATCTATTGTCACTCTAGTAGCTTCTGAGCATCATAGTTATAGTTGGTATCCAAACTCCAAGTGATTTTTTCACGCCTTTTATTGATGGTTATTAAGGTCTAAATGCCTCCTTCCATCATCATCATCAAGACCTTATCCCAATAAAGGGTCGGCGACATGAATCTTATTCCTCCATTCCTCTCTATTAAGTACCATGGCTTCATTTAGTCCCAAAGTTTTTAAATCTTTCCTCACCACTTCTATCCACGTTCTTTTGGGCATTCCCCTTGCCCTTTTAGAACCTTCTACTCGTATTGCCTCACTCTTAACTAGTGCTATTGTTGGTCTCCTTTGAACATGTCCAAACCATCTAAGTCTAATCTCCCTTATCCTGTTACCTATTAGTGCTACCCCTAAATTTCCTCTAATATTTTCATTTTTAATTCTATCCTTTCTTGTCTTACCACTCATCCATCTCAACATCCTCATTTCTGTGATGCTCATCCTATGAGCATGATGTTACTTAACTGCCCAACACTCTAATCCATAGAGCATGGCTGGCCTTAAGGCCATCCTATAAAATTTTCCTTTTAGTTTGAGGGGCACTCGCTGATCACACAAAACTCCCGATACACATCTCCATTTGTTCTAACCAACTTGGATTCTCTAGGTAAGCTCCCTCTCAATCTCTCTGCTCTCATGAATCATTGATCCTAAGTACCAACAGTGGTCTTTTACGGGAACTTCTTAGTTATCAATCTTGACTAGTGTTCTACTCCTACTCTTTTCCTTGCTAAAATTGCATTCCATATATTCTGTCTTAGTTAGGCTAATTTTAAATCCTTTAGATTCTAATGCTTCTCTCCATAACTTTAGCTTTATGTTTACACCCTCCCTTATCTCATCAAGTAAGACTATATCATCTGCAAATAGCATGTGCTAGGGAATCTCCTCATGCAAATGTTTTGTTAACTCATCCATAACCAATGTGAAAAGGTATGGGTGCAATGCCGATCCTTGGTGCAATCCTACAGTGATAGAAAAACCATCAGTCTTGCCACTAGTGGTCTTAACATTTGTTACCGCTCCCTTATACATATCTTCAATTATGTTTATATACCCTTGTGAAACCCCTTTATCACCCAACACCCTCCATATTAATTGTATAGGGACTCTATCATAAGCTTTCTCTAAGTCAATAAAGACCATGTGGAGGTCTTTCTTCCTCTCCCTATATTTCTCTACTAATTGTCTTAGCAAGAAAATAGCTTCATGCCAAACCTCTTAGGCATGAAACCAAACTGATTTTCCAATACACTTGTTTCATGTCATATCCTCTTCTCAATCACTCTTTCAAAAAGTTTCATAGTGTGGCTTATAAGGTTGATCCCTCGATAACTAGTGTAGCTCTATATGTCTCCTTTATTCTTATAAATTGGTACAATAGAGCTTTTCTTCCACTCATCACGCGTTTTCTTTAATTTTATAATCTTGTTAAATAACTTGGTTAACCAAACTACCCCAATATCTCCCATATACTTCCAAACCTCTATTGGTATACCATTTGGCCCCATGGCCTTTCCTAATTTCATCTTTTTCAAGGCCTCTTTCACTTCAAGTATTCTAATCCTACGTTCATATCTATAATATCCAATGTTATTTAGATTTATAGTATTTTCAATCCCTATATTCTCAAAGCCATTGTCATTTAACAAATTTTGAAAGTATGTTTCTCACCGTTGTTTGATCTCATCATCTTTGACTAATACCCTTTGATCATCACTTCTAATGTACCTAACATGATCTTAGTCTTTACCCTTTTGTTCTCTTACTTTTGCAAGGTTAAACACATCTTTCTCACCTTCTCTGGTTCCTAGTCTTTTATAGAGCTCATCATATGCTTTAAGTTTAGTCTCATTTACTATTCTCTTAGCAACCTTTTTAGCATTCTTATATTGTTCATAGTTTTCATTATTTCTAGTCTTCTTCCATTCTTTAAAACACATCCATTTCTCTTTAATAATGTTTTGCACTGTTTCACTCCACTACCATGTTTCCTTTACTAATTGCCTTTTACCTTTAGATACTCCTAAGACATATTTTTCCACTTTCTTAATGGGCTCAACAATATTAATCCACATGGTATTTACTTCTGTTTTATAGATACAATTTCCTTCTACCATCAACTTATTTGTGAATGAGGTTATTTTCTCTCCTTTTAAGTTCCACCACTTAATTTTTTGATACCTATTAAGTTCATTTCCTTTCTTCCATCTTTTGATATGGATATCCATAACCATTAACCTATGTTATGAGGTTAAACTTTCACTAGGTATCACCTTACAATCCTTACACATAGATCGTTTAGTATTCCTAAGTAGAAAAAAGTCTATTTGGCTTTTATGAAGTCCACTTTTAAAGGTTATTAAGTGTTCATCCCTCTTCTTAATGAGTGTATTTGCAATGGCCAGGTTATATGACAAAGAAAAATTGAGGATAGCCTCCCCCATCTCATTTTGTTCACCTATACCATACCCTCTGTGTATTCTATCATATCCTTCATTTTCTATTCCTACATGGCCATTTAAGTTTACTCCTATAAATATCCCCTCCGTGTTGGGAATTACTTCATGACTCCCTCCATATCTTTCCAAAATTGTCTCTTGATTATATCTTGTAACCCTACTTGTGGTGTGTATGCACTTATAACATTTATAATCTGCTCTCCTAGAACAAGTTTTATTATTATAATTCTATCGTTGATTCTTTTAACGTCAACAACTTTATCCTTTAAATCCTTATCTATTATTAGCCCTACACCATTTTTATTATTATACTTTCCTACATACCATAACTTATACCCATTGATTTCTCTAGCTTTAGCCCTTTTCCACTTGGTTTGTTGGATACAAGTGATGCTAACTCTCCTACGTTTCATCATGTTTACTAACTCCAAACTCTTACCTGTCAATGTCCCTATATTCCATGTGGTGATATGAATCTTATGCTCTAGAGATATCCTATTTACTATTGCCCTTCTTGACCTCCATGGCATGAACCCATGTCACTTTTCACTGCACTTGGGTTCTGATGCAGCACATCACTTCCAAGGGGACGCTCTAGCAGCTCTTGCCCATTTTTCACTACACTCGGGATCCGATGTAGCACGTCACTTCTAGGAGAATGCCTTAGCAACCTTTGCCTATTTTTCATCGCATCCGGGATCCTATGCAGTGAATTGCTTATGGGAATGCCCTAGCTTGAGGGAATGTTAGTATTCAATTCATATCATGTTAGGGTTGCCATAGTTTTAAGAAGCTGAAGATGATTTTCACTTATTCCTTACAAACTAATATACAAATGTATATTCATTTGTAAGTAGAAAATAAATAACAAAATCATCTTCAGCTTCACCCTTGTAGGCTAGCACCTGACGCAACGGTTGCCATATTTTAAGAAGCCGGAGATGATTTTCATTTCTTCCTCACAAACTAATATACAAATACATATTCATTTGTAAGAAAGAAATAAAAAAATCATCTTCAACTTCTCCCTTACCTGCTGCCACCTGACGTAAGACGTTTCTCCTTTTTCATCCAAGCTTGGGACAGACATTGGCGGAGTTTAAATGCCTCCTTTCATGAGAATTGTATTAACAACTTTAGAGTAGAATGTAACTAGTAAGAAATGGTCAAGCCTAGACAAAAGGAGGAGTTGTCAAGTACCACCCCACTCATTACCAAAGATCAATAATTCAGCTTGTTAGTAAACTATTAGAGATTGATTGTTCCTCATTTAGAGTAAGAGTCACGTTTAGTTAAGATGCATCATTTAGATAAGATTTTTCATTAAATAAAAAGTACTCATATATTATATACAACAATTTATTTCACTGTATATAAACTTGAGTTCTATGGCCTACCAAACAAGGGATGGAAAAACACCATTTCCATACCATTTACTCCTAAGTCATTACTTGATATGTATGACACAGAGACAAGGTATACTCCTGATATGTCCAATGCAAATGATTGTTGATTGGATATAATGGAAAGTCTAATGAATAAGTTAGTTTGCTTCTAGGCAAGATACTAAGGCGTATCAACAACTTCAGTGTGCTAATTCCAATACTGAGTCACATCAACAACCTTAGTACAAGAACTATTATACTAGGTCATATCAACAACCTCAGTACAAAATTTCTTATACTTATTCTGACCACACATATCTCACTACCTCATGGCCATCAAACTCCACCTATAATGGATATTATTAGGATCTAGTGGATGTACCTATTACATTCATACACCCTAGCAATAACAATTGTCTTGAAACACACTACCAAAATTATAATAGATGGTCTAGGCATCATGAGCAACCATGGACTCAGAATTATTAGAAAGAATCATTGTGGTCCCACTGTGCTCAACCCTACCCTAATTTTCAAGAATATTAAGGACAACCATTAGAATTCTAACCCAATCAATCCTTTCCTAGTGCCACGATGCTACAACAATATGAGCTACATGAGTCTGAACAATTATTAACAAAGACCTAAATTATAGAACAAATGGAGTCGATATCATTTAAAATAGATCAAATGTATGATGACAGTAGACAATGGGCTGAGGAAACGAAACAAATTAGAGAGGAGTGTGACAAGACCCTTGAAAGAATTACTAGGATGAAAATACCATATATTCCTTTTGAGCTACAAGATTTCCAACCATCCTTGCAATCATCCAACTCATGTACACTTGAGTCATGTCCTAACCCTTTGTATGATTACGATAAAAGGACATTTATTGATGAAGAGCTTGAATATTTCAATATTCAACCTTTAATAAACAGTCCTAAACAGCAAGACCAAGTAGAGCCCCTTAAAGAGCATGCAATACAAATTGAGCCTTGTAGTATAGAAGTACCCACTTGGTCCTACAGACCTTATTTGTTTCAAACTCTAGATAGCAATGTAGGTCCACCTACCAGTGTCTAAAGAACAGGACAAAGAATAGTCCATTGATGTACTGACCTGACATCATACAAGTCTAGGGTGCACATTAGAAGACACTAAGGGTTTAAGACCCACCAAATCCCCACCTCCATTAGATCAAGAACAACCTTCTAGAGAATTACAGGGTTAACTTATAACCTAGTTTTAGGAAAATGTAAGGGAGAAGGAGGAATAACATGTATTGATTGTTACAAGCCCCATTATCTATCAATTTGTTGAAGGGTGTATTTCAAAAATAAAAAATAAAAAAATTCAAAGTTTTCTGAGAGTTTAGAAAGTTTTAAGGTCAAGTTCCTTTATTGTGATGAGAATTGGATTGTCTGAATATTAGTATTTCTACTACTTTCACTTCTTAATAGAAATGCACATGGTTAACTTTGCATTTTGTTCATGTCTTGATGTTTTTTAAGAAAGTTAAATCTTGGAATACACTTATATATAGTACATAGTCTAGACTAATAGATGCTTATGACTTAGACACCTTAAGGAAATTTTTGAAGACCTATATACCCAAGTAAGTATTAGAGACTATCATTTTTTTGAGGGTTATAAGTATGACGACCCAGTTTTTGTAACACATTTTACAATACATTTTTCAAAGGCAGGGTGCCTGTAGTAAAAAAAATTCACAAACAAAATAGCAAAAATTCTTTTCTTTAAAACTTGTTTTGAAAAACCCAAGTCAACACTTCATACATACATAAGTAGAATTTTTGTACAAGATATAATTCCATTGAAGGAATATATTTTTATTAAATTCCAAAATTCATCTAATGGTTCATAGTATAGCCCAGTATCAGTACAATATTTGTCCAAATTACATAATCAAAATTTCAAACCTCACTATACATTAAAAACTCTCATTAAATTACAGTGCTCTCAAATAAAAATACATGTCTTTCAAGAATATACTCCGATTGATTATCCTTACAATCTCCTTAAGTCTTCTATAGTCTTGAGCTCCTAACCCTCCTTCTCTGTATCTGAGATATTGTAAACATTGAAACATTACAATACCTTAGCAAGCAATGCTTGGTAGGGGATATAAAAATATACTACTTCGCTAATATAAGAATACATACATCAGTCATTATTCCATCATGGTTACCCACTCATGAGTTATCTCAACATAAAGTATATATGTTATTTATGTAGTATAGGATAAATTAGTTAAAATAGTGAAGATTACTCAAAACTTGTTCCTTCCCCTGGCTATACTTCCTTTTAGGAAATCAATATTCAGCCAATTCTTATACGAGGATTTTCTTTCCAAGGACTCATATAGTGGCTTCTCATCATGCCATGACATTACACTGTGCCAATCATATGTGCATCATAATGCAAAATACATTAGGACTACTATGCCACAGTCTCAATTCGTACAGCATGCCCAGATAACTTTATAATCCTCCACTGATACCAACTGTGAAAATAACAAATCCATGTCCTCATGGGGTGGATCATGTCTATCACAGTCGCGGCCTTCCCATTATTGCCCCACCCAACATTTAGCCTCTCTTTGGGGTTTTCCCCCTTAGGAATTTCATATGTTATGTCATCTTTATTACATCATCACCACCTAACTTTCCTCTTTTAATCTCAACCTAAGAATTAGAATTTGATCTCCACCTCTTTCTTAGATTAAACATTCATCAAATTGGAACCCAAATCCTCTATATGTACCCCATTGAATTCGACCTTTTTTTCTAGGTAGAGGTTGGGTGAGACAAGCTTTAAACATTGCACTCCTTGCTTTGTTATCTTAGAGATGGACTTTAGTTTTCTTTGGTTCTATTCTTCCTTTAGTTTTCTAGTTATTTCTTTGGTTGTTTGCTCTCCAATTCAGGTTAGTAGTTTTCTTTCATTGTTTTAGTTTCATTGCCTTATTTTTCCATAATTAGCTTCCAAGTACTTCACTCATAGTTCTATTTAGCTTTCCCTCTTTTCTTTACTTCACTTGCATTAGTTTTTCTTGATTATTCACTCAAGACTCAAATTATTTATTATCTAATAGTGACAACTAAGAGAAGAAATAGCTTGTACCCTTGCTTTCCCCCTTAGGAATTTCATGTTTTTCTCCTTTAATTCCACTTAGTTTTATGCTTTTTTCCATAGTTAGTTCACCATCTAGCCATCATTCCATTTGAGTTTTCTTTGCATATCATCACACTTTAGATTGGAAGTTTTACATTGAGATTTTGTTGTTTTCTTGCACAATTTTCAACTTTCACCTTGTATTAAGTGCATAATTTTGATGTAAGTTGGCATTGATTTAATGAAATTAATTGAGGATTCTTGTTATGAAGGTTTATATCATCAAAGTACTTTAGATTTGGGTTGTTATCTTATATAAAAAAATATTGTTTCAATTTCTTTATTATGCATGGTTTGGTTAATGTTGTTAAGTACTTAAAATCTGGAAATTTCTCTCCTTAATCTTCGTGCTTTGTTTACAGCTGCCAAAATTCTTTATTTACTTAAATCCTTAGGAACCCATTCAGATTTTATAGGTTTTTCATTAATTTCATAGCTTAGGTTGTATATTTGTTTTCATTTAGATAGTCAAATCTAGTCACTTTTGCACCTATGAACGATGCACACAATCTATGGTTCAACTTTGATTCTTGCTTCATTTACTTTCTTAATTTAATTTTAACAGTAGGTAATTCATTGTGTGTGTCTTATTTTAGGTTTAGAAAGATTTTTTTGTTTTAATTTTTGAAAAGTTCTATCTTTAGAAACTTCTAGGATTAGAAAGTCTCCTTAATTGTAATTTCCATTTTCATGAATGTTTCTAGATTCTTGTTAAATCTAGTTAGATTTTATTGGTTACTTATTTTTTCATGTTACTTTAGTGTTAGAATGTTTTCTAATTTGGTTTTAGAATGTTTCTAATTCTAGTTTAGGAAAGTGTTAATTTGGGAAAGTTTCTATTTTAGTAGTTTCCTTAATTTAATTGTTTGGTTTAATTCATACTTATTTTTCTCTAGTTTCCTTTGGTAAATGATTGTTAGTTAAGTTATTGTCTAATTTCATTGCTTGCTTTTAATTTTGGTAAGTTTCTCTTAATTCTAGTTGTTAATTTCGTGCATGTCTCTCTTTTTATGCACTTTAATTTACTAATTCAATCAAAACAATCTATCTCTTTGGCTGAAGTTGAGTGATTTAAATAAGATTCATCCAGCACACAATTCTATGAGATTCCTCATGGGTTCGACCTCTCTTGCATGCTAATATTAGATTGATTCATGCACTTGCAAGTAATTTTAAAGCTACACCAATTACAATAACTAAGGATAAATAACTCTATTCACCTATCCACTCCTAGGAAAGTAAGTGAACCAATGTATATAATTAGAAGAAAAATTGAATAGAGAGTTAAGAACTTAGAATCTTCACTACTTAGGAATACAACCCAGAATGAAACTTATGCAAACATTATTCTCATGCAACTAGGGCTACACAAATATGAACTACACTAACTCCAAGCTAAGCAAGTGGTTAATAACATATATTAACCATGGACATATCATAACTCCATACTAATTAATAGGATTAAGATGGGTATGAACAAATTACTAAGTCATGAAGTATACTACTATAGGCTTATGGAAAAAACGTCATGGGTCATGAATTGATGATTTATAATATGCATGAGTCATTAAGAATTTCAATCTTTTTGTGAATGGTTTACAGACCACCTAATTCTAGCATGATGTTTGATCGAGTTTTCAGCAAGCACTCTACGAGTAGTTGTAAGACTTGTGGGTATATTATGATTGAAATTTGGTTTGGTGGTCTGTGAGCAAGCATAAGTCCTGTGGATTGATCAGGTAGGTACTCCACAAGCAGGCATAAATCTCGTTGATTTTATTTGGCTAGTGCCTTACTAGCAGGCGTAAGTCCCAAGGTAAGCTCACTACGTGTGGTTGTAAGTCCTGAAACCCTATTCTAGGGGGAGTAGTTGACCATTAGCCTCTAATTTATTTGGTACCAGCTCGACAAGGGCTTGAGGAGAGTCTGTCATGGGGACTGCTTCTTGGATGTCTGGTAACCACTATGAGAGCTGGTGAAGAGACCATGTGATACTCGGGGTAATGTACAGTGACGCTAGTTACTTATGGGTGACAATGTGCCCTCTGAGCAAAGGGCTTTGGATATGTGGCCATGTTGGGCATGCTGGTCACTCTTTAGAGTTTAGACCCATTCCATCACAACAGGACTATATGTCATCATCTAGTTGGTAGGACTACATCTCATCGTCCTGGAGGTAGGACCAAATACCACCTTTGTATTCCACTACTATAGGTTTTTAGCTCGATTTGATGCGAGGTCTTGACGTGGATCTTTGGAAATGAGTTGCGTAAATGGGCATACAAGATGGTTCACTACAGTCGGTTTAGCCGAATGTCGATTTATGCATGATTGATGTATTTGAGCTTCTTCAATAAATAGCATGCGCTTATTATCAACATCTTGAATTTCTTGTTTGTAACCATTAAAGTACTGTATACTAAATGAACTGAACTTAGATAGAAGTATACATGTAGTATTCATGTGAATCTTATGATGAATGCAACTCGTATGGATAATCCTTAGTTAACTCATGTAAACTGTCTTTATCTACATCTATGTACTGAACTATACGTATATTTATGTGTATTGTATTAGTATTAGTCCTTTTCCTATTGTACGTGACTGGTAGATTAGACTCATGCTAGACTGTATGATTTTGTGTCAAACTATGTTTAGGACTTATGATGTTTAAGTTTAAGGTTGATGCTTTATGACTTTATAAACATTAATGGATTGTTTACTTATATGTGTTATTGATAGTAGTACATGTCGTGACCAGCACATCATGTGGCATGATATTTTATTTTCCACCTATGTGCTCTTACTTGTTTTAATTAGATGAGGAGACTTACTGATGTAACACTCGGTTTGAAGAAGGGAACTTTATAAGTATTTATATATTATATGTTTTTCCAACCCTTTTATAATAAAGGAAAATTTTGCTGCTTTTTAAAGGAATTTTTAAATATTACTTTTGAAAATTGGGATGTTACATGTTTGAAGTGAATGCAATCAGTGCATTCAAAGACCCTACTGACACCCTCTATTCTGAGACTTATTATCTTGGAAGGGCTTGGCATCCCAATTACTCATAGTTTCAGGATATTTAGGGATGACTATCTCAACCTTTTCCTAGAGCCTTAGTTTCATAGCAACTTGAGCCACTGTAGTTGTTTCCCTCACAGCAGAGGAACAATTATTATAAGAGGCCATTAGTTTGTTTATGTAGAGCACTATAGAATATTAAAGTGATATAAAACAAACTATGTAGCCCACAAGCAATTTATTGCATAGTTGGAGGCAAATGGGTCAGAAATTTGTTGCATTTTTAAAAGGCGAAGAGGAAACAAAATAAGTTGAGCATAATGAGAAGCCCATCAACACTTAGATTGGGAAACCAGTAATATCATACTCGAAAGATCCTTATGAGATATAGAGTCTAGTGAATACCCCATCTCTATATTTCTTCATCCTTTTAGCTTTAATTTTTCTTAGACACCTCCTTTGATGAAGTAAATGATTTACTTGATAATACATCATTATTGGACACTCCTCAATGAAAGGCCTGAGTAGGCCCCCTTGCATTTTTTGAGATTACATGTAGTGAAAAAGCATCTGATTTGGACTTAATACCTATTCCAGAAAGTGCACACTATCATGGTTTTGATTCATTTGATCCCTTTCACGTTATAGATACCTCATACTCTAATATAGAACCAGAAGGTTAGCTAATTGATGTTTTGGCCAAATATCAACAAGCTCTAGGGTGTACATTTGAGATTAATGAGAGTTTTAACCTCACTATTCATCTATATCAAGAGGAAAATGAACAACTTATTAGGGAGATGCAGAGCCATGTTAACCCTAGCCATCAGAACACTATAAGGAAGGGAGAATATTATCAACTTTTTGATGTTGGCATTATCTTTTCTTGATTTGAGAGAACCTGGACTAGGTCACCTCAAGTTGGTCCCTAGAAATTAAGCTTCATAGTAGTTTACAATGCTATTATACTATTAGTACCACACATCACTTGGTGGAGGATGTATATCGACTACCGTGAGATTCTAAAGTGGAGTGCGTGATTCTATAAAGTCCATGGTTAGTGTTGGTTTAAGGTTTACTAGATTAGTTAATTAGTCTAGTTTTAGTGTCATATAGTTGCATTTGTATTCATTGTACATTGTATTGCATCTGCTTGTACATATCAATAGGTCCCATCATAGGTGTACCGGTATAGTTCCTCTCACCCTTATCTCTCAACTGTGTTATTTGCTTTTTTCCATGGTTATAGTTTTAAAACATTGAGGATAATGTTTAATTTAAGTCTGAAGGTAGACTATTTTCAAAGTTGATGTCTTCACTGGTGTAGCTTTAAAATTACTTGCAAGCACACAAATCAATGTTGCCATTTGATTGCAACAGAGGTCAATCTTGCAAGGAATCTCATTAAATTTTCAATTGATTGGATCTTACTTAAGTTACTTATCTTAGCCAAAGACAAAGTGTTTTAATTAAAATAGGACTTTAAGTAACATGGATATGGAAACATGCATAAAATTAGAATCATGAACTAAAGGAAACTTTCTAAAAATGAATATTTTCAATGGAATTAGAAACTTTCTTAACTAACACGCATTCAATAAAGGAAAGTAATATGAAACTAGAATGAATGAATCTAAGAAACTTAAACTAAGGAAACTTTCTAAAAATGCATGTTAGGATTGTTACAACACAAGGGAACATGAATTTTTTATGTGGACCTTTTAGGGGCTTCGGCCCCTCCAACCTAGCAAGCTAACCATGTAGCTCGACCTATAAAAAACTCTATGAAGTGCAATAAAGCCCATCGAGTCATCTTCTCACTTCCTACAAATGAGTAAAAACCTAATTAAATCCTAGAAAATTATATTGATTAACATATTTAATCTAAATTTGCTTCTAAGCCTATAAAATATCAAACATTTAAATTATTATGCCAAAAATGCTTGTGTTATAAATTTTAAAAAAAACCTTGGAAATAACACTATATTTTATAACACATGGGCTACTAATTGGGTACTTTTTATACATATTTGAACCCCTATCATTCATCATAGATTATATCATCCTTTTTATTGCTGTTGAGTCAAAACTGTAATTAGAAAAGAAGTTGGATGATAAGTGTTCAATTTTGTACAAAAAGTACCCAATTAGTAGCTCATGAGTTATAGGCATAATCCTAGGGTTTTTTTGAAACTTTATTACACATGTATTTCTGATCTAATAATTCAAAATTTTGAGATTTTGCTAGTTCAGAACCTAATCTTGATTAAATATATGAGTGCTCATAATTTTTTAGGATTTAATTAGGATTTTTCATCTTTTGTACGAAGTGAGAAGATGATTTAATGGCCTGTATACTTAGCAATTTTTTATGGGTTGAGCTCTAAGATTAGCTCACTGAGGATGTGGGGAGCATTGGGTAACTTTCGAGTGCAAAAGCCACAGAGCACCCTAAAGTTTTGGCATGCATTCTTGCTTTGCACATGTTTCGAAAGTGATTCACTTAGGGAAGGAATGTGATAGACTAAGACTTAGAAAGACAAATAAGATCAGAATGTGGATTCTTACCTCTTGATTGGTCCACCCATACATGATCATCTTACCATATACAAATCTCTCTCAAAATATTCTAATCATCCCTTGAAAATCACATTTTTAATCATACATAATTGCTTGAAATAATGCTCTAATCATGTGACTCCAAGTGGCATGGCTTGAATGGCTCACTTTGATGGCTTTGTTAGCTTGGCTTCAGTGGCTTACTCCCTTGGCTTGCTTTTATGATAATTTTTAGGACTGTTGAAACACAATAGAACATGATCTTTTTGTGTGCACCTTTTGGGGCCTCTGCCTCCTATACCTCTAGTTAGCTAACTGTGTAACTCAACTACAAAAAACTCTGTGAAGCACAATTTAGGCTATTAGGTGATGTTCTAACTTCCTACAAATGAGTATAAATCCTAATTGAATGCTAGATAATTATGACGATTTACATACTCTGAACTTGCTTCTAAACTAGCAAAATATCAAATTTTAATTCAAAACTGCAACTAATAAAAAGTTGGGTGATAAGTATTCAATTTTGTATAAAAAGTACCTGATCTGTAGCCCATGTGTTACAAATTAAAGGCATAATTATAGGATTTTTCCAAAATTTTATAATACATTCATTTCTAATCTACTAATTCAAAGGTTTAATATTTTGTGGGTTCATAAGCTAATATAGAGTTAGTTTGTGAATGATCACAATTTTCTAAGATTTAATTAGGGTTTTTCATATTTTTATAGGAAATGAACTGAAGATCCAACGGCCTATATTGTGCTTCGCAAAGTTTTTTGTGGGTCGAATATGTAGTCAACTTGCCAAGGGTGTAAGTCACCCTTACTTGGGGTTTGTGGGTGAAGCCCTTGAAAAGTCCACAAAAATCATGTGTTGTTGCATTATAACAGTGCTAAAAATTATCCTAGGGTAAGCAAGAAATCAATTAAAGGTCTCATTTGCATTAGAATTGGATCCATGCATGAGGTTTCCAACTAGGAAACCTAAGGATTTTATTAGAGGATTATCTCAAGCAATTATCCCATGTTAAAAAGAGTGATTTTCAAGGGATAATTGGTAGGTTTTGATAGATACTTTTAAATGGTAAGATGATCATGCATAGGTGCACCAATCAAGAGATAAATTCCCACTTTCCAAATCCATTTCCTTAACCTAACTTAGGATTCCACATTTTTGGCTTAAGGATGGAGATAGCTTCCTAAAAATTGGCATCTCACTTAGTTGTTAATTTTGGTGGTTTCCTAATTAGGAAACCCCTAGATCTACTTCAATTCAGAGCACATAAAAAACCCTAGATCTTTCAACCATCTTTCCTACCTTTTTTTGTTTCCTTTTTTCTCTCTTTCCAACAACTAATCACCCATCCATTTAGGAGGGGAGGCACTCAACACCACCTTTGTAAGAAGGTAATGCCTCCTCCCTTTCTAATTAGCATATACAACTAGTTTATCTTTCCTTGAATCTTGCATTTACTCCTATTTTTCTTGCTTAATTCTTTAAGATGTAAGTTACTTTTTCTCTAGTAGTCTCAGCCAAGAGAAACGATAGCTTGAAACTCTTTTGTTTCCTCTCATAGTTCTCTTGTTCCTTGCTTTCATCACCTTGTTTCTTGCTTCTTTTCTCCATTTTTTGCTTTGATTTTCTCAATTGAATTCACATGCATGATATTTGATTTTACATTGTGATCATTAGAGTGTGTTTAATTCTTTCTTTGAATCAAGTTCTAGGCTTCAGAAAAGTGCACAATTTCTACCCTTGTTATCTATGTACCTGTGCACCATTGTTGAATGTAATTTCAAGTCAATGAATGAATTTATTTCAAGAGCATAGTTCTTGTTTAATTCCAATAAGGAATTACTTTTAATTCTTAGTGTTATATTCAATGAAAAGTGCTTATTAAGTTTCTTTCAATGCCTTACTTGAATTGAGTTTCATATAGACCATGTTGCTAGAATTTTTCATCTTATGTTTCATGTGTAAGGTCCAGCAGTCCATACATCTTGTTTGCTTGAAATCTCAGGAACTCATTTATCTTTTTAGTTATTTTGGTGATTTCTTTTATTAGTTTATATTAGTTAGCTCTTAGTTCATAATTTTTGGCCATCTCTCAACTATAAACCCTGTGCACAACTCCATGAGTTATGTACACGGTAATTGGGTGAATTTCCTTTAGAAAGTTCCATTTTTAGAAAGTTTTAGGATAGGAAAGTGTTAAATTAGGAAACTTCCTTTTTTGGTAAGTTCCTTTGCATTGCTTAAAATTCATTCTAGTTTTGAATTAGTATGTTTTATTGAATGCATGATAGTTAAGAAAGTTTCTAATTTCATTGAATATTTTTAATTTTTAGAAAGTTTCCTTTAGATGTAGTTTCTAATTTAGTGCATGTTTCCAATTTCGTGTTGCTTACTTTCCTAGTTTAAATTCAAATATAATTCAATCTCCCTCTTTGCTAAAGTTAAGCATCTAAAATAAGATCCATCTACTATACAAATTTTGTAGAATGTTCCTTTACTAGGATGAGAATTTGGATTTTTTGACAATTCGTGTTATCTTTGTACTTTATCTTATTAATATATTTGTATACAATTAGTTCATTTTATTATCCTTTTTCTAGAGTTTATCATGAAAATTAAACTCAAAATAATTATTGCACATATTAATGAGAGAATTATCTATTTTTAACTAACTTCTTTTTTAGTGTCAATTATATCTTATATATTGGCTATATTCACACACTCACATTATGAGGCTTAATTAGTAATAGAATATCCTTACCATAAGGGTAAGATTTTGGGCTGTTCTTCAATTTTATTAATATGCTAAAGTTAGATATTTATTGAAAGTGGAAGAAAAATCTCTAAGAAAAATAAAGTAACTACCATGCGACTATTTTTTAAAAATGTTTATGGGTAGACTTAATGGAAACCCTTATGAGACTATAACTCATCCACTAGGGTTAACCTAAGGGTTTAAAAGTTTTCTGCATATGCTAAATGTACACAGCAACACTTGCAAAAGTGGTTACGAGCCTTAGATTTTTCTATTCCTTATTTTTTCTTTTTGTAGTTTTGCTCAAGGACAAGTAAACGTGTAGCATGAGAGTATTTGATATTTTTTATACACAAAAAATATTGCCTATAATATCCCTATATTTAGCACTTAACCTTGGAATTACTTTATATATCACTAATTAGGGTTTATTTTATAATTTATAGGATTAGGTGATTTTCAGTGGGCTGCTCACCATTTTTTTAGGCAAAAACATGTTTTGCTTTAAGGGAGAAAACATGTTGAAGCTTGGTTTGTGATTGGTGAAGAAGAAAATGGTGGACTGAGGAGAATTTGTAGGAAGCCAAAATGTGTTTGTTTAAAGAAATTTCAAGGAAATTCAAGCCATCCATTCTAAGATATGCTTAATCCTTTAAATGAAAGGAAGGGAGCAAGGAATCTTACTCAATTCATACCTAAGGAAAGTCACATGTCATACCATTTTAATATAAAAATCAACATTTTTTTCAAGCTCGGGATGAGAAGTAAAGAGAGATAAGGTGATAGGTAGAGAATAAAGATAAGAAAAGAAGAGAAAAAGTAGGACTTGTATGTGATCTTCATAGGAGGGAGTTTCCTTAAGGAAACTTCCACCTCCAAAAGTTTCCACATAAACTACATATAGAAGAGGATGCGTGCAACTCAATAAACAATTTTCCACTCTAGTATTCAATGCACAAAGTAAGAGGAAAAAATAGAGAAGTGAAGAAGGATCTTGAATCCATGAACACATCTTAAGGTGGAGAAGACATCATCCAAGGTAGGAAAAGGACTCATCTCAACATCCATCTCCATCCCTCTCATCCTTTTACATCCATCCATCTCCTTCACACGTCCCATCATCATCCTTCCCAGCCATTCATCCATCCATCCATCATCTTGCCATCAACTCTCAACCATATCTTCCTATCTCTCTGGTTTCCCACACAAGCTCCTATCCCCACCTAACTTTGTATTTCAGTGCCTCATCCATCTCCATTCTTTTTGAACTCCATTCCTAACATCTAACCCAACCACCCCTTCCCTTCCACTTCAATGCAATCCCACCTCCTCATCTCTTACATCCAACACTCCATCATGCCTAACATCCTTTCATCTTTCCCTTGTACTCCAAGCATTGCCTTCCGTCTCTCTTCCTCTCTCCCATCTTCATAATACATCATCTCAGTGCCCTCTATCCTTCATCACTTTTTCACTTTAATTTAATAAAAGATTATTTGATTGCTTTAGTAGAATGTTTAAGTATTTATTTTGTTCTTATTAGTTCTTGTTAATTGTTCACTAGTAGTAAAATTTATTGAAAGTTAACTTTAGTTAGAGAGTTAATGACTAATTATTTATTTTATAATTAATTATTGTTTAGAATATATTATTAGGATTAAAATATAGTTTTGATGTTAAATATGCTAGGATAAGTTTTTATCATAGGGTTAGGATGAAACCACCTTAGGTTAGGTATGTTAAACTTAAGTATTCTTAAGTTTTAAATGTGCTTAAATATCAATTATAGGTCTAGCAAATTAACTTATATAACTAGTGATTTCTTAAATTTGAGATATTAGCATATTGGTTAATTAATAAAGTTTAGATAATCATAGACAGTTACTTCACTAATAAGACAAATTGTGCTTGGAATAATAAACTTAATTATGCAAAACCTTAAAATTGAGAAAATATAGACATTAGGGATTAGGGATTTTTAAAAGTAAAACCTAAGTTACTTGAATTTGGATATATTAAGTTTAATGTGGTGGATTCTAAACCCTAGATTTAGTTACTTGATTAATTTTATCTCTTTTTAGTGTTTTTAAGTGTACTTGATTTAATTGATTAAACTCATTGGCTAGGTTAAAGTAGTCTAAAATATATTTTAATTAAAATTATGTGAAAATTCAAAAATAGAGTCCTAGTGGGATCGACCCGTTTTTTGCCTTATCTATGTTATAGTGGACTATCAATCCTAATTTTCATGAATTTTGAAAAAAGAGGAAAACCAATCCATTCCAAAATTACATTTAGCATGAAAAATCATAAATTCTCAATTTATCTCTTAAAAAGAAAAAATATCCCTTTAAAGCATTTCATGCATATTTCTAAAACAATTTTAAGCTAAAATCATTAGATAATCATGCTGCGTATCTAAAACGAGAAAAAAAAACATACTTTCATGTCCAAATCGCAGGCCAACACATCTAATCTATGGATCAGATTTTCAGGCGTTAATCTTAGCGGTCCTTTTACAAAGTCGTGTTACTTTCTATCAACTAATATGTGCGTAACACGTAATTATGTATGAGTGGAAGCAAATCACTATGATATGCATGGCATATTCTTGTAAGAACGACAATGAGACCCAACTTTCTAGGACCATGCGTATAGTAATATTCCTTAATCATGTTTAACTGGCTGGGTTTATGCGCTCCTAGCAAAAATTTAGACTCTAAATCTTCCTAGCATCATGCGCATAGTTCATTTAAGGAGCAAATCATGCGTATAATATGAGAAAAGGAATTCAATCGTTAATGATCAAATGCAGAAATACTAATAACAAAATCTAGTTCCATCATGCTTATGACTTTGATAAATGCGCAACATGCATAACATATAAGATGAAATTGAGATGTAACGGTACATGCTTCTGGATCAACTAACGCAGGATTCGCAAGATATATTCTGATGCATGAAATTCAAATCAAAACCCCAACGTCCATATTAATGTATATAAGTGAAATTGAGTTTGTAATAAACTCGTCCAACAACATGAGCCCTTTCATGCATGATCAAGGAGATACAGGTAAGGAAAACATAATTCATCCATAAACATTTTGACTTATGAGTGTGGCGCACTGGATTTCATTCATGTGCACCCATCCAAGCCGTTTGATTTGAACTCACAGTTCGTATCATGCATCTCATACAAGATGACGATCAATTTATTCATCAGCACACTAAGTGTTATGGGTGTTGTGCATGGCTTAGATGATATTTCTTATCATGCGTGCCACCTTTTTTCCGCGTAATATGCATAAGCTAGGAACTTCCATATAATACTACCCAGATTATTAACGTATCCTATGAATATTCCACCAACATATATCATGTGCCACTTACACATACTATTAGAGTTTGCCGTAGTTCCATGCGCACAAAATCAATTCAGAAGCTCTACGCAAATTTTTCTATAATAGGGCATAGAAAATAAAACATGTTTGGAACTGCAAGAGTGTGACAACCTAGGTTTTTATATGTATTTTTAAATATAAGACTAATTCCTAATGCAGGATTGATCCAATTTAGAAATCATTTTTGTAAAAACAATGCAATGCAGCGGAAAGACTTTTCTTTTAAATTCACTTTGAAAAATCCTGACTGTCATTTTTTTTTCTCAAAATAAGGATTTTTGATGAAATAGCGCTCATTTCTATTGAAAATTAGTCAGAGTTTTCTCTCTTTCTTAGACATATGACATTTAAAGCATGTCATTATGAAGTAACTGATAAACATTCGTCGACATTTTTATAACATAAATGGAGACTCTGTCTCCTTTCCATACATCTAAAGAAATAAAACAAATTTTATCAAACAAAACACACCGAGAACCTCTACAACATAACCCAGTCACATAAGTCTTCCAAATTCCCATAATTACATACAATGCAGTCTCTTTCTCATGGGATACCATAACTTCAATGTAAAAACCAATTCTTACCTATCTTTTTCCAAAGCTTCCGTTGGCACACTCCGTCAGTAAACAGCTCACTATTTTCAAATAATGTCAGCATGCCAGACCTACTACTATTCTCTGTGTCTAAGTTATTGCAAACCAAAGCAATGCCTCAGCAAGCAATTGCTTGTATAGGTGAATAAGATGCAGTTTTATATAAACAAAATTATAATAATTTTATATAAGTCAATTTGTCCATGCTGAATCATGCAAACACAATTCAATTATCATTTAATTTGAATCATTCAAATTCATCAAAATCACAAATCCATGCTAAAATGGAAGAAATAACAATGCAACAGCTCTAAAACACACTCTTTGAAATGTAAAGTATGTAGTCACATGTCAAACTCACAAATAATTTTCATTTCCTGATACTAATCTTCGCTCTTACAAGCCATTTCACATATCAAATAGTAATGCATTGTTGTGTGTATCAAGTACACAGCAAACAATATTATCCTCTTTGGTGTAGTGAGTCGGCGCAATGGGTTAGACCCAAAGATACACCTTAAGGCTTTGCTCCTGAGAGATCGGTAGCTTGTCCAACCTGAAGGCTCCTGAGAGACACTTCGTCAGTAAATAGCTCATTGTTTTCCAATAATGTCAGCATGCCAGACCTGCTACTATTCTCTGTATCTAAGTCATTGCAAACCAAAGCAATACCTCAGCAAGCAATTGCTTGTGTAGGTGAATAAGATGCAATTTTATATAAACAAAATTATAATAATTCTATATAAATCAATTTGTCCATGCTGAATCATGCAAACACAATTCAATTATCATTTAATTTGAATCATTCAAATTCATCAAAATCATGAATCCATGCTAAAATGGAAGAAATAACAATGCAACAGCACTAAAACACATTCTTTGAACCAGTACCTTGTCCAGGGACCGATAGCTTGTCCATCCAAGAACCAGTACCTTGCCCAGACTGAAGGCCCCCCCACATCATAACGACTCCCTGACTTGCCCACATCATAACGACCCCTTTCGCTCATGCGAGCCATTTTACAATTTTCTGATATCAGTCTTATATTTTCTCACATAGTTCACAATAATGTATAGCTTATGCATGAATAGTTTAATCGTGGTTCAAATTCAGCATGCACATTCATCTTATCTTTTGTATAAACTGAAAAGATTCAATGTTCAAAATTCATATACAAATACATATATAGCAAAAAACTTAGCAATCTTAATTCCACCCACCTCAAATGGTGCTCTTCTAGTTCACTAATACTAATACTTTATTCAATTCTTGTATACGCTTCCAATCAATCATGCCTTTGTAAAATACAAAAGCACATTCAGATGTACAATTTTAAGACTTCTCTTAGCTTTTCTAGTATGAAAGCTCCCTCTAAGTTAGTCCCTGGCACTAGTCGTCACAAGGCGAAGTGACAATGCTTATTTCTATGCTAAAGGTATTTCATTAGCTATTGGTTGATAGCTAATTGAATGACCAATAATTGCTAGATTTCTAATCTATGCCATTGGCCCTGGATTGGCTATCCACCCCTCTTCTTAAGTGACTACAAGTCACTTTCACTATTTAGTGGTTCTAACAATTGATTCTTAACCAGATAAACTCTTGGGTTGGTGCTAAATGTTATTTTCCATACTACAGTCCTCAATACAATATGTAATTGTATTCCTAATTCAAACTTGATATAATGAGCATCATGAACAGTTCATATTAACCAAATTCTTTTTATATATGTTTATCCAAATTCTAAAATTTATATTATATATAAGCCAATTCAAGGTTCAAGAATCTATATGTGGCATCTGATCATTGATCCGACATCACAAAGTCTTTGTTTGAATATTGACAGATCAAACGGCCTAAATCATCTGATTTGTTTCACTTCAAATTCATATATTTTTAGTCATCCTACTATTTTTAAGGATGGGGAACTCATCTGTGGTGTCTGATCATTGATCAGACATCTCAAAGCTATTGTGTGAATAGTACCTGATCGGACGGCTAAGCTTGTTTGATCAATTTCCAACTTAGATCAACGATCTTAGTTGATTTCAAGCTTTACCAAGTACTCACTTACTTAATCCTAGGTTTAGATCAAAAAATGGACGGCTAGATCATCCCTAAACTTAGATCTAGCGTAAAACTATACAGATTTAGCCAAAAATAAAAAATTCAAATGGTGGGTTTTGTATATCTTACCTGTTGGATGCAACTTTGTGCTTTTCCCATCCCTGGATGAGTTGGATTGCCTCTAGTTTTAGGTGAAACCCTCTGAGCAGCGTTGCACGTGTTGTTTCCTTTTGATCTACGATCCAAATCATCTCAGATCTCCCTATAAACTTAGGGGTTTCCTTTGTTTAGTCGTGCTGAACAACAAGATCGGCTTGGATTAGTGATTTGAGCTGGCATCGTCTCTGGTGATGGCCTGGAAATCTGCCACGTGAAAACCCTAGCCTCCCTCATCTTCTCCATGGGGTTTTCCTGGCATGTAGATCCTGTCCCTGCCTCTCTTCTATCCTTCTTTTCCCTCTCTCCTCTTTCCTTCTTCTTCCCTTCTCTTCTTCTCCCCCACCGGTCTCCTTAGTCGGGTTTTTCTATTTCTCTCCCTCTCTTTATTTCTGTCGGGTTGGGGAGGAACAGACCCGACGTCTGTCGGGTTCACTTAAGTGAAGGGGGTGCCTGTATCAAATATGGCCCCCTTTATTTAAGCATTTCTTCTTTCTTTCTTTTTTTACAAAATTGCACTGCATATTTAAATACTCATGTCTCCTCCATCCGAACTCTGATTTTTGCAAACTTAATGTTGTTTGAATAGTATTTTTGAGTACTATCCAATTATAAAGGTCGCAATGCTAGATTAGATGTCTATCCAATCTTTTGTTTATAAAACTTCAAAAGTATGAAATTTAATATGTTCTTTTCATCCCAATTTATTATTTTACAAGATTCACTCAAATAAACATTTAAATTTTTTAGAATGTTACATTCTTCCCTCATATGAATTTCATCCTCGAAATTCTTTCCATATTATTCTTTAAATACTTCTAAAAAGTATCCCCATATCATAAGACAACTAATCATATTGACAATACCAGCATGAGCATTGACAAACTGATAATTTCACATCATGTCATCCTCTCATACACCAATTCACATATAATTCGATAAATGACAACCAATTCAAATTAAACAACTTAGAATTTAATTAGAACATGTCATAAGCACATATAATGAAATTAACATAAACTAAACTCTCATCTAGGAGTTGGTTATTTGTGTTGAATTTTAGTACTAGTAAAATCACCATATCAATAAAATCAAAGCATCTCAGCTCACCATTATGCAAATCTATGCCGAATCTATTATAGAGCACATCGGCTTACCCATAATCGTTCATTTACCAAATCAAACTAGAGCATACATCTCACTAATAGGCAACCATATGCTAGTCAAAACCAGAGCATATCAAGTCACCAACAGGCACTCTATGCCAATGAAAATCAATCCACAACACGATCATGCTATAAGTACTTGGAAGCCTACCACCTAGAAGGCTACCAGTGCCTCTCACACCTACCCTCATCGACTGCGCTCATCAGCTACTCACAAGTATAAATCGTAAATTGAATTTTGATTACTCATAAGAGAATAATCTCATATAATATTATACATCACTGTTATCCTGGTGAAACTCTATTACTCAGCATTAGCAGTTCATAAGACTAAGGAACTATGAACCTCAATCACCAGTTTGGCTAATGTCAGCCCATCACAGTCTCAATAAACTACCTCTCTATCATTCAAGATATTGCAGTAAAGGAAACTCACTTCCTCTCACCATAACTCAAGCTATCAATGTTTGCAACAAATGATGAGTCCTTAAACATTCTAAATTAGTGCACAAGGATTCCTTATGCTCTTTTTTGTTCATGAAGTATACGACAATACTATCTATTAACACAATCATGGCTCATCCAATTATCATTTGACGATTGAATCCATCATATCCATACATTTTGTTAGTGTATTGGTTCCACCAATTAGTATCATCCAAAACTCATAACAATCATAACAAGTTCTAAAAATCATCTTAAAGATGTCATCCTCAAAATCCTAGGCAAGTTATAAGTACACCTCAATCAATCTCCACAAACACCATGCACCATCCTGAGTTGATCAAATAGATCATCAACATACAATTGAGAATATTGATTCTCTATCACGGTACTATTAAACAAACGGCAATCCGTGCATAGCAATAAAGATCTATCTCTCTTCTTACGAAGAAGACTAATGCACTTTATGAAGATCCACTAGATTTGTTAGAATCCTTATTAAAAGCTCATATAATTGGATATTTTCCAGCTCAGTTGGGCCATCCCATATGACATTTTATGTAAATAGTACTATACTCGGTGCCAAATCCACTTTGAAATAATTCTTTTGTGACAATATCATGAATACTCCTCATGTAGGACTGCAAACTCTTGCAAATCATCTTTGTGCTTAGTTTGTCGCTACTAACGGTCCTCCATTGTCACACAACAAGAATAAAACTTGGCACTCTCAGAAAGAGCACTGCACTACCTTTAAGGTAGGATCAGCTAATCCATCTTAAAGATGACATCACAATCCACCATAATGAGCGGGATGAGATCGTCGTTCATGATCTCTCTTTTACTAAGTTCATAAGGTACCTCTTAAAAGTACTCATTAGCCTCCAATAACTCTGTCGATGAAGTCATAATATCCAACTGAAAGGATAACAAATCCAAGCATGTCTAAGCAGGATGTCAGCACATAAAATGAAAGAATGACTAGGTCCTAGATCAAGGAGGATCATAACGTGCCTACCAATAATCATGAAAATACTCTCCACTATCTAGTTTGAAGCCTGTGCTTGCCTCGTGGTAATAGGAGAAACTCATCATTGCTAATGTGGGACCATCTTTGCTTTGATCCCAATGTCAATTTGTTTGACTCATTATCCTCGGGGACAGTCTCTAACGGAATGCACTAACTCACCATAGTCAAGCATTTAAAAGATTTACCATTGTAATGGTAGATGTTGATACTATTGCCGCTATTATGACATCTACTATAAGACATAACTATTTAGGTACTTATCCTTGCAAGTAACACACCTCTTCAACCTGTAATCTCATTTAAATGCTGTTGAGATGTCTGATCTCTTTGCTTTAAAGTAGCCAACTCTCTCCCTGTATCACCAGTTACTCCTTAGGCAGGGATATTGATCATTATACGCCTCCACAAGGGCCTTCTAAATAACGGTCTCAACAATAGAGGAACACGTCCTCTCAAATGACTGCCATTTGAATCTTCATAATTATAATTTTAGTGTCTTCACTTTCATCATTTCATTTCTAGTAACTATGAATTATTTCATGACCATATTAGTCAAAATCAACTGCAACACAGTCAATCTCACATCCAATGAAACTGATCTTTCATCATAACCTTCGTTATTAGAAACCACAATATCATCACTATCCATATTGAATGTAAATCAATTATAATCAATTTCATCTAGCCCCATTCACTTCATCTATCTTTCTCCCTGGTTGATTAATTAAGTAATCATCACTATTTAGTAATTATTCTTTTAGAATAGCCGTCAGGTCTTGTAATAAATATGCATTTCAAATTATAATTAAAATTCTCAAAATAATTCATAAACATTCTCCTCACTAATTGTGATGACCCAGGTTTCCCATGCAACTTTAAATGCAAGATCTAAATTTCCTATGGCGGGATGCATCCCTATTTGAAAACCATTTTATAAAACCATGCAATGCAGCGGAAAACCTTTTGTTTTAAACTCATTTTGAAAACCCCGAGTGTCATTTGCTTTCATAACAATCAAAGTAGTTTTTGAAAAACTTCAGAAATCATAAATGTTTTTCCCCAGGTCTATCCGATCCAAAGACATAGTCCAACTGTAAATAAATACAAATACATGTCCAAAGGGTAGAGAGTTTACTTACATGTATAATTGTCTCCTATTTGATTCACTTGCTCGTAGCACTAATATCTCCTGAGGCATCTTCTATTTGTGAGTGGACCTATCCTGAAAAATGTTAAGGATAGGGTGAGTATATACTATACTCAGTAGGAGTTTATCACTACTAGTTTTGTAATGCATGCTATGTTTAAAATCATATGCTCTTTAAAATATGTGCATGTTCGAACAACCATATTCAATATCGATATTAAAAACCATTGTCGAATCGGAATACTAACGACTAAAGAATTGCATAATCCAAGTCGAAAGTATCATATATATATCATAAACATAATGATATGCATAAGATGCTCAACTGAATCCAACTCATGGATATATGGTATGGTCAACCAACCTCATGTCATGCCATATGCAATGCAAGTAAATCCTCAAACCATAGGGCCCAACTATGCCCACAACCTCGTCCCCGTGTGGTCCCAAGGTACCTAGGGACACAGGGTCATATGTCTCAACGGGACATATGACACTTCGACCCAGTGCTGTGACACCAGTGGTAGCCCCCTGTACCACATGCAGTCGAAGCAGGGACATGCCCTTTTTGGGCGTGGTACCCATCCACCTAATAGTGGTAGAGGCTGGAGGCCAACCCAGACCTCTCGGCATAGCACCCACGAGCTTACTAGCCCAAATCATATGCGATCAAATAAGAAAAAATCTCCTTTTCAAAACTTGTCCTCTTTGGGTCCCTCACAACTGCCTGGCCCTCACAACTGCCTACCTAGCATCTTTTGGGCGCTCCAGCGTCTTTTGGTAACCCTCAAGGACATACAATTTTTCAAGAACTCAATGCTCACAAATCATGCAATATATGCAATTGTTTGCAAAACATGTCTATGCATAATGTATTTATCATATGCATGCTGAATGAATGTATATACTAAACAAGTCATAAAATAAGTCATGCTAAACAAGTCATATACTTATACTTAAAACATGCATTCAAAACAATCATGGCTCTTTTTAAAAGTCTAGTAGCGATAGAGCACCTACCTCAAAGTCTCTTGGAGTCGCGTCCTTTATCACTTCAACCTGTCCCTGGGTCTCATTTATAAACTCTTAGGCATGAATGGATACAAGGAGTCCTTATTAATTTTAATCCATTTAGACATTAGATCACTAAATCTATCTTTTGGGGTCCATGGTCCTTGCCTAATTCATTGTCAGGCTAGATCCTATGATGTGGATTTACTATTCAATGGTTAACGCCGTAAATTGTCCTATAATCCTAACTTTAAAGTCTCATTGGGTCCGCATGTCCCAGTTTCCAGGACACCCGTGCATCCTGGTTGAACCGCGACCGCCTCACGTGTGTGCGTACCCAAAGGCCGTGCCAGGGACCTCATTTTGCACACACACATACATGCTCAAGTGACGTGCTATAACGCGCATCATCACACGGATGCACCTTCAGTGTAGTATGGCGTGTCTCAGCTCCCAGGGCACCCCATGCATCCTGGTCGAGCCAGGACCTGTGCCCCATGTCACGTGGCCACCCGAAGGCCGCACCTGGGATAGTGTACGCACTGTCGTACACCTTGAACCCATCCTTGGGACCCTGTCAGCATGGCGTCCCTGGGATGCCTTGTTCATGCAGAGCCAGTTGGGACTGGTCTTAGAGCATTTTTCTGCTAGGAAACCCGGTTGAAAAACGGCTGGAAACGCTAGATCCAGCATGGATCTAGCCTGAAAGGTGGAAGAACCCAAGACAGAGGGAAGAACAGGCTTACCTGGGGAGCTTGGGGACGCCTATCGCTGGTGGTAGAGCCCATTCCGGTTCTGAAACCCTTTGTCGCCGGAAAAACTCGATGAAGGTAAAATCGTGCAAGGCTGGAACAAGAGAAAAGAGGGGAATGGGGAGACGGGAATGGCTGGCCTGACTAGGGCTTGGCTGTTGCCGGAAAATGCAGAGGAGCTTGGTTGAGACAGGTTTTCGCTTTTGCCGGAAACCCCCGTCCCAAAATAGCCGGGAAATGTGTGTTTTGAAGAGGGGGGAGATGGGGCTTTTTATAGCCCTACTATGGCGGTGCTGCCATTGGTGGTGGCAGGTTTCTGGAAAAATCGTGAAAAGAGGGTTTCTGGAGAGATCTGGAGGTGGAAGACGATAAGGTGTGCCGTTATCAAAACGGCCCCTGTGTTTTTCGCTCTTTTTCATTTTCTGTTTAAATTACAGAACTGTCCCTGATCTTTAAACGGCTGTAACTTCTTCATACGAACTCCGTTTTTGGCGTTCTTTGAGGCGTTGGATTCCATTTTTAGAGTAGAATCTAGTGGTACCATTTCCTGACAAATTCCTTATGTTACTGTTTTAAATAAAGTGAAACATTTAACATAGTTTATTTCCCATAAAATGTCCAATTTTTGTTAAAAATAGCGTAAATTGCTCGGGTGTTACATTATTACCCCCTTAAAAGAATTTTGTCCTCGAAATTCCATAAATTATCATATTCAAGGTATTTTGTCTCTTAGATAACTTCTTGGTGAATGCATTCTCCCCTTAGGAATCAAATCCAGGCTCATCCTTAATTTATCATTTTTATTGTTCCTTCTTCAAGGACTTATCTATAAGGGCCGCTTTTGCTGCGTACTCTGATGCTTACTCCCATACATGCCAGTTTAACAATACCGGTTTCTAGCTGTAATTTATCTATCTCGAAATCCTTAGATGCCTATACTTTTTCTCATCATGTATGGGATAGCCTCCTTATAGGATCATGCTTCTTTATTCATGTATAAATTACTCCATACTTCTTTGAGATCATATGATCTTATTTCTCCTATTTCACTTTGAATATCATAGGATAATCCCTTTTCCTTCTTGTCATTCACCTAGTGATCTCTTCATCATCCACATCTCCTTCTAATGGTTGGTTATATGTCATTAGTACGAGTTCAAAAAAAAAATAAAAAAATTACCTTCTTTCTATTGTGTCTATCTTTTAGCTTTTGTCCCCAAGATACTCCACTAGCTAATATGGTATTATGTGCTCTACAGCCAAACCCTTGATTAACTTCGAATGACTTGATTCCTTGACAAAAATTTCATCCAAAATAAAATCATGAAAGTCAATTAGTAGCATCTTCCATCAAGGACCTTATCATATATTGAAAGTAAAATGTCTTAACTCTATATCTAGTTTCATAATTATTGAATTCATTAAACGCTTTTCTCATGTCAAATGTCAATGGTTGATTCATCATCATGGATCAAATGTTCACGTCCAGAGGCCTATCTCACTATTCACATCAATTTGTCATTAGGATTTCCAATAATGTTCCCATTTATGCAAAGCAAAAACTCTCTTATTCATAACCGAGTACCCTTACTAGGTCATGGTTGAATCCTTTGGCATCATCCTCTTTGTCTTTCTTTGCTTGATGGTTTTCTTCATAACTTTTCAGTCCAAAAGTTCTATACTCAATCTAGTAGGGTCAGTCCTTAGGAAATTCCTTCAATTGATTTTTCGTACTTGGTATATGCTCATAACAACTTACTATTTGTCTAAAGGCAACGTAACATAAATCTTCACCTTATAGTGTGCTAGTCATCTCATCTTTTCTCCTTCCATCCCCTATGTCAATATATTGTTTAATCTATTATCAAGGCTTTATTGTCAACCATGTAGTCTGGATTGTCAGGAGGTATCCTCATAAGTAGTGATTTTCTCAATTCCGCAAATTTTATTCTTCAAGTGCCTCCTCATACTTAGCTTATAATAGCAATTCTCGTTCAATAACTACTACATCAAGTTATGCTGAAGCTATTAAATCATCAAATTTGAAAAACACTCTGGTAAGCATGGAACATTTTGGTAGACATATAGAAAAACTTTATTTGATTACCTATTGATCTCTTTCCAGATATATCTTTGTCATAAGCTCAAGGGTCTCTACAGTGATTGGTACTTATCTACCTTTCTTTTCAATCCAAGTCAACAGCATCTTTCAGACCCACAGTGATTTCTATGGTTTGTTATGGTATCTATTCAGGTTTGAAAAAATTTGTCTCCCTGGTGGAGATCGCTCCTTATTTTTGCTTCTATCTTAGTTGTTACTGTATTTATTGTACTTGTAGCTCCTCCATGATGTGGCCTAATCAACTGACCTCATACCCTCAAATGACTTAGTCTAACAAGTAACTTCTTTCTGGTAAAACTCATGTCCAAATACTTATAATATCCCTCTAAGTATATAACTTCGACTAATTAGGGTGGGATACCTTTATTTAGTCAACACTACTCTAAAGGTAATGACTAAATAATGGTCTTAAGATTTTTGGTCTTCCAATCTATAATAGTAAGACCTCCATTATGATCCTTGATGGTACCCTACTTGCTAAATGGGCAAGTCACTGTCTCGGCTTAATTCCTTTCTCAATATATTTTATTGACAAGGTGGGATATCACCAAATTTTCTTTTTTATGGATTATATCCATTGGTGTTCCGCATAAGCTAATGGATCCGATAAGAATCTAATTGTAATAATTGATATCAAACCATTTGTAGAATTTTAATTTCTAGTTGGTCACCATTCCTCTTTGAAAATTTCTTGTCGCATAATCTCCTGAAATTCGATACTCTACTCAAAATCTTAAACCCCATATGCTTTCTCTCTTTTATACTCTTTTACAATAAGATCACCAACTCATCTATCATCATTCCTTCGAAATTGATTGGTTTATCTTCCCATATGATTCAAAATGAAAGATTTTTATGGATCTATTCTTTCCTCAATAAAGTCATGACCTTTTTCTTTTGAATATTCAATATTCATTAAATACTTATAGTTACATCTCTATCTCTTTCTCTCTTTTCTTCAAAATCCTCATTTTTGTCTTCCTAGATCAATGTCTTCATGTGCTTTGTTGCATATAATCAATACTACATCTACTCCTTTACTTAATAGATATGATAACCTGAATGCTTCTCGGAAATTCTAAACTGTCTTAAGATCATTGAAATCATCAATTACCTATAGCCTCAATAAAATTCATACAATGTCTTAATAATGGCATTGAATTTTTTATGATGCTATACTTTTCTTACAAGTTCATGTTAGGATCAATCTATTATCATCCTTAGTATTATCATCAAAATCTTTGGTAACACTATCGAATTCATTTCCCTATCATATTCGTGTGATGTTCCTCTTAATCACATAATATGTCACTTATATACATCTTCTAATTTGCTCCATAATACTCAGGTAGTTATTATTCAATAGCACTTGCTTCATGAGACTCTAATGAAGTTATAAAAAATTGAGCTAAGTCCTTCAGGATCCATACCTTTGTGATCTAGTACGAGTCACAGTTATCCCCTAGTATCATCTTGTATGCTCATCCTTATTAGATTTTCATCAAAATCTACTCAAAGTCCATCTTTTACATCCCCTATCATACTCATATCATATCCCTTGTGATAGTGTGCTCATATTCTGATATTCTTTATGATGGTAAGATAGCCATCTAAGTTCTTTGATTTTCTCACCTTTGATAAGATTACTTTATTGCAGGTCAGAACTATATACTAACAAGTTCACTAACGTCCCCATTCATCATTCTCATCATAATATGATCCATATATGAGTTTTCATATTTGCACCATTGCACAACAATCCTTATTGATAAGATTTAAGCCATCCAATGTCTAAGTATTTGCTAGACTCATCTCCTTTTTCACCTATTGGTTTATGGTGAAATGCCTTGAGCATTAATATTGTAATCCTCAAATAGAAGTAGTCATCTCTACTACTTCCATTTATACTACTTCTTCTTGATTTTCTCCATTATCTATGACCCTTGGACATGCTGGACTGGCTATGAAAGGATAAAACCTGTGCTCTGATACCAACTGTGACGACTCAGGTTTTCCCATGCTTTTTTAAATGCACGATCTAAATTT
The DNA here is from genome assembly GCA_035236585.1 of Warburgia ugandensis. Taxonomy (NCBI): domain Eukaryota; kingdom Viridiplantae; phylum Streptophyta; class Magnoliopsida; order Canellales; family Canellaceae; genus Warburgia; species Warburgia ugandensis. The sequence continues at coordinate 53,873,310 of CP141128.1, read as the reverse complement.
CCTATGGCGGGATGCATCCTTATTTGAAAACCATTTTATAAAAACCATGCAATGCAGCGGAAAACCTTTTGTTTTAAACTCATTTTGAAAACCCCGAGTGTCATTTGCTTTCATAACAATCAAAGTAGTTTTTGAAAAACTTCAGAAATCATAAATGTTTTTCCCCAGGTCTATCCAGTCACAGCACATAGTCCAACTGTAAATAAATACAAATACATGTCCAAAGGGTAGAGAGTTTACTTACATGTATAATTGTCTCCTATTTGATTCACTTGCTCGTAGCACTAATATCTCCTGAGGCATCTTCTATTTGTGAGTGGACCTATCCTGAAAAATGTTAAGGATAGGGTGAGTATATACTATACTCAGTAGGAGTTTATCACTACTAGTTTTGCAATACATGCTATGTTTAAAATCATATGCTCTTTAAAACATGTGCATGTTCGAACAACCATATTCAATATCGATATTAAAAACCATTGTCGAATCGGAATACTGACGACTAAAGAATCGCATAATCCAAGTCGAAAGTATCATATATATCATAAACATAATGATATGCATAAGATGCTCAACTGAATCCAACTCATGGATATATGGTATGGTCAACCAACCTCATGTCATGCCATATGCAATGCAAGTAAATCCTCAAACCATAGGGCCCAACTATGCCCACAACCTTGTCGCCATGTTGTCCCCGGGTACCTAGGGACACAGGGTCATATGCCTCAACGGGACATATGACACTTCGACCCAGTGCTGTGATACCAGTGGTAGCCCCCTGTACCACATGCAGTCAAAGCAGGGACACGCCCTTTTTGGGCGTGGTACCCATCCACCTAATAGTGGTAGAGGCTAGAGGCTAGAGGCTAGAGGCCAACCAGCCCAAATCATATACGATGAAAGAAGCAAAAACCTCTTTTTCAAAACCTGTCCTCTTTGGGTCCCTCACAATTGCCTGGCCCTCACAACTGTCTACCCAGCGTCTTTTGGTAACCCTTAAGGACATGCAATTTTTCAAGAACTCAATGCTCACAAATCATGCAATATATGCAATTGTTTGCAAAACATGTCTATGCATAATGTATTTATCATATGCATGCTGAATTCATTTATATGCGAAACAAGTCATAAAATAAGTCATGCTAAACAAGTCATATACGTATACTTAAAACATGCATTCAAAACAATCATGGCTCTTTTTAAAAGTCTGGTAGTGATAGAGCACCTACCTCAAAGTCTCCTGGAGTCGCGTCCTTTATCACTTCAACCCGTCCCTGGGTCTCATTTATAAACTCTTGGGCATGAATGGATACAAGGAGTCCTTATTAATTTTAATCCATTTAGACATTAGATCGCTAGATCTATCTTTTAGGGTCCATGGTCCTTGCCCAATTCATTGTCAGGCTAGATCCTATGATGTGGATTTACTATTCAATGGTTAACTCCGTAAATTGTCCTCTAATCCTAACTTTAAAGTCTCATTGGGTCCGTATGTCCCAGTTCCAAGGACACCTGTGCATCTTGGTTGAACTGCAACCGCCACACGTGCGTGAGCGCCCAAAGACCATGCCAAGGACCGCGTTTTGCAAGCGCACTTGCATGCTCAAGTGACGTGCTATAACGTGCATCCTCGCACGGACGCACCTTTGGTGTAGTATGGTGCATCTTAGCTCCTAGGGCACCCTGTGCATCCTGGTCGAGCTAGGACCCGTGCCCCATGTCGCACGCGCACCCAAAGGCCGCACCTGGGACAGTGTACGCACTGTCGTACGCCTGGAACCCATCCTTAGGACCCTGTCCCAGGCGCACATGGAGCATGGTGTCCCTGGGACGCCTTGTTCGTACAAAGCTGGTTGGGACCGATCTTAGAGCATTTTTCGGCCAGGAAACCTGGCTAGAAAATGACTGGAAATGCTAGATTGAGCATGGATCTAGCCTGAAAGGTGGAAGAACCCAAGAGAGAGGGAAGAACAGGCTTACCTAGGCAGCTTGGGGATGCCTATTGCCGATGGTAGAGCCCGTTTCGGTTCTGAAACCCTTTGTCGTCGGAACGACTCGATGAAGGTAAAATCGTGCATGGCCGGAACAAGAGAAAAGAGGGGAATGGGGAGACGGGAGACGGGAATGGCCAGCCTGACTAGGGCCTGGCCATTGCCGAAAAATGCAAAGGAGCTGAGCTGAGATGGGTTTTCAATTTTGCTGGAAACCCCAGTCCCAAAATCGCCGGGAAATGTGCGTTTTGAAGAGGGGGGAGATGGGGTTTTTTATAGCCCTGCTATGGTGGTGCTGCCATTGGCGGTGGCAAGTTTCTGGAAAAATCATGGAAAGAGGGTTTCTGGAGAGATCTGGAGCTGGAAGACGATAGGGGGTGTCGTTATCAAAACGGCCCCCTTCGTTTTTTGCTCTTTTTCGTTTTCTGTTTAAATTACAGAACTGCCCCTGGTCTTTAAAAGGCCGTAACTTCTTCATACGAACTCCATTTTCGGCATTCTTTGAGGCATTGGATTCCATTTTTCGAGTAGAATCTAATGGTACAAAGTTTCCTAAAAAATTCCTTGGGCTACTATTTTAAATAAAGTGTAACATTTAACATAGTTTATTTCCCATAAAGTGTCCAATTTTTTGTTAAAAATTGCATAAATTGCTCGGGTGTTACACTAATTCTGGCCATCACTATTTTTTTGTATGTATAAGAACTCCTTAATTTTTATCTCATAGGCTAGTAAATTCATCCATAAGAACACTAAGACCTTATTTCATCAAAATTTTCAATGATTTTCACCATCCCACAATTTATTCATTAAATAAATCCATTTTCAAGTTTAGTTAATACAATGCTTCTCTAACTCTCTCAAGTTCTCATTAAATGTAATCATTCCTAATCCTTCATCATCATCATCGTTCTCATATTATTGTTATTGCCATAGTTGTTAGGCCTTTCCAAAAGTTTATATACACATTGTCCCAGTTAGAATTTGAACGTATTCACTAAGTTTATATATTCATGCTTCAATTCTCCACTCACTTGCTTTTCTTTCTTATCATTCAGTGATCATCCTTATAGAACAGTTGTCATACCCTTTATGCATTAGGCATCTCCAATTCATAACTAGAACTCTCAAGAATCTTTTAAATAAGTATTTACTTCTCAATGATAACTAGTTGTTGGTATTTCTGTATATATAAAGAATAACTTATTTTCATTCCTTCGATCAAAATTCGTTTACATAAGTAGATCACCTGCCTATGATTTTCCTAATACCAAAATTTATCCATTGAATATATCCACAACATATACAAACTAATGTTGTAATTCTCTTAATTTTTCCTAAGTTCTCTTCCATTATGATTATTCTCTGCTCTCTTTTCATTATAATCAAAATATTATTGTGCAATAGTAATCATAATTCTCACATGTTTATACGAATCGTCAAAATTAAAACTTAGATCCTCTAAAAGTCGCCCCATGTGAATAGATTTATCTATGATAATGTTCTCATTTAGATACACTAATTTTGTACTCTTATACTATTGTTTCTTACTCTCAGAACTATACTAATTTTGTAATAGTACTCCTCTTACTCATACCAAGGCCAAACATCTATTGTTTTCTTAGAACTTGCCAATCCTTGTGGGTTGCATCTATTGTTGTGGTTGCATTAGCCAACTAAGGCTTTACATCATATTGGCCATGAAGTTCGTCATCTGACTCCCCTAGTCAAATGGCTCAGCAGAGAGGGTAGTCGTACTTAGACTCCTCCTCTTAGGTGGCATCCTTCCCTTCATCATAAGATCCTTTTATGAGTTACTCTCAAACTTGTTAATCACAACTTTACTTAATGTGAGTGGACTGAACTTAGGCTCCAATACCAACTGTGACATATCCTATAATACTACCCAGATTATTAATTTATCTTATGAATATTCAATGAACATATATCATGTGCCACTTACACATAGTATTAGTGTGTGTCATAGTTTTATGGGTACAATATCAATTCAAAAGCTCTACGTAAATTTTTCAATAATAGGCATAAAAAATAAAACATGTTTGGAATTGCAAGAGTGTGATGACCCAGGTTTTCATATGTATTTTTAAATACAAGACTAATTCCTAATGCAGGATCGATCAATTTTAGAAATCATTTTTGTAAAAATAATGCAATGCAGCGGAAAGACTTTTCTTTTAAATTCACTTTGAAAAACCCAGAGTGTCATTTTTTCTTTTTCAAAACAAGGATTTTCGATGAAATGAGTGATCATTTCTACCGAAAATCTAATAGAGTATGCTCTGTTTTTCGAACATATGACATTTTCACGCATGTCATTGCAAAGTACCTAATAAACATTCGTTAACATTTTTATAACATAAATGGAGACTCTATCTCCTTTTCATTCATCTAAAGAAATAAAACAAATTTCATCAAACAAAACACCCTGAGAACCTCCACTACACAACCCAATCACATAAGTCTTCTAAATTCCTATAATTACATACAATGTAGTCTCTTTCTCAACGAATACCATAACTTCAATGTAAAAACCAATTCTTACCTGTTTATTTTCGAAGCTTCCGTTGATGTGCTCCATCAGTAAACAACTCACTCTTTTGAGATACTGTTAGCATGCCAAACCTGCTACTATTCTTTGTATCTGAGGCATTGCAAACCAAAGCAATGCCTCAAGAAGCAATTGCTTGTGTATGTGGAATAAGACACAATTTTATATAAACAAAATTATAATAATTCTGTATAAGTCAATTTGTCCATGCTAAATCATGCAAACACAATTCAATTATCATTTAACAATTCAATTATCATTTGATTTGTACCATTCAACATTCATCAAAATGATGAATCCATGCCAAAATAGAAGAAATAACGATGCAACAACACTAAAACACATTCTTTGAAATGCAAAGTATGCAGTCACATGTCAAACTCACAAATCATTTTCATTTCCTAATACCAGTCTTCTCTCTTACGAGCCATTTCACATATCAAATACCAATGTGTTGTTGTGTGTATCAAGTACATAGTACACAATATTATCCTCTTTGGCATAGTGAGTTGACCCAGTGTGTTAGACCCAAAGATACACCAAGCCCAAAGACACCTCAAGGCTTTGTTCTTGAGGGACCGGTAGCTTATCTAACTAGGAACCAGGAGCTTGTGTTTGATGATGTGGGTTTTTAAAACAAATTTTCATAAATATTTGCAAAGGTAGGGTCTTAATTTTGAAAATTTTTAAAATACAAATAGTGGAAACATATTTTCTTTGAAATTGAATTGTCAAAAAAACCATCACCTCAAATTACTTATCATACAGATTTTTGTATAAAATAAAATTTCTATTAAATATCAATAGAAATGCTTTTGTTAAAATCAGGATTAATCTAGTGCTTCACATACATAGCCTCAGTAGTCATTACGTACCTTGTCCAAATATTACAATCCAAATTACAAAATAATCAATACAATCTTTCTCAAATTAAATACCCTGAGCAGTAGTTTGATGATGATTATTCTCAAGCCTTAAGTTTTCAATCTTCCTTAACTGTATCTGAGATATTGTAAGCATTCAAATATTTACAATATCTCAGCAAGCTATGCTTGGTAGGGGATTTAAGAAATATATTCAATATATCTCAAAATCAACCGTTCATTAAATCAATTTATACAATTGGATAATCATTTTATCTTTCACTCATTATATGAATTATAGGTATATATTACACATAAATAAAACCATTGAAAATTGTGAATATAGTTAATATCATCAATAATATCTCATTTCCAAACTGATTTTAATATTAACACTGGGTGTTAATATATAATCATACCGTATTGGGAATCATCCTCCAATACAACAATGGTAATAACTTATACTAGGCACATCATCATGCCATAACATAAACATAAGGCATCTCATCATGCCATAATCAATTGCATCATAATGCAAAATAATCGTAAGGATTACCATGCTTGTAGTCTCAATCTGTACAGTGCGCCTAGATAATTGCTTAATACTCCACTGATACCATGGTAAAAAATACAGATCCATGTTTGTATGGGGGGAACCATAGCTGTCACAGTGGCGGCCTTCCCATAATTGCCCCACTTGACATTTTGCCTCTCTTTGGGCATGGTATCATCATCATAATCAGTTTTGGAAAGTGGGTGGCCAAACCCTCATAACTCTCCTAGCATTGGCATCCCCAAGCATAAGCCTATCTTAAAACAAAACCACAAGCCTCCATGCTTGTATGGAAAATAATATTTCATACTTACAGACTGTGTGTCTGGTTATAATAGGATATGCCTATAGTTTATTTCCTTAAGATTTGGGGGTCAAATTTATATAGTTCAAATCTTCTCATTCTATCCATTAAGTAATTTCATAATTACTTAATCAATCCCTTTGTATTCATTTCCACATCATTTGTTGCTTTAAGTAATTTCATAATTACTTAATCAATCACTCTGTATTCATTTCAACATCATTTGTTGATCCATACACAATTCCAAGGCAATTATAATCAATCTATAATTATTAGGATAAGATCATGTGTAAAATACATTTATCTTCTATATTAAATATATTCTTAAGGTCCATCTACCTTTACTTTCAACAATCCACCATCCCATTGATCTTGATCATCATATCCTTCATGTATCTATCAAATCATATATATATAGTCATTTCCTAACTCATTTATACTTCCTAGTTGTTCTCTTGATCATCCTTACATAGGATGATTTGCATTTTTTTCCCTGGATCATATTAATGAAGGTCTAATTTATTGATCTATATTCATATTAATTCATAAACATACATACTAATACAATATTATGTTTCTTATTATTCCTGATCATTCCAGATCTCCCTATGGATCTTATTTCATCTATGATTATCTTAATTACTATTTTTATTAGGATTAGATAGTTTACTATCCTTTTATGATCTTATTATTTTTCAACTAGTTTATGTCTTACTGGTTGACGATAGTTTATTTCTTTCCTAATACTAGGTAGCTCCTCCTTATTTCAGAATTGACTAATGCTTACCAGTTAAAAGCTGCTCACAGAGTGGTTAATTCTATCCTCATGTAAGGAGGCATTTAGACCTCAAAAACATTGTCAGAAGGTGGGTGAAGAGCGAGGCTCTATTAGAGAACCCCCTTAACCACCATGTTCAGCATTTACTGGGATGACCTTAGCTCAACCGTCATAAGGTTCTTATGAGCATTAAACCCTAAGTACTCTTGCTATTTGATTTTAATTAAATCTATAAATATTTAAAATGTCATTCATTGGGTTTATTATTCTCTTAATTTGGGCCGAGGAAGGCCAGGGAAATGATATTCCTTATATTATCCTACTAACTATAGCCCTTTCTATCATTAAATCCATATCCATATTCATTGTAAATGTTCATCAATATCTATTTTTATTTAATTACATTTTCCATGTAATTTCTATAACATGAACAATTAAAGTGTAAATAAATAAATCTAAAATCTACTAAGCAAATAAAAGAACACTTACAGTAATTCACATATTTATTCATTTTGATCAAATGATCATATTTTGATTTCTATTCAGTTTAGATCTTGATGTTCCATTTTTATTTAGATCTATCACATTATCTTAATGTGATATCATCACTATATCATTGATTCATCTCATCAAATGATCTGATCTTTCTTGGTCTAACAGATCAAGAAGATCTCAAGTCATTTTATCAAAATTAAAGGCATAGATCTCAATCTATCACAAATTAGCCACATTAAGCTCATCAATCCATATGATCTTAACTTTAGATCATCATTCAAACTAATTTTGATGCTCTGATCATGCTTGATTACTCAAATGAAGAAATCCATGATCATTTTTAAGATTTCTCTTCCATTAAGGTTAAATTTCTTAATTCATCCTAGATCAATCACATCTAACTCTTGATTCCATATTCCCGCATCACTTGATCACTGATGGATCAAAAATCCAAGGTCTGATCATGTCATATTTGGCTGATCATGGGAATTAGTACCTCTTTTTGTAATTTATAGAATTTTATAGTGAATAAACCTAAAATTTATGTTTCCATTAGATTCTACTCTTCCCTAGGAATGCAGAGCTTCTTTTCGATCTTGATTTGAAGTTAAAATGAGGCCAAAATTAAAGTTTTAAGTTTTCAGTCAAAACAAGGGCCCAGATTCGATCTGGGCTCACAAATCGACGGATCGATCAGTGGCCCATCCTCATCGTATTCCACCAGTGATAGATGGTGTACAGGGAGGGGTGACCTGGGATAGCTAAGACGGTCCAATCTAGATCGTCAAATCAGTTCTTCCCCAGATCTCCCAGATTTGACCACGTCAAGGGCCCAAATTTCATGCCCTAAGGTTTTGGGATCTTTTGAATCCATCCAACAGTTCAGAATTTTCAAAAATGTTGTTTTACCAGAGTTTTCCATTTAGGTCACCAGTGATCCAATCGCGGGTGAACCAAATTCAATGGTGATTTGGCCAAAAAAACATGGGGTTTTTGAAGAGGAGATACGGGAGACCTACTTGAATCTAGTCTAGAGTAGAGAGGATAGCCGGAGAAGAGGGTTTCTTGCTAGATTTTGAAGCCCTAGCCGGATGGCTAGGATTTCTGTAAATGCTTTCCTTTGGAGTGCTTGTTGATGCCTGGGAGGAGGAATGGGAGAGGGGTTTTGAAGAGGGGAGTGAGAGGAATGGATTTTGGGTCTCTTGTGGTCTTTCTGGTGTTGGAGGAGCAGAAATCCATGAACTTGCCAGGCTAGGGAAAACTCTAACTAGCTGGATCATCGCAATCATCAGGTGGAAGACACATCCTCGGATGTGCCAGCCTGGGATAGGCTGGTTCCTGGACCAGGTGTGTGTGGGGACCACCGCTTTGGTTAAAAAGAGAGGAGAGAGAAAAAGAAAAGAAAAAAGAAAAGAAAAAGAAGGAAAAAGGAGAGAAGAGAGAGAAAGAGAAGAAAAGAGAGAGAGAAAGGGAGAGGGAGAGAGTGGGAGAGTCTTAGAGATTTGTGGAATTTTGTGGGAATCATGGGAGGGGTATTTATAGGGTTGTTTTTGAATTATTTTAATTAAAATTTTGAATTATTTTTATTTTAAATGATTTTTCACTTTTCTTATAAAATTAAAAGCATATTCCTCATCATTAATATTCCCTGAGCTAGCTGTCCACCAACTCACCTAAATTTGTGGACCCCACACAAAAGTGAAATGACCATTTTACCCTATGGGTAAATGTAAATTCACAAAATTAAGAAAAATAGAAAATTTTCACTTTAGCTCAGATTTCAACGTGCTTACAGTCATTCTGATTAGTTTCCCATGAATGATTCCAAATATCTATGTTTGAAGACCTCATTCTTTTTCTAAAAATTAATATTATATTAAATATAATGTTCTACGTCAATTTTCATAAAAATTCTAATTAATTCAAAATAATTCCCAAAAAATTAGGGTTTTCACATTCTCCATCCTGAAGGCTTGCCCACATTATAATGACTCCATGGCCCACCACATCATAACAACCCCTCAGAATGTGTCAAACTCCCCAAATAATGGGGCTAAACTCTTAGGAGCTAGTAGCTTGTCCAGCACAAAGGCCCGGCCACATCATAATGACTTCATGGCCTGCCCACTTCATAATGACCCCTTTCGCCCATATGAGCCATTTCACAATTTCCTAGTATCAGTATTATATTTTTCTGACATGGTTCACAATAATGCATAGCTTATGCATGAATAGTTTAATCATGGTTGAAATTTAACCTGCACATTCATCTTATCTTTCGTATAAGTTGAAAAGATTCAATGTTCGAAATTCATAGACAAATACATATATAGCAAAAATCTTAGCAATCTTAATTCCACCTACCTCAAATGCTGCACTTCTAGCTCATTTGATCTGTTTCACTTCAAATTCATATAAATTTAGTTATCCTACCATTTTTAAGGATAGAAAATTCATCTGTGGTGCCTAATTATCGATTAGACATTGGAAAATTATTGTGTGAACAGTACCTGATCAGATGCTGAGCTTGTCCGATTGATTCCTAGCTTAGATGGACGATCTTAGTCGATTTCAAGTTTTATCAAGTACTCACTTACTTAATCCTAGGTTGAGATAAAAAAATGGATGGATAGATCATCCCTAAACTTAGATCTAACATAAAACTATACAGATTTAGCCAAAAATAAAAAATTCAAGTGGTGGGTTTTGTAGATCTTACCTCTTGGATGCATTTTTGTGCTTTTCCCATCCTTGGATGAGTTGGATTACCTCTAGTTTTAGGTGAAATCCTCTGAGCAACATCGCACGTGTTGTTCCCTTTCGATCTACGGTCTAGATCATTTCAGATCTCCCCATAAAGTTAGGGGTTTCCTTTGTTTCATTGTGCTGGACAACAAGATTGGTTCGGATCAATGATTCAAGCTGGTACCGTCTCCACCGATGGCCTAGAAATCTGGCACATGAAAACCCTAGCTTCCCTCATCTTCTCTGGCATGGGGGTTTTCCTAGCATGCAGATCCCAGCCCCGCCTCTCTTCCATCCTCTTTCCTTCTTCTCCCTTGCTGTCTCCCTCATCGGGTTTTTCTATTTCTCTCCCTCCCTTTGTTTCTATCGGGTTGGGGAAGAATAGACCTGATGTTTGTCAAGTTCACTTAAGTGAAGGACGTGCCTGTATCAAATATGGCCCCCTTTATTGAAGCATTTCCTCTTTCATTTTTTTTTTTTCAAAATTACCCCTCATATTCAAATACTCATATCTCTTCCATCCGAACTCCAACTTTTGCAAACTTACTGTCGTTTGAATTGTCTTTTTGAGTACTATCCAATTATAAAGGTCTCAATGCTAGATTAGATGTCTATCCAATCTTTCATTTATAAAACTCCAAAAATATGAAATTTAATATGTTCTTTTCATCCTAATTTATTATTTTTCAAGATTTACTCAAATTGAGATTTAAAAATTTTGGGATGTTACGAAGAGTGATGTTAAAAATGAGTAACAAATATCATGTAGCATGCCTAAAACCTTGAATAGTTTACTCTAAGAAACACCCGCGTTTGTTCTTCAAAAACCTTGAAAACTTATCGGCTAGATTAACCTACCTCTTATTTGGATTGGACACTTTTCCTCTTAAGCTTTTCTAGCATTCCATTCCACTGGTTCTTAGTGCTCCAAATCAATTTTCTGATGGTTAGATAGGGTGGGTGCATCTCCTTCTTCTTTTTCTCCTACTTTTCTTCAACCCAAGACATCCAACTTAAGATGAGGTCTTAGTCTTATTTCCTAGTTGGTCTAAAATACCATTATATTTTGTTTAGTTATAGATATTTTGAAGCTCTCATTTCTTAAACTGCAATTCTTAAGTTTTCACTTTCTGATTTTTAGTTATTTCTTAGAATCCACTTATTTTCTTATAAATATACTTACTAATCTCATATTTATTCTGATTCTCCAAGAAAACCAAACCTGTTAAGAATGTCTATTTATGTGATTCATTGTATTTAGATGTTTTTCTAACTTAGTTTCCTAAATTTGGTTGTTATGTAGGTCCATCCTCATACATTTTTAACGATATATAGTAAAGGGTATCATTATCAATGTAAATTTTTTTTTTTTCATAGCTTCAATCTCAACCATTGAATTTAAGCTATCTTATAGTTGTTGGATAGATCTCTTAGAGCTCCATCTATTGGTAGAGGTCTCATTGTTAGGAAATTTAGCTCTCTAAAATATCATGTTTTGAACTCTAAATAAACTTTAGATTTGTTGTTGATCATAACATTTGGTTAAAAATGTTGGTATAGTACATAATGACCATTTTTTATATATATTTCATGAAAATTTTTGGTAAAAAGGATGTTCGAAAAAGGCATTTTTATGATTAGGAAATATGGCACGTAAGAATCAAGATCTAAATTGTGTAATACATTGACTATTTTTCTTGTTTGAAGAGGGGAAATTCTGTTTGGATTATTCCACAGCCTTACTATGAGGGGAGGTGCACAAACCTTAGTTGGCATAGGGAAATCAAGAGGAGTTAAGGGGCTTTGGTCCTTCTTCCCTGGTTCAATTAGAAAAGCCATGATTCAAATTGTGTTTCTAAGCTTACTATTTTAACATGTTAAATACATATCTTTTGGTTTGGTTTTCCTTAATTTGATTTTCCAAAAAACCAATTTTTTCATAAAGGTTTATGCCCATGAGAATAACCATTTAAAACATAACTTTTTGAAAAGAAGTTCAATATTTTGTTTGGACTATTTTTGAATTGAAATTACTATCATGTTGTTTCCTATTTTAGCTTGAAAATAATATTTGAAATCATATATTAAGACTCTAAAGTTGAGTTATTAAAAGTTGATATAGCAAACTAATTTAATGATGGCATAATCATTAAGGATATATGTTGAGCTAATTTTAGAGCATGTTTCCTACCTAAAAACTGGTAAAGTTTAGAGCATGATTTGAGTTCATATCATGTCTGGTTTTAGCATACAAGTATATTAGAGATTTGGCATTTGAGTGTGGTTTGAAAACCATGAAATTTGAAACTAAATGATACTTGGGTTTTGGCCTAAGTTATGCCATGAAACTATGTTATTTTTCAAAGTGATTTTCAAAACTAGATATTGACACTTGTTTTAGCTTGGGAGTGAGCTATGGTTAAGTAGTTGTGAAATTACTTGGTGAAGCTATTGTAATTATATGATTTTGATAAGTGAATGAATGAATTTTTTTTTATAAGGTTTTGCAAAATATATGAGGGTATAGTGATTCATAATATTTCCACTATTGTGAGATAGGCTAACAAGCCTTATGGGAACTATGGTCAAAGGTTGTTATGAGTTGGCATCCTAGCCTCTACCCACAAGATGTGGAATGGTTAAGACTATAGATTGTGTTATGAATATTAGAATTTCATCATATGGTTATGGTAACTTTATGGTTGTTTGGGCTATGACTAGCAGGTCTTGAAAGTGCTTGTTCTTATCTGCTTGTTTTTGTTATATGTGGAGTTTTAACAAGGCACCCGGGCTTGGAAGAACAATTTTGAAAACTAATACATATGATACATCTTTTAAAATGTTTTTAAAATAAAAAAAATTCTCAAGATCCTGATCAATTTCAAATAAAATTTTAAAAATTTCCTTTAAAAATTTGGGGTGTCACATTTGGTATGAGAGCATAGTTTATATAGCTCACAGCCAAACAACTTGAGAAACCATGAATTTCAATAATGAGAAAACAAGTCCTAGGTCCAATAGACAATAATGAATAAAAACTTGCTGGGTCATTTATTGTTTAATTTCCAAATTCCTTTAAGGAAACAAAGAAAAAGAAACAATCTTATGTCAATACTATAAATAAAAAAGAAAAAAAAAACAATCTTATGTCAATACTATAAGTAAAAAAGAAGCCACTTGGGAAGCAGAAAGTGAAGGGCGAGGGTTTCCTAAACCATTGACAAAGCTAATAAAAAATTTAGAGGATGAAATTTTTATGAAGGTAGAATGTAAAAAATTTAAATTTTATGATATAAATATTTATTTTACATGAGATTGACAACAGAAGCAAGTTAGCTCTATTGGTTATAGAATGACCATGAATGCTTTAGAATTAGAGTTTAAGTCTTTAAACTAGCTATAAGACTATCTTTTTGGACAATTTTTGGACCAAGAGGCAGAAGATGTCCATATTCAATGAACCTCTAGATTTGGACATCTCTCTTTGACTTAGTCATAGTGGAAATCAAGATAACTGTATGATAGGTAAGAGTATACAATATATGTGATAGGAATCCTAGGAATTTCTAGGGATTAAGAAAGTCAACAAGTAATAGAAGAAGATTGGATCTAGAAGATAACAAGATGAAGGGCGAGGGTTTGAGAATTAGAAAGTCAACATCTTCTAAAGTAAGATTAGAATCTAAGAGATATAAGATAGGAAAGAAAGGATAAATCTGAGATAGAATAAATGGAAATATAAATGAATGTCAATGGGAAAGTAACCAAGACATCCTCAATATAGGATTGGATGTGTTGGACTAGAAGGGAGAAGAGAAAGAAAAATGTGAAGGTGTAATACCCGAGCAATTTACGCTATTTTTAACAAAAATTGGACATTTTATGAGAAATAAACTGTGTTAAATGTTTCACTTTATTTAAAATAGTAAATGAAGGAATTTGTGAGGAAACTTGGTACCATTAGATTCTACTCAAAAAATAGAATTGAACGCCTTAAATAATTCCAAAAATGGAGTTCGTATGAAGAAGTTACGGTCGTTTAAAGATCAGGGGCAGTTTTGTAAATTAAACAGAAAAACGAAAAAGAACAAAAATGCAGGGGCGTTTTGATAACGGCACCCCTTGTCATCTTCCTCGTCAGATTTCTCCAGAAACCCTCAAATCCTAATTTTTCTAGAGAAATCTGCCACCGCAAATGGCGGCACCGCCATTGAGGGGCACTGCCTTCTCCCCTCTATAAAAGCCCCATCTCCCCCCTCACGAAAACACGAGTTTTCTAGTCATTGGGGCTGGGGTTTTTGGCTAGAATCGGAAACCCAGTTCCCTGCATTTTCCGGCAACGGCCAGGCCCAAGTCAGGCCAGCCATTCTCCCCACCTCCCCTCTTGTTCCTCTGGCTTCATCGGAAGTTGGGGTTTTCCCCTTCTTCATGGGTTCTGGACAACATAGACTCCAGCAAGCGTGGAGGGAAACGCACCGCTGGAAAAAAGGGCATCCCTAGGCTACCAGGTAAGCGGTTTTTCCCCTTTTTCTTTCTATTTTGCTTTCCCCAGGCTAGATCCATGTCGGATCTGGTCCTTTTCCCAGCCAGTCTTCCTAGCCAGAAAACAACCAAGCCAGTTCCAGCCGGCCCTGTATGAAACCAGGTGTCTCTTTTCCCAGCCGTTTTCCAGCCAGGTCTCCTGGCCAAAAAACGCTCTAAAACCGGTTCCAGTCGGCCCTGCATGAACAACGCGTCCCAGGGACGCCATGCTCCACATACGCCTGGGACAGGGTCCCTGGGATGGGTTCCGGGCATACGACAGTGCGTACACTGTCCCAGGTGCGGCCTTCAAGTGCTCGCGCGACATGGGGCATGGGTCTTGGCTTGACCAGGATGCAGGGGGTGCCCTGGGAGCTAAGATACGCCATGCTACACCAAAGGTGCATCCATGCGATGCCATCCAGGATGCACATCATAGCGTCGCTTGTGCATGCATGTGCACGTGCAAAATGCGGTCCCTGGCATGGCCTTTAGGCGTGTGCACACGTGAGGAGGATGCGGTTCAACCAGGATGCACGGGTGTCCTGGGAACTGGGGCACGCCGGCCTAATGAGACTATAAGGATAGGATTAGAGGACAATTTATAGAGTTAACCATTGAATAGTAGATCCACATCATGGGAGCTAGTCTGACAAATGAATTAGGCAAGGACCATGGACCCTAAAGGCAGATCTAGCGATCTAATGTCTAAATAGATTGAAATTGATAAGGACTCCTTGTATCCATTCATATCCAAGAGTTTATAAATGAGACCCAGGGACGGGTTGAGTGATAAAGGACGCGACTCCAAGAGACTTTGAGGTAGGTGCTCTATCGCTACTAGACTTTTAAAAAGAGCCATGACTGTTTTGAGAATGCATGTTTTAAGTATAAATTATATGACTTGATTAATATGACTTAATTTGATATATGACTTGTTTAGCATATAAATGAATTCTCCAGAAACCCTCAAATCCTGATTTTTCCAGAGAAATCTGCCACCACCATGGCAGCACCGCCATTGAGGGGCACCGCCTTCTCCCCTCTATAAAAGCCCCATCTCCCCCTCTCCAAAAACACATTTTTCGGCAACTTTTGGACTGGGGTTTTCGGCTTTTTACCGGAAACCCGTCTTTTTGCAATTTTCGGCAATGGCCAGGCCCTAGTCAGGCCAGCCATTCTCCCATTTCCTCTCTTCTTTCTGGTCTTAGCAATGGAGTTTCCCCCCTTCTTCGAGTTTCCCAGCAACGTAAGGTTTTCAGGAACGAGGGTTCCACCACCGGGAAAAAGGGCGTCCCCAGGCCACCCAAGTAAGCCAATTTTCCCCTACCTTCTCTTCGTGTGCTTCCCCTAGGCCAGATCCATACCGGATCTAGTTCTTTTCCCAACAGTTTTCCAGCCGGGTTTCCTGGCCAGAAAATGCTTGAAGCCGGCTTGGGCTGGCCCTGCACGAACAAGGCGTCCTAGGGATGCCATGCTGCATGTTGTGCCTGGGACAAGGTCCCTGGGATGGGTTCCAGGCGTACGACAAATGCGTACACTGTCCTAGGTGCGGCCTTTGGGTGTGCACACGACATGGGGCACGGGTCCTGGCTCGACCAGGATACACAGGGTGCCCTGGGAGCTGAGACGCACCATGTTACACCCAAGGTGCGACCGTGCGATGCCATCTAGGATGTGCGTCATAGCGCGTCGCTTGAGTTTGCATGTGAGCGTGCAAAATGCAGTCCCTAGCACGGCCTTTGGGCCGCACGCACGTGAGGCGGTCACAGTTCAACTAGGATGCATGGGTGTCCTGGGATCTAGCCTGAATAGTAGATCCAGATCATAGGATCTAGCCTGACAATGAATTAGACAGTTTAACTATTGAATAGTAGATCCACATCATAGGATCTAGCCTGACAATAAATTAGGCAAGGACCCATGGACCCTAAAAGGCAGATCTAGCAATGTAATAAATTGAAATTGATAAGGACTCCTTGTATCCATTCATACCCAGGAGTTTATAAACAAGACCCGGGGACGGGTTGAAGTGATAAAGGACGCGACTCTAGGAGACTTTGAGGTAGGTGCTCTATCGCTACTAGACTTTTAAAAGGAGCCATGATTGTTTTGAGACTGCATGTTTTAAGTATACGTATATGACTTGTTTAGCATGACTTATTTTATGACTTGTTTAGCATATAAATGAATTCAGCATGCATATGATAAATACATTATGCATAGACATGTTTTGCAAATAATTGCATATATTGCATGATTTGTAAGCATTGAGTTCTTGCAAAATTGCATGTCCTTGAGGGTTACCAAAAGACGCTGGAGTGCCCAAAAGACGCTGGAAAGGCAGTTGTGAGGGCCAGGCAGTTGTGAGGGACCCAAAGAGGACAGGTTTTGAAAAAGAGGTTTTTGGCTTGTTTGATCGTATATGATTTGGGCTAATACGCTTGTGGGCGCTATGCCAAGAGGTCTGGGGTGGCCTCCCAGCCTCTACCACTATTAGGTGGATGGGTACCACACCCAAAAAGGGCATGTCCCTGCTTCGACTGCATGTGGTACAGGGGGCTACCACTGGTGTGACGGCACTGGGTCGAAGTGTCATATGCCCCGTGGAGGTATATGACCCTGTGTCCCTAAGTACCCGGGGACCACACGGTGGTGAGGTCGTGAGCATAGTTGGGCCCTATGGTTTGAGGATTTACTTGCATTGCATATGGCATGACATGAGGTTGGCCGACCATACAAGATATCCATGAGTTGGATTTAGTGGAGCATCTTATGCATATCATTATGTTTATGATATATGATACTTTCGACTTAGATTATGCTATTCTTTAAGTCGTCAGTATTTCAGTTCGATAGTGGTTTTTAATATCAATATTGAACATGATTGTTCGAACATGCACATGTTTTTAAGAGCATATGATTTTAAACATAGCATGCATTGCAAAACTAGTAGTGATAAACTCCTACTGAGTATAGTATATACTCACCCTATCCTTAACATTTTTCAGGATAGTTCCACTGACAAATAGAAGACGCCTCAGGAGATATTAGTGCTACGAGCAAGTAGATCAAAAGGAGACAACTATACATGTGAGTAAACTCTCTACTCTTTGGACATGTATTTGTATTTATTTACAGTTGGGCTGTGTGCTGTGACTGGATAGACCTGGGGAAAAACATTTATGATTTCTAAAGTTTTTCAAAAGCTATTTTGGTTGTTGTGAAAGCAAATGACACTCGGGGTTTTCAAAATGAGTTTAAAACTAAAGATTTTCCACTGCATTGCATGGTTTTTATAAAATAGTTTTCAAATAGGGATGCATCCCGCCTTAGGAATTAGATATTGCATTTAAAATTGCATGGGAAAACCCGGGTCATCACAATACGTTCCATCACTATTTTGTTTCCGTATTCTTCATTGTTTGTCATTAGTTTCCCCTGTTTAAATTGTGATTTTCATGATCTTCTATGATTTATTTATTTTTTTTAATTTTCATAAATTTTTATAACAAATCCTTGCTTTTCCATTCCTTACATTATTTTGGAGAAAACCCAACTCGGGGTTTCACCAAGTTCTCTTACTCTCCCTTTGGCTTCCATTCCCTCTTCATCGTCATCCACCTTGAGTTGTTTCTCTTCTTCGTTTGATCAAAACTAGGAAACTAGAAAATTTCTAGTTTTGCCTTTGTACTTTAATTTAATTTCATTCAGATCCCTACTTTGTCTTTTTCTTTATTTATGATAATCTTATTCCAGGTTTGTCCTATCTAGGTTCTATTTTGTTCTTGAATTAGACCAGGAATAAAACAATAAAATCTTGTTTGATTAAAGCCTAACGAATCAACATTTAAGCTTTAACCAGCAAGATCACTTTATTTCTTGAGCTATTTCTCATCAAATTTCAAATCAATTATCAAATATTCATCTTAGAATAATTCCTAGCTGATCCATTAGTCCTGATCTTCAATCCAAATTCAAAATTTTTATCAATGCCTTCCACAACCAAAAATCTTTCCTTAGTTCAAAATTTTAAAAGTCTGAACAATCCAACCGTTGGATGCTTAATCAAAGGTATTAGTGAGAGATTCATTAAGGCCAATTGAGTTTGATGAGACCATATTTGAAGAAATTTACATAATCAAGTTAGGGAAGTTGATGTTATTTGTTATTTAGTTTAATTTTCTATCTTTTTGAACTTGAAATTGTATAATGTTGATTTATATAATAGATCTAAATTTTGATGTTCACTATTATTTAATATTTTTTTTCAATTAGTTGGTATTTAAATTTTATTTAAACTCCATCTCTAATAAGTTGATTCCTCGTGAGATTGACCTATAGTTGCATAACTTGTATTACAATAGCCTAAGTACTTGCAGAAAACAATCAACAAGTTTTTTAAGTCATTCTAGGGATCCACAATGAATTTTTGATAAAATTTAACAAAATTTTAAAAAATAAAATTATTTAGGAAGTTTTACGTTCATTTTTTAAAATTTTCTTAGAACATAATCAGTCTATTTCTTGAATTAGGTACTTATTGCAATTTTTATTTTGTATAAAATTGGAAAAAGAGGAATTCAAGGAGGATCTCAATTAGGATAGCCATATTTTTATTTTGACTGAATTATAGTGAGGATACATTATATTTTGCATTAATGACAATTCATTTAAAAGGGTTGTAATAATACAAGTCAAGGGTACACCATCATAACCTGGAAGTGGAGGTGAAATGTAAATGGTGCCACCCTTGTACGAGAAGATCTTATCCAAGATGCCAATGTGAGGAATCCTCACTCCTTAAAATTCTTGGCTTAGGGTTTGCATATTTGTAATAACTTTGCATTGATTTGCAACGTAATTGCATATAGAAAACAAATTTTATAATTGTTGTACTTTTAGGGTTTGCATGAGTTTATTGTTCTTAATTGCATTTTAGGGCACATCTATCACTTGAGGTAATTTATATGTTGATTGAACTACCTTGTAGTATGATAATTAGTAAGGACACCCAACCCCACAAGATTAATGGTGGATTTCATCACTACCTCTTAGCCCACCTAGGATAAACATCATAAGCACGTAACTCACCCTTCCAAATTAATTTAAAATCAATTAGAAGAGACTCTCGGAAGGAGGCGACCCATTGCCACTCCAGTGGCCCCTGTCTAATTGACTACATTGCTATTTAAACGACTAGCTCTACCATCACATTTTATGACTCAGACTACCAATGCCTAGTTGAGGAGGGCTATGAAGCTATTTGTTAGGTAAGGATCTAACTAGTAAGAGTTGGGGCAAGTCTAAAAGTGTGGAGAAGCATTTGATTAGGCTAATCTAAAATCTTCTCCTCGCACAAATTCAAAAATTTTAAATTATCAACTTGCTAGCCTTAAGTTGTTTAAATTTTGTGCTCTATCATTGTCCATCATTAGCAGTTAGGTTGCATTAGTCAGGGTAGTTTTTCTCATTTTAAAATAAAAAAGTACTCATTTGTTGTGTACAATGATTTATTTTGTTGTATATAAGAATTGATTACAATGGACTATCAAGAAGGGGATAGATAAAGTATGACTAGTACATTGGATAGGTTATTTGCCTCAAAGCAAGATAATGAGTCATATCCAAAACCTTAGTAAAATAATTACTGTGCCTATTCTGAACCATAATATCCCACTTCTGCATGGCCAGCAAGCTCCACATATAATAGATATTATTAAGAGCCAATAGATGCACCTCATGCATTCACAGAACCTATCAACAACTACTATATTGAGACAAATTACCAAGACAATAATGGATAGGCTAGGCATCATGAACAACCATGGTCTTAGGATTATAAATGATATCATGAAGAATAAGCATGGTCCTACCTTGACCAACCCTACCAAAATTATCAAGAAAATCAAGGACAATGATCATGGTTCTAACCTAATCAATCCTTTCCTAGTACTCCTAAGATACAATAGTATGTGCCTTTTGGGTCAATGCATTTAGCACAAAAGGAACAAACATTAGACAAGACCCTTAGGTTATTTATCGAATCGACTAAACAATGCCATGAAGAGATGGATCGACTCTATATTAATAAGGGAAAATAGGGCGCTGAAACTAAAGTCAACACTCAAGCATTTATGGAAAAGTTTGAAGAATGTGAATCATATGGGAATAATGAGGAGACAATTATTATTGATGATAGAATGGAAATTTAATGTGATCATTCTTAGCTACAAAGTTCCCAACCATCCATACAAACCTCCAATATAGATATACTCAATGCAGATCTAAGTCATTGTTATGATTATGATAAAGAGACATCCATTGAGGAAGAGAATGAATCCTTAGAAATCTCCAACCTAGATCCACTCAATTCATGTCCTTCTTATTTTATGAATTTGATGAAGGCACATCCATTGAGAAGGTGAAGGAATTGTTGGAGATTGTGCCATTAATAAACACTTCTTAATGGTAAGCCAGAATAGAATCCCTACAGAGCCTAATATTCTAATTGAGCCATGTCATGTAGAAGTGGTACCTGATTAGGACCTACAGACCTATTTGAACAACCATTAGATATTAATTTAGGCTTGCTTGAGATCTTATTCATGCTTGCAGAATAGGAAGAGAAAGGGTCTATTGATACTAACCCTACATCAACTAGAGGGTATCTAATAGAAGATAATCAGGGTTTGATCAAGAACAAGCTTTTAAGGACAATGTAAGGGAAATGGAGGAAAAAGATAAATTGAATAAATTTGTCATTGTTATCCCTAAATTTGATCAAGAAAAGGACCATCCATCTCCATATGGTCAAATATAATTTAAATTCATGGCAGTTCATATTATTATAATAATACTACCACCTAAATTTTTAAGGCCATATATTGACTACCAAGAAATTTTGAAGATGGGGGATCATCAATGTGGTCCCACTAAATTTACAATTGTGGTGATCTACTGTGTCATAAAGGTACCACTAGAAAACTTTACAAGATGGAGGAAATATATCAACTATTACAAAATTCTAAAGTGCCGTAAAAAAATGAAAAAAATTCCTATTTCATTGTTAAGGTTAGAATCAGGTTTAGATATATAAGTTAGTTATAGCCCATGTCTAGCTAAAGATCTTAAACTTAGCATTCACTCGGAGGCAACTCAGAGCTTTTTTAGAAAGTCTTAGTGTTCTACATCACTCATATTCATTTTAGGTCATACTTTCTAAACATTGGGAACAATATTTCTTTTAGGTTGGGAAGTGTAGAATTCTAACAAATTTTTGTTTTTTTAGATTTTTAGCTAATTTCCTTGATTTTCCAAAAAATTTTGAAAATTGAATTTCTTTTGAAAATTTGGAAAATTTTCAGGTCAATACCTACACTATGATGAGAGTTGGATTATAATCTAGAAAATTTTGACTTATTAATGAAATTGTATATGATTAATTAATCATTTTACTCATGTCAAAATCTCAAATCACATTTATACTCACAACTGCATATACATAGTCTAAATTGATAAGTAGTTATAACTTAAAGATTTAGAAGAAATTTTGTGTAGACTTATAACCTAACTGAGTTTTAGAGCCGTTCATTCTTTTTGAGAGGTTATAAATGTTCTTAATTTTCTTCAATGTACTTAAAGAAAAATTTGATCCCATCAAGTTTTAAATTTGGCTAATTACCTAAATTATTAGAGTATTAACTTTAAAATTCTAGAAGTTCATTGAATCTGATAGATTAGAGGAAACTTAGGAAATGATCTAGGCCATCCTTGGTATTAACCTAGATATATAAAGCCTAACCAATAAAGCAGTTTTACCCTTAGTTAACCAAATTAAGCCTTTAATATAAGCCTTTTCTTTTCTCGCCCAAATTAACCTTTACCCATATTGACCTAGTATAATATATCCAGTACCTATTTTCTTCGAAAGATATGTTGAGATGAATAAAGATGTACTTTTTAGTTGTAATAAAAGAATAAAAGTGAATATCAAGAAAAGAAATGTTCATAAAAGAGATTCAAAAAAAAAAAAAAAAAAGTTTGAAGAATGCAAGAAAGTGGAAAAAGAAATATTCACTTAAGGTAAATGAAGTAAAGAAGATTTATCAAAAGTAATGGCCTCTACTTATTTTTGAAGAATTTTTAATACCCTTTATACCCTTTCTTTTGAACCTATCATAAGTCTACATATTGTCCTAGTTGAAGACCTATTGATTCTAACATGAATAAAGGATAATATGAAAAGACAAGATTTAAAGAGGAGTATTTCTAAAAGTTCAAAGGTAATGGCATCTTATCCTTTCAAAAGGGATTAAAAAAATTTAAATTCCTTAGTAACTCCCATTCCTTCATGATTATATGTGAGATAAATTTGTTTTTATTGACATTGCTCACATATTTGAAAGAGACATATGATTTGAACCATTTATCTAATAGATTCTATCCCTAATTGTATGTCATTAGTGAGGATTCAGGGCAAAAACATATATCATATGGAGTTCAAAATTTAGAAGTTTACTTATAGATATGGATTATTGTATATGTACATTGTACACACACACCCACACTGAGATCAAAGCTTGATTGGAATGCATTTACCATATAGTAGGGTTTCGAATTTTTCATTCATTTTTATTAGTATACTAAATTTCATAGATATAGATTGAAGATAATTCTTTAAGAAAAAGAGAGAGTTGACTTGAAAATAATTTTTGGAATATTGAGATTGATTTTTCTCATGTTTTTCTTGAGACTAGCAAAATGTTGGTTGGGGTGTGTGTTAAGTGTTCAATTTTGGCAAATATAATTTAAATTTAGCATCTAATTAGATAATATAGCTGACCAATTTTACAATTTTAGATTAATTTTAGCTTTAATTGATCATCCTACCATTGATTTGTAACATTTAATAGTGAGATGATCATCAGAGCTAATCAGGTGTGTAATGTACAGTTTAGATGATTCTAGTTTAGTATTATGTTTTACAGATCAACCAAATTGAGAATTGGATTATTCAAATCAAGTTGATTAATATCAGATCATCTTCACCCTAAAAGAGCACTACAAGGAAAGATGAGATGGTTTCTAATTAAGAAAGAAGAACCCATAAGAAATGAAGAATTATTTGAAAAGGGAAAGCTTTGAAGAAGGAAAGAAGTGAATTTAGAGAGAGATCACATAGTGGAAAGAGATTTGCAGAAAACGAGAAACCAAACTAGAAAACTTGGAGAGAAGGAAAGCAAAATGGAAGAATAAAAGGATATCAAAGGAGGAATGAATGAAGGCCCAAAGCAACATATGGCCAAAGGGGAAAACTACAACCTCTCGCCCTGTTACCCATCTCCTCTTCCTATGTTTAGCTTTGGGAAGAGGGGACTGCAGCATGCCTGTTGCCCATCTATTCTCTATTTATTGCCCCATACTCTCTTTCCCTTTCAGTCTATCTCACCCTCTCCCAACTTCCATTAGGAACTTTAACCTACTTCTATCTCGGCCATCCTATACAACAAATAAAACCAACCTACTCCTGTCTCCCTATCTCTTTCTCTTAGTTCTCTCCATTGTAAGAAAACCAAACCCCCACATTCCTCCTTGCCAAATCTCAACCATCTCTTCTCTTCTCTTGTTCCTTATTCTTTAGTTCCTATCTACAGTCGCTAACCACTTTGATTTCCCTTCATTTTTCAATTGTTCCCTATCAGTCATCATTTCCATCCCTGTTTTCTCCCTTGATTCACCTTCTTTTCCCATAGTTCCCAAGTCATTGTTTGTTGCCTCCCTTGTTCCAGTCAAGTTTTAGATGTTTTTCCTACATTCCATCACTGTTTATTTTCCTACTCTTCCTTGTTTGTCATTAGTTTCCCCTATTTTAACCATAATTTTCATGGTCTTCTACCACTTCTTTTCTTCAATTTTCATAAATTTTCACAACAAAATCCTTACTTTCCCATTCCTTACATTATTATGGAGAGAACCCAATTCGGGTTTTCACCAAATTTCCCTACTCTCCCTTTGGTTTCTGTCCCTTATTCATCGTCGTCCACCTTATGTTGTTTCTCTTCTCTGTTCGGTCAAAACCAGGAAACCAAAAAATTTCCAATTTTGCCCTTAGTACTTTAATTTTAATTCCATTGAAATCCCTATCTTGTCTTTTTCTTTAATTTGTCTTGTTTTTATTCTAGTTTTGTCCTATCTAGGTTCTGTTTTGTTTTCAAATTAGACCAGAAATAAAACAATTAAATCCTATTTTATTAAAGCCTAACCAAATCAATGATTTAGCTTTAACCAACAGGATCACTTTATTTCCTAAGCTTTTTCTGATCATATTTCAAATCAATTATCTAATCTTCACCTTTGAACAATTCCTAGCTGATCCATTAGTCCTAATCTTTAATCTAAAAACAAAAATTTGATCTACGTTGTCCAAAACCCAAAATCTTTCTTTGGTTAGGACACCAAAATTTTAGGAAATCTAAACAATCCAACTGTTGGATCCTTAATCAGAGATATTAGTGAGAGATTAATGAAGGCTGATTGTCTTTGATGAGACCAAATTTAAAGAAATATACCATAATCAATCTAGGGAAGTTGATTTTATTTGTTAATTAGTTTAATTTTCTATCTTTTTGAACTTGGAATTGTGTAATGTTGCTTAATACAATAGATTTGAAATTTGATGTTCATTGTTATTTAATTTCTACTATTTCTTTAAATTAATTGGTAATTAAAATTTATTTAAACTCCATTTTTATTAAGTCGTCCTCATGGGATTGACCTGTACTCGCATAAGCCATATTACAATAGCTTGCGAAAGACAATCAACACTATAGCTAAACAAGATAACTAAAGGAAAATAATCACTAATCAAATGAAGAAAAGAGAACTACCAAAGTATCATGCATGTGACCATGGAATGGTACGCATGATTCATGGGATAGAAATGGCTCTACTTGACTACTTGAAAAACCTAGAACATGCAATCTAACCCTAACATTAACTAAGCAATTTAACACTCTAATTAGGTTCTTGAAAAATCAAGTAAACATGAAATGTATGGTGCTTGAAATTAAACTTAACAATCTATAAAGAAAAATCCTAGCATTTGATCATTCACTTAATGGAACATGAAAAACCTGAATTTATGAAATTCTAATGCAAGCAAACATTCTAGAATTAAGATAATTAACTGCTAGAAACAAGTATGAACTAAAAAATTTAATTAACTTCATTGAATTAGATTAAAATCCATCAACATAATGGCCACAATACATGTAATCCAAATTTGAAAGCAAGAAAGCAAGAAAGGATATCAATGAAACCAAAGGAGATCTAAAGGCAATGAAAAGCAAGGAAAAATAATAGGTTGAAGGTGACTTTCCCTTTGCTGTCACTTCAAGGGAAAAACAACTTTGGATCTTGATTAAATAAATAAAAAGAAACTAAGAAAATGGAGAAGTATTCAATCTAAGCAACAATGGAAGTTAAGAACAACAAAGAGAAGAAGATCATAAAGGAACCAATTATGCTTTACTTGAAGAACTAAGGACTCAAGACTTGTAATCACGCATGGAATCCTAGAAGAAAGAGAGCAGCAACCTTAGGAGAAGACATGGATGCAAAAAAGTAAGGAAAAGGATGCCTCCTCACTTTGGAGGAGGTGTTCTTTTCTTCCTTCCAAAATTTCTCCTCGTTGAATCGCTTTTTGCTATTTTATATTTTGGTTCCTAAGTTTTCAAGGGTGTCCCAATGTAAAGGTAGGCTGGGGATGAAAAAGAATGGGAATTGGATAGCTAGGATTGGAGTCCACCTAAGGTTTTTATCAAAGAGGAAATAAGTGAGACAAAATGGAATGCATGCCACTTTTTGAGGAGGGGTATCTCCCCCTTACAACAATCATTGGATCTCCTTGAAATATGGAATGTTGGTTGGCATGGATGAGAGAGAGAGAGAGAGAGAGAGAGAGAGAGAGAGAGAGAGAGAGAGAGAGAGAGAGAGAGAGAGAGAGAGAGAGAGAGAGAGAGAGAGAGATGAAGATTGGAGGATAGAAAGTGATAGAAAAGATAACAAAGAGAGGTGAGGTGAGGAAAAGTGATTGGCATGATAGTTTCCTAAGAAGTGGGGATTGGTTCGATGGTTGGAATAGAAGTTTAGGAAGATAGGGAAGTCTTACAAAGATAGGACTCTTGAATGGAAAGTAAAATTCGTAGTGATATTTAGTGGTCAAGTGGAAAGTGAGAAGAAAATGTGAAAACATGGAAAAACAACAAAAATGGAGAGGTATTTTCCTATTGGTCTACATGCTACCTTACCATAGTGGATTTTTTGTCAATTATTTTCAAAATATCCCCATAAAAACTAAGGATAATTCTTTGGAATTCTCCTCCAATCATGGAATTCCATGTAGCTTGTCTTATGTAGCTTGATAGCTAACTTTAAGAGCTCCATTGGCTTGGCTTCATGGCTGGCTTTGATGGCTTTCTTGGCTTAGCTTTATGCCTCAATTCCTTGGCTTTTGTGGATGGCTAGGCTCCTTGGCTTGTCACCTTGTTCATGGCTTGAATATGGCTAAGTGACTTAAGTGATACCCATGCAAAAGTGGTAGATTTTGTATGGCTTGTGCATGGGCCCACTTTGGATCCTCTAATTGCATCCATTTCTTATCCTAAAGATGGTCTTGACTTTTGATCTCACTTTGGATTGATGACTTTTAGGCCTTGAGTCAATCTATCTTGATCTTCAATTTTGTTCTTGATCGATCTTGGCCGTCGGATCATCATCTAGTTTCCTACGAAAAGTAAAAAAATCTAATTAAATCCCAAAAATTATGATTAATCACATATTTACCTCATATTAGCCTCTAAACCTTCAAAATTTTGGTCTTTTAGGTCAGATATGCATGTGTTTTGAATTTTGTCAAAAACCTTATTTTATCCCTATAAGTTAGAACACATAGGTAACTAATTGGGTGGTTTTTATGCAAAATTAATCACTTATCACTCACTATGGACTTGATTTCATCTCACTGATTTGTATCATGTGCACTTTATCCATGTTTTTCATTGGATCCCATCCATTGATTTGTATTATATTATGCACACATAGTTATGATCTTCTTTAGTTTCCATCAAATGATTTCATAGATGTACTCTATACATTATTGATTTTGAATCTAAATATTAATATTTCACGCACGTCATGCGCATCATGGTTCTTTCTTGATATTAAATCATGGTTGTTATTTCCATATATATGCACTATATGTATCACGTCCCAAAGCCATAAGTTGAATTGATATGTTTTTTCAGAGTTAAGCATCTTGCCTGAAATGTTTACCAGTTGCATAGTATTGTATGGATGAATACTTGCATAACACATAGGTTATCTCTGTACTGCATTGGATCTTCCAGGAGAGAATTTGTGCACCTAAAATTTTCAAGCCCCAACGTCCATTAGTAAATCACTTCGTTGATGACTGCATGTGCATTATTTAAAACATATGTTAATGTATCATTAGATCACTTGGTTGAGATCACATGCATTGGATTTTTGAAGGTTTTGACATTCATTTTGAATAGTCTCTTGAATAGTGGATGCACTACATGTCTAACATGTCCCAAAATGCTCCTAGGTTTGATCTCTTAAGTGGTAGTAGATTTACTAACAGATTAACATCCTGTTTTTTAGCCAAACACTTGTGCACACCATTTCTATAAATGCTACATGGCTCATCTACTCACACCACTTACATTGCTACTACACAATTTATGTGCATGCACCATTCATATAGTTTTTATGCTTGAACCAACATCTGTGTACCTTATTCTAGGATTGCTACATGGTTGGATGCATGAACCAGCACTTGCGAACACCATTTTTAAGACTTGGTTTAATGTTTATATTGATGTTTAACCGCAAGTGCACGGGCTATTGTAGTGTAGCTTATACAAGTACGGGTTGATCCTATAGAGACTTGACATAAAAAGTAGGAATTTCAATAAAATGTAATTATCTAAAATTAAAAATAAATCACTCAAAATTACTAAAATTATTGAAATGACAATCAAAATTCAGATCTAATCAACTTCTCAAAATTACAAAATTTCTAGTTCCTAAATAAAACAAATCAAATCAAATAACAAGAAAAAAACTACTTCCCTAGATTAATCACTATCAAAATCTTCAAATATGATGTTATGGAAACCTTCACTAGGAAGGACTATGAACTTCTAGATCTAATTTCAGAGCCATCTGAACTCTAAATTGAGATCGAAAAGAAGCTATGGAAAGCTTAAAACCTCTATTTTCTGATGAAATGATGAAATCTAGAAATTATATAATAAAACTTTCTGTATTAAAGAAACAAGTTTCCAATTACCTAGATCTTTAAGATTTGAGATGATCAGATCTTAGAAATATGTTTTAATAATGATATAAAATTAAAATAAAGTTATCTAAATTATTTATTTGGATAGATCTAAGAGATATTAAGGGATCTACCCACTATGGTAGAAAAACCCTAAAAATTTCAAAGGTACCCACTTGATCAATAAGATCAAGTGTGATCAGATCCTTGAAATGGATGGGATGGATGTTGATATGATGAAATCCAAGGAGATCATGGATGGATTATGACAAAAACAAAACAATATGACCTTTGGACCTTAATAAAGAAAACCCCCTAAATATAATTAAAACCGTTAATAAAAAGGAAAAGATCTAAGATCTAATGGTTGGATCATAAGTAAAGGTTCCTAAAGATGTTAATGCAATTAGTTTCATTTTATATTAGTTGATAATAGCATCTTAAATATGATTTATGTTATAAAGCATGATAGTGTAACTTTTAGACTTTAGCATGACATGTGATTAAATTGTTATCATAGGTTGCTAGATTTAATTATCCTAGGGGCATGATAGTGTGATTATATGCAAGTGTAACTTAGGACCAAGTTAGTATGATTTCATGCCATTGTAACTTAAGATCATGCTAGTTTAACTATAGTTTTATTCCATTAGGCTATGTTACATTCATAAGGAGCATGTTAGTATCAATGTTTGTTACATTTATATTGGAACCATGCTTTAAAGTTTATGATTTAATTGTTGTCAAATTTTATTAGTAGATTCAAATGTTAAGTAGTTGTTGAGATATAATGAGTATAAATCACCAAAATGTACTCTAATGAGAAAGTAGAGTTTCATGACACAAATAAAAATGGAGTACTTTGGACTTAATTAGTAAGGGCTATAGTTAGTAGGACAATATAAGGATTATCAAATCCTTGGCCAAAACTAGGAGAATAATAAACCCCATAATGACATTATTCATGGACTTAATTAAAATCTATTAGAAAGAGTATTTAGGGTCAACATGCTTATAGGAACCTTATGAAAGGTTGAGCTATGGTCATTCTAGTGAATGTTGAACATAGTGGTTAAGGGGGCTATCTAATAGAGCCTCACTCTTTCCCTACCTTTCGTTGACATTTGTGAGGTCTAAACGCCTCCTTACATGACGATTGAAGTAACCACTTTGTGTTCACCCATTCAGCTAGTAAGCCTTAGCCAATTGGAAATAAGAGGAGCAGTCTAGACTTAGGCTTAAATAAGTTACCTTCAACCAACAAAACATTAACTGGTTGAATAATAATAGTAAGAGCATAAAAGGTCAGTAAATTACCTAACCCTAATAAAAACTGTAAGTAAGATAAGGATGATCAAACAAGATCCATTAGATCTTGGATGATCAATAACAATAAGAATAAGAATATTATATTGTACTTAGTATGCATGTTTTTTAGTATACATGTTCTATTTCATTAAATTAGATAATCCAAACCCTTGATCAAAGATGATTCAAGGAAGAAAACCAAGATCATCCTCCTTAGTGATGATCCAATAACTGAACTTAGATCAAAGAAGAACTAGATTATAGAAAATCTAGGACCTTGATCTTTAGCAACATGTGTAGATTGTTAATCAATGGATCTGTGAAAGATCAAGATCAAGGAGATGGACACACAAAGACTTAGAGATAGAAAAATACTTAGATATGAATGATCTAAAGATCATTCTAAACATCAGATCTAGTAATCAATAGGATTGTTCATAATTTATATATTGACAATATGTATGGATGTACAGATTACATACATCAGTCAAGATCATGGAAGATTTGGGAAAAGAGATCACTCCTTAAAGGTAGGAGGATTTGATGAATTCATTTACATGGAATATACATGATTGACCTCATGATCTTATGTTGACAAGAGTAATGTTAATACTTGTATTAAATCTCTTGAAAACCTTATGATTCAACCAAACACATATAAGATGGTTAAGGACTAGACTATAAGTGAATAGTGAACTAGAAAATATTTCAGCCCTAAGTAAATAGACAAATGGTCTGATATATATGAAATCTATTTTACATACAAGCTTGGAGGCTTGTGAGTTTGTTTTAATAGGCATAAGCCTAGGGGGATGCTATTGCTAGATGAGTTATAAGGGTTTGGCCACCCGCTCCTTGAAATTTGATGATATGATGATACCTTGCCCAATGAGAGGCTAAAAGTCGAGTGGTGGCAATTATGGGAAGGCAACCACTGTGAAAGTCCTGTCCCCCCATACGGGCAGTGACATAATATTTTTCACTGTGGTATTAGTGGTGAATAGGGCAGTTATCCGAGCGCGCTAGTACGGATCAAGCTACAACATGACAACCTTTTTGATTATTTTGCACTATGATGCATATGGGAATAGGCATAGTGAAATGCCTTATGTTTTAGCATAATGAAATGCTAGGTAATTGTATATTACCAATATTTCCCAAGAAGCGAAATTCCCAGTATAAAACTAGCTGTGATACTAAATTCTCAAAATGAAGAGAATTGATCAGCTTAGTTGGGAATGATATTTGACTACTTTCATAAATTTAACTGGTTTACTCATGATGAGTATGTATGTATATAGATATACATAACTTACAAAGTAAGGAGTATGTTTAGGGATAATGGAATTATGAAGTATTGGAATTACATTGTCAATTATTATGCTTCTTGAATCCCCTTCCAAGCATTGCTTGCTGAGATATTGTAAATGTTGCAATATCTTAGATACAGGGAAGGAGAGTTAGGAGCTGAAGACGATAGAAGACTTGAACAGAATAATCTTCAAGGTATACCCTTGAAGACATGTATTTTGCTTTGTTGAGAGTTTTATTGTATGGTGAGCTTGAGTTTTGGATTATGTAATTTGGACAAGATTGTAATAGATTCAGTTGTACTGTGAACCACTGGATGGATATTAGAATTTAATAAAAGTATATTCCTTCAATGGAATTTTATTTTGTACACAAATTGTACTTATGTTATGTATGAAGTGGTGACTTGGGTTTTCAAAACAAGTTCTAAAGAAAATAATTTCCACTACTTTGTTTTCCAAAATTTTTTTACACTATTAAGGGCCCTGCCTTTCAAAATACATTACAAAACGTGTTACAAAAACCTGGGTTGTCACATTTTGTTTGGCATAGAATTTCCCGTTGAGGGGTCATACTCACCCCCACCAACAATTTCAAGTTAATCTATCTGGCCAAAAGTGAGAATTAAGGCATTGTAGGACCTTAGGAACAACAAGAGAAAAGATACAAGAATGAATAAGGTAATTTACTTTCTCTTGGACTACTATTGAACATTGAGAATAGCAAGGTAATAAGACAATAGATTGTGTTATGAATATTAGAATTTTGTCATGTGGTTATGGTATTATTATGATTGTTTAGGCTATGACTAGTGGGTCTTGACAATGCTTGTTCTTATGTACTTATTTTGTCTATATGTGGAGTTTTGATAAGACACCCAAGCTTGGAAGGAAATTTTTGAAAACTAATATATATGGTACATGTTTTCAAATGTTTTTAAAATAAAAATTTTGCTCATGATCCTAATTATTTTTAAATAAATTTTCAAAAATTGTTTCTAAAAATCGGGGGTGCCATAGGTATCTAATGCCAATTTGGTAATTTCTTTACAGGTGCTAGATGTGTAACGCCCCCTAAGGTCCCATGCCTTGCAATTATATTGTCCGCTTTGGGTCAATGGTCCGCACTGTTTTGTTCTTCCCTCACGTGGGAAAAGGCCAATTGCAAGGTAGAGTCTTCAGGACCCTTATCAATAGCCCAAGAACCTTCTCCCTATCAATGTGGGACTAAACTCTCAGTCCCTCCCATCCCTCAGATTATGTTGGGGACCTCCCCCTCAAACCATCTTGGCGACGGTTCACCTCTCCCCTCCTCAGGGGCCACGCGTGGGGTTAGCCTCCACACCAGGCCGGGGTCCCGCTTTGATACCACTGTAACTCCCCCAAAGGGCCCACGCCTTGCAATTATATTGTCTACTTTGGGCCAATGGCCAACACAGTTTTGTTCTTCCCTCACGAGGGAAAAGGCCTAATTGCAAGGTAGAGTCTTCAGGACCCTTATCAATAGCCCAGGAACCTTCTCGCTATCGATGTGGGACTAACTCTCAGTCCCTCCCATCCCTCCGATTATGTTGGGGACCTCCCCCTCAAACCATCTTGGCGACGGTTCACCTCTCCCCTCCTCAAGGGCCACGCGTCCACGCGTGGGGTTAGCCTCCACACCGGGTCGGGGTCCCACTCTAATACCACTGTAATGCCCTTAAAGGGCCGACGCCTTACAATTATATTGTCTGCTTTGGGTCAATGGTCCGCACGGTTTTGTTCTTCCATCACGCGGGAAAAGGCCTAATTGCAAGGTAGAGTCTTTAGGACTATTATCAATAGCCCATGAACATTCACCCTATCGATGTGGGATTATACTCTCAGTCCCTCCCATCCATCAGATTATGTTGCGGACTTCCCCCTCAAACCATCTTGGTGGCGGTTCACTCTCCCCTCCTCAGGGGCCATGCGTCGACACGTGGGGTTAGCCTCCACACCGGGTCGGGGTCCCGCTCTGATACCATTGTAACTCCCCCAAAGGGCCCACGTGTGAGGAAAGAACAAAATCATGTGGGCCATTGGCCCAAAGCGGACAGTATAATTGTAAGGCGTGGGCCCTTTGGGAGCATTACATTTGATAAATGACTCACTTTTGAATATTACTCGTAGGTTCACAAATTAGTGAAAGACAACACTCAAACTAGTTAGGTTTCCCAATCCAGAAGAATAAGGGGAACTAGTTTGCTTACACTCCTTAACACTTTAGTCTTTGGAGATGTCAAAATTAGATCTTAGGTTTAGTGGGATCTTTTAGGTCATTAGAAACCTCAATCCTTTCGTACCTTAGATTGTGAATCCACTTTATAACACACTAGGTTCTTGCAAATCTACATAGAGACTTACAAACTCTTTGATTGTATAAGTTTCCTTCAAGTTAGAATACTAATTTAAACTAAAAGAAAAATATTAAGTTCATAAATCACTAGTAATCATCACTTCAAATAAATCCACAAATTCTAACTTAAGGTAAGACAAAACATTCCTTTCAAACTTGTGGGAACTAGAAAAATGCTTGTAGTCATCTTAGCAACTCCAACACATGAAGAAAGAAGTAAGATTGGAAGTTAGGAAAAGATGAAAAAAGAGTTACGAAGAATATTTTTACTTGAAAACTATTGTATGGATTCATTTTTAAAATTTCAACATTTAAATCAAGACAACATGGGCGTTGAGGAGTATACTATTGATTTAAACACTTCATGTTGAATTGTGACTAGTGGAGTGAGAGGAGCAAATCATTGTACATTATTTGGGTTGTCTAAAAAAGGAGATTGGAGATGTAGTATTTTTACAATAGTATTGGTCATTCAATGAAGTAAGGGAACTTGATTTAATTGTGGAAAAACAGCATAAATAAATTTCAAAAAGAGCATTTTCAAATCTTTTGACAAGAGAAAATTTTCCAATTTAGGGGGTGTTTCTTTCTCTAAACCAACACCTAGTACAAGATTTCAGCAAGATCAATCCAAGCTGATGATAATAAGCAATTCAATTCCCCAATTTTGAGTTCAAAAAGATGTTTCTAATATCAAGCTTATGGACGTAGCCTTTGAATATCCAAATGCCAAGGTGGTTACCCTAGTGGAGGAAGAATCTAAAACTTGAAAATGAAGTGGAATATCAACCATGCTATGACGAGGAAGAAGATGTCATATTTACAGGTCAAAGCATCTATTGGTGGTGCAAAGAAGCTTAAGTGATGTCTATTAAGATGATAATGATTGGCTATGCTACACCATTTTTCATATCAGGTGATATTATAATTGATAGTGTTGCATGTGAGAATATCGCTTCCATAGAATTGGTGAACAAATTAAAGTTTAAAACAGAACCTCATCCTCAACTTTACAAGCTTAAGTAATTAGATCTCAAATCAAGGTAAATTGAAAATGCCTAGTCTCTTTCTCTATTAGTTGAAGGTATAAAGATGAAGTTTGGTATGACATAATTCCTATAGATGCATGCAACCTACTATTGGGATGTTCTTGCTAATATGAGAAAAAATTTCGACATAATGGTTTTAGAAACATTCACTCTTTTGTTTTCATTGCTGAGAAAATTATTTTATGACCATTAAAATTGGACATCTCTTCTAAAAAGTTTGAGGTTGCTCACTTGAGTAGCATACATGAGTTTGATTCATTATTAGAAGTTTTGATTCCTACAAGTTCTATATATTTTATAAATAATGATTTTGAAAAAACATAGAACCATTGTTTGTACAACCTTTGCCTACTGAGAGAAATTCCCAACTATTTACCTCCTATGAGAGATATTTTCCATTGTATTGATTTTATTCATAAAGCTATACTCCCTAAGAAATCTACATATAGAATGAGTCCTAAAGAGCATGAAAAACTACTAAGGCAAGTCAATCATTCGAGTTTTAAAAGTTTGGTCCAAGAAAGCAAGAGCCCTTGTGTGATACCTGCCCTTCTTGTACCAAATAAAGATGGAACATAGAGGATGAGAATTGACCATAGATCTAAACAAGATTATAATCAATCACCATTTCCCTATCCCTTCTCTTGATGATCTACTAGATCACTACTACCTTTTCTAGGTTTGATCATCTAGTGGGTACCATCAAATTCTGATGAGACTAAGTGATGAATAGAAGATGAGTTTTAAAAGTAGAGATAGACTCTATGAGTGGTTGATTATGCCTTTTGGCTTATCGAGCACTTCTAGCACTTTCATGTTTTTTATGACTCATGATTCTAAACCTTTCAGTGGAAAACTAATATGATTCAAAGGAGCATTTGAGTCATGTTTGGTAAGTACTACAAACTTTGTGAGAATAGAAATTTTTTGGTAATTTGAAGAAGTGAATTTTCTTCACCAATAGCCTTACTTTTAAGGGCTATGTTATTTTAATCGATGGCATAAAGATGGATCCTAGTAAGGTGGAAGCTACTGTTAGTTAGCTTATTCCTTAGTTTTGTCATGATATCAGAAACTTTCATGGCCTCACTTCTTTCTATAAGAGATTCATCAAAAAAATTCGCATCATCATCTCTCTTATAAAGCTTAAAATTTTCAAGTGGACAAAGGAAGCACAAAGGAGCTTTGAACTCATCAAGTAGAAGGTAAGCAATGGCCCTATTCTCTCTTTACTAGATTTTAGTTGTATATTTGAGTTTGAATCTTATAATACCAATGTGGGCATCAATACAATCTTTAGCCAAGAAGGAAAACTAATTGCCTTCTTTAACAAAAAACTCAATGATTCTCATTAAGTTTACTCCACTTACTATAAGGAGTCTTATGTTATTCAGAGGGCATTAAGACATTAGAGCTAATATTTGCTTCCACAACCATTTGTTCTTTTGTCGGATCATGAAGCTCCAAGATTTGTTTAGAGTCAATAAAAGATTAGTAGAAGAAATTTATCCAATCATTTAATTTTGTGGTCAAACAAAACTTAGGTACTCAAAATGTAGTTGATGATGCCTTGAGCAGGAGACACTCTTTACTAATTATTTTAAATTCTAAAGTTGTTGATTTTAAATAGTGAAGGAACTTTATGTGTGTGATCCCTACTTTGGGCAGATATGAAATGATTGTGAGCATGGCTCTTATCAACAATTTTTAATACAAGATGGGTTTCTCTTTAATAATGATCTCTTATGTATTCTTGAATTATCTCTTAGGGAAGCAATTATCTTTGAATCTCATGAATGATGCCTTGCTAGACAATTTGAGAGAGATAAAACTCTTGCTTTTGTGTGAAGACAAATTCTTTGGCCAAAAATGGCAAGAGACCTTTCTAAGCATGTGTAATAGTGCAAAACATGTTATTTAGCAAAATGTCAGCCCTAGAACATAGGATTATATACTCCAATCTCTATTCCTAACTCTCCTTTGGAAGTGGTAAGCATGGATTTTGTCATTGGACTGCAAAGAAATAAAGACTTTGTCATCGTAGTGGTTGATTGTTTCTCAAAAATGGTGCATTTCATGGCTTGCACTAAAACCATTGACACTTCACATGTGGCTATCTTGTACTTTAGAGAAGTTTTTAAACTTCATGGATTTCTAAAAACCACTGCTTTAAATCAAGGTCCCTAGTTTATGAGTCACTTTTGGCATATTTTGTGTAAAAATCTTGGAATTAGGATGAAATTCTATTCATCTTGTCATCTACAAAATTGAAGGGTAGACTAAATTTGTTAATAGGAGTTTAAGATATCTATTGTGAAGTTCTGTGGGAAAGAATCTCCACCAATGGGATTTGTATTAGCTCAAGTTGAATTTTCTTTCCATAGTTCCTATGACCAAACTATAGGTTGTAGCCTTTTCAAGCTGCGATTTAGCACCCTTCCCATTAGCCAACAATTTCAATGAAGAGTTGAAGATTGAAAAAGGACAAATAAGGACATGCATAAGAAAATTAGAGAAAAAAATTGAGAAGCAAAATGACAAACATAAAGCTTAGGCCAACAAATAAAAGATTACCTCAAGAGCAAGATTCTTAGCTCAAGCCAAAAGCGCTGACTCCCTTCAAAATATTGAAGAAAATTGGTGAGAATGCCACTAAGATCAAGCTAGCAATAGAATTTGAAGTTTCAAACCCTTTCATCGTAATAGATCTTTCACCATACAAAGGAGAGGATGATGCGACAACTTGAGGACAAGTTCTTTTCAACCTAAGGAGGGTGACACAAGAGTGTCTCTAATTCAAAAGATCAATGGTGAATCAAAGGTCGACAAGATTGATCATGAATTGGGTGTCCTAGATCAACCTATTTTGGAGTCTTAGATTCTCAAAGCATTAACATCATAGATCAATAAGAGTAGATGTCTTAGATCATCAATGATGGATGTCTTGGAGCACCTAAAGTTGGATGTCTTGGATCACCAATAAATGGACATCTTAGATCTATAAAAGGCAAGTCTTAATCACTTAGTGGAAAACTTCTTGTATGGGAAGCTATGGAACTTAGAAAATTGCTTGTATGAAAAGCATATATGTGCAAATTGTTTGAATGGCTTTAGGAAACTACATAATTCTTAGGAAGTGCTATTTAGGAAAATACTCAAGTTGAGGAACCCATTGTTGGGAAAGTGCCTAATATTTACAACCTAATGCTTAGTTTAGGAAACTATTATTTTTAGGAAGTTGCTTTTAGTCTTTTACTATGCTTATTTATGAGGGTTGATCCCATCTATTCATACCCCCTAGTAGCATGAATTGGTCATTTTTTTCTCTTTCATTGAAGAAGTGTGAGTGAATCTCATCTTTTTTTTTGTCTTTTATCACTTGGAGGGATCTTGTAGTGGCGAGTCTTTCACTGTGCTTATTCATGAGGGCTGATCCCATCTATTTGTACCTCGGAGTAGCATGAATTGGTCTTTTTTCTTTCATTGAAGAAGTGTTAGTGAATTTCATCTCTTTTTTTTTTGTATTTTATCACTTGGAGGGATCCTGTAGTGCAGAGATGCCTAGTTCTTTATCTTTTTAAGGTGGTGATTCTTCTGTATTAAAGTGGTGAGCTAGTTCTATCCATTAGTTTTGTATCTCTATGATGGTGATTTTCTTGTATCCTTAAAGTTGTGGGCTATTTCTATACTTTACCCCTATATCTCCATAGAGTGGTGGTCTATTTTAGTATATCCTATTATATTTTATTCTATCCTATTATCTTATACCATCAAGGGACAGCCAAAATAAGCCTTTGTTCATTACTGTGGAAAGCCACAAAATGGCGATGCCTAGGGGATTACATGAAAATGGCTATGCATGCAACATATTCCCACTTCAGACATCCTTAAGATTGGTAATTAATTTGGATTATATCAAGGTATGTTCTTAGGGGATCATGGACATTGAAGTTCTAATTGGCCTGATAACATACATGGTCACATTTCAAGTTGTCAAAATTATAGCCTCATTCAACCTCTTGCTATAGAGACCCTAGGTCCATGCAACAAAGCAATACCCTCCTTCCTCTATCAAAAGCTCAAGTTTGTTTACTAGATCAACTTCATCACCATTTTTAGAGATGATGATAGTGTCATCGACACCACAGATGTAGAAAAGTTCAAATTGAAGTTTAATCTTGATTCACATTCTCAAAATTTTGCAATGTCCACTTGAATCCATCTCATGATGGTGTCATTTCAAACTCTCGTCTAGAAACAAAGTAGTCTTGACGATTTTGATAAGAATGAGGTCATTTTCAGTCATCACCTTGGCCAAAATGGTTTGAATGTATGAGTCATCACAATACAAGACCTACAAATAGGGGCTACATGGTTTAGGGTATTAATGTTAAAAGAAAGAAATGGGCTATCAGTTTAAGGGTTTGAACAAGAAGACTCTTAAGGGAAAATTTCAAAAAGAAGGGCAGAGACACCCACTCTATGGCTTCCCAAAACCTTGGTTTGATGAGGGGACTCAAACAATTATTCCATGCTTCAAGATCTTTTTCAAACATCTCACTTATGATATTGAATGTACACTAAGTGGGTATAGTCTAAATATGATCATGAAGGACTTAATAGATGAGGAAATACTATAATTCTTTGATGAGTATGATACCTTAGTCCGGTCGGTCATTAAAAACACTGTTACTCCTGCCTCCCCTTGTAACCTCTAATGGTCTTTTTTATAATTGGACAACAAATTGTTTCACTCCAATTTATTTATCTTTCTAAATTTTTATAATCTTGATGTACTCCTAACATTCAAATCAATGAACATTGATTTTTTTGTATCCATGTTTACATTCTTTTAAACATCATTATTCTATTCATCATTCAAATGACAATGATGATGATCCTCTAGATGAACTTTAAAAGTAAATAAAGAATAAAAAACGAATTGGACTATACCTGATCATGATAAACTTGAAAAAAATTAACGTAGGAACATGAGACAATAAATAAGAGCTTTCAATGGCACAAACTTGATCCAAGATGAAAAGTCAAAACTTGTAGCCTTAGAATGTTTTCTCTTAGTCCTATGAAGATATACATGTAATCAATACAGATATTGCACAACATGAGATTCTAACATTCCCTAATGCTAACCCTATGCGATTGAAGGCTCTAGAATGATAAAAGAATGGGAAGAACAAATCATGGAAGAAATCCATACTTGTTAAAGGTAGGACTCACAGAAGTGAGCCAATATCCTCAATGGTTAACCAACATTGTCCTACTTAGAAGAATGATGGCCAAATTAGAGTTTGTATTAACTTTCAAGATTTGAACAAGGCAAACCCCAAGGATAGCTTTTCACTTCCACATTAAAATCTTGGTTGATCATGCTTCAAAACATGTTGTCCTTTGTAGATGGCTTTTCAAGGTACAATCAGATCAAAATGGCTCTCAAAGACAAGGCCAAAGCATCATTT
The DNA here is from genome assembly GCA_035236585.1 of Warburgia ugandensis. Lineage (NCBI taxonomy): Eukaryota > Viridiplantae > Streptophyta > Magnoliopsida > Canellales > Canellaceae > Warburgia > Warburgia ugandensis. The sequence goes on along the minus strand of CP141128.1, from coordinate 53,832,602 downwards.
CTTACTCTTATTGCTGGGTTCGGCTAACAAATAATGGTGACAACTTTGTTGCCTAATCTGACACACAATGGGGTAGAGGTTTATGTTGGTGATATGATTGTCAAGTCACCCATAAGGGAAGGGCATTTCACTACCTTGAGGAAATTATTCATAGGAAATTCCAATATTAGTCGAGATTGAACCTTAAACAAAGTGTGCCTCTAGGGTTATGTTCAAAAAAATTCTTGTATTCATGATCACACAAAGGAGAATGAAGGTGTGGATACATCCATAGTCAAATCCATTCAAGAGATGTCTCCACCCATAATTGAGAAGGAGAGCTAAAGGTTGTTAGGTCATGTCAAATATCTAAGTAGATTCATTCCCAATTCACCATTTCCACGATAGTTACAAAATCCTAAAGAAATATACCTCCAATACTTGTAATAATGAGTGTTAAATGGCCTTCCAAACCATCAATGATTATTTCTTCTCTTGCCCATCCTCATGCCACCTAACCAGGGAAGCCCTAGTTACTTGCATAACTTGATCCATATGGTAGAGAGAGAAATCTACCAAATTATCAAGAAGATGTTGGATTATGACACTTGTTGCACCTCAATTAGGAAAATGTACCTTACCATGATTTGGGCTACACAGTGGTCTAGCATTACATGATAGCACATGAGGTCAAGATTTTGACCTGCTAGATCCTTTCAAGTACTTTGGAGAAAATTTGACATTGTTTAGAAGAGTTATAGAGTAGTTGCTCTTCTTATCCAAGTTTGATCTCAAGCATATCTCCTAGAAATTCATTAAAGGCTGAGCCATTTTAGAGCACCTAGCTGAACATCCCATCATTGATCCATCCTTCTTTTTTTTTTTTTAATTCCCTGATGAAGAGACCTTAAAGAATGGAATTCCATAGCAGCATTACCTTGAAAACTCCACTAAAAAAATTTCATCCAAAAACTAATCAATCAAACTATCCAGTCACCATGTCCTTCATCCTTGTCAAATCTTTCATCTCCAAAAATCTTGACTTATGAATTTGAAAAACTCACATCAATGAAGCATTCAACATTGTTGTCATGGATTGGGAGCTTTACTCATTTCTCTTTAAGGGGTGTATCATCCAATGGCTAGAAGATTGCAATACTTTTGCACCAATAACATGGCTAGTTATGAGGCATGCATCACAAGGTTAGAGCCAACAATTGCACTCAAATCATGAAAAATTATAGTCTATGAATCTTCGAAATTGATTGTTAATAAAGCCATTAGACAATGGTAGGCTCAAAAGAGAAGCTCACCCTAAGAAAAGAATATATGTAGTAATTATGTTAGAATTTTGAGTAAATCTTGATCTAGCATATCCCAAGGTAATTTAATCAATATTCAAACTCACTTGCATCAATTGTATCACTCACCCCTTCAAAGACCATTGTGGAACCAATCACAATTAAGTGGATGGAAGGGCCATCTTTGACTCATGATGAAGAAAGTGATTACATCTCCTTCATTGGACAAGTCTCCACTACATCAAGGATAGAAGATGGTAGGCCATGGTTTTTATGATGTGTTTTTAGTGTATCCCCTAGGGACAATGACTATAGTAACTTGAATTTTTGTAACCATTTTTTAAATGAAAAACAGGACTTTTTGAAATTGTGAAAATTTGATAGTAGATAGTACAATAATTGAGCGATGAGATTATAATAGTTAGTTATTGCTAATAAAAAGATTTGTTATGATATTAGTCAATCAAAAATATGACATGTAATATCCATATATTTAGTAGTTTGTAACCCTAAAATTTTTACAAGTATAATTAATTAGGATTTATTCACATTTTACATGATTAGGGTACAACTAAGATGAACGTGTATTTTTTGCAGTAAAGCCCTAAAAAAGAGCAAGCGTACTCATGTGTTTTAAAAATAACATCAAGTGCATGGCTCTATTATAATATAAGTTGTGCAAGTACAAGTCAATCCACAGAGGCTCTATTAATAAAAAAAAAATTAATTAAAGTATATATTAATCACTTTAACCAAGGCAAAATTCAATTAATTCTTTAAATTACTAAAAATAAAGGAAGCTTGCTAAAATTATGAAATCACATGGAAACAAAACCTAGAGTTTAGAATCCATTTTAATATAATAAAATGATTCTATGACCAAGAAATTGGATTTTCTACAATTCATTTAATATTTTTCTTTAAAGCACTATTATATAGATTTTCTTACTTTAAAGAATTAATATAGATTAACATGCTTACTCAACGCACAGTTTATCCTTTTAGTGCACAGATTATCAAAGTTTTTCATATATTAATCCTTACTAATCCAACATAATTAATATCTTTACCATGAGAAGTACCAGATAAAACTTGTGTAGAAATCATTAACTGTATGAATTAGTGTTAATTTTCCTAAAATAATATTAAGAACAATTTTTTCTACAAGTTTTACTTGATAAAAAATTCATTCAATTACATCATAAATTCATCCTAACCATAAGAAATAAATTTTACCTACTCATACCAAAAATTACTAAAATGTAGAACTAATAATTATTCTCTTTCACCGAGTAAAGATTACACAAAACTAACAATTTTAACTATTTAAAAAATCAATTAAACTACAAAATAAATAAATAACAACATCAAAAATTATCATTAATTGAAATCAATATTAAAATATTTCCAAAGTAAAGAAAATAACAAAAAAACATATCCTATGGTGAGGAGAAAATTCTCCAAATTGTTGTCGTGTCACTCGACAAAAATCACTTCAACCTTTCCTTTTTGCATTACCACCAATCTTTCTTTCTACAATCAACACTTTAATCTTATTATGTCACTCAATAAGACCATAGAATGTTTCTTAGTAGCCAAAACCCGAAGGAGAGCTTTTACACCAAAAATCCCCAAGTATGTGTGTAAATTCAATGAAAATTGTGTATAACCTAGAGATGGAAAAGAGCTAAGAAACTAGTGTGTTTTCTATATGATATTGGTAATATGAGGTGTATAAAAATTTATAAAATTGAAATAGTTGAAAGAGGTAAAACTAGGCATGAAAGTGAAAGCACAGAATAAGGGATGGGTAGGAGTTAGGGAATGAATTTTGGGCTGAGATTTAGTGGTAGAATAGAGTATGGTATGGTGATGTTAGGATGGGAAAATCAAGTATTGGTGTTGCAAAAAAATAAATAAATAAAAAGGATGGAAGACTAATGTAATGAAATAATGAAAGAAAGAAAACTCAAGGATACTCACCTTTTCTCTATGGAATACATGCACTAACCATGTGAACTTTTCTTCTCTTATTCTCCAAAGATCCCAAACCTATGCCTTCTTCAATTCCCATGTTGAGCACCCTAGAGGAGTGGGTATTTCTCTCTCTTTTTCTTTTTTCTTCCTTCTCTATAATGAGAATGCCCTATATTTATATTTTTGAAGTGTAATCCTTAGGGAATGGAGTACGAAGATCATATTGATTGAAGGAAGGGTGAATGGTAGATATTTAAGCAATGAAAAGAGGTTATAAAGAGGGAGGGGAGGGATGAAATCAATGGGGATATGGATGTAAGTGTAAGGAATAGGATAAGGTCAAAAGGAAAGGAATATAGGAAAATGGGAAGGAGGATAGGCTATAGGAGGAAAGATGGAAGGCATGGAATAGCTTTTGATTGGGTTGAAGTTTAGAAATCTAAGATGAATGCAAGTTGCTAAATTGAAATGAGTTATGCAGATCTTACCTACTTAAGGTTTTGATTTTACTTTTCAATAAGCACAAGGTGGCCAGGGTTTCACATTTACATACTCTTTATCTCCTTTATTGGATCATGCTTGATCTCTGGGATGGATGGTTAAGATTTCCTTGAAGACTCTTATCCAAAAAGGCATTATTTTATTGCTCATTCTTTCTTATCTGTTAGATTGATATGCCTTTAGATGGATGGCAAGGATTTTGTAGAGATTTTCTTATCTAAAATGATTACCCACATTTATTTTCTCCTTATCCAACCATTTTTATGTTCAACCAATGAGATTAATGTAAAAACACATTTTGATCTCTTTAAAAAATGACGGTAGCCTACCAAAATTTTCTCCACCAATAATGGTTCAATCTTCTCTCTCTTTTATGGCATCATTCCATTGGTCAATCTTAGCTTAAACAGCTTCTCATTAGTTTCTTTATGATGATTTTATAGATAAATTGATCTTAGCCACTCTTTCTTGAAATTCTCTGTTGAAAATTGACTGTAGATTTTCCTTTTTTATCTCTCTCTCCTCCCTCCTTTTTTTTCTCCACCAATCTTACTTATCCCTTCATGTATTGCACTTGGATATAAGTGGGATATACCAAATTGGCATGAAAATTTTATGGTACATATCATTTTGAAGTGTAAGGAGACAGTGAGGGATTTACATCTCCTGTGGGCCCTGACTTGAGTGTGCTTCACATGCGTGCTTCCTTTGATGTGCATGGCTCTCAAGCTTCACTTGGAAGTTCCTCAAAGGTAGTGGAATGCATGCATGCATGCATGGAAGGAAGTTCTGTCACCTTATGATTTGATATTTATAGCCTCTTTTGCATGGTTAAGGTTTAGTGATGCTTCTAAGGTTTCTGACTATGCTAAAAGCAGTACCAACACCCATTATATATTTGATTCCCCAAACTTTCTTAGGTTTGGTAGATGAACTTATATTAATGCTCAAACTCTAGATTATCTATTTTTAAGGGTTTGGAATGTCAAAAATATTATTTTTTTAAAATTGTGTCCTAATCCTGCAAAATATGAAAATAACCCTAATTAGTAACCATTATGAAAAACAAGGGTTAAAACCTACAAAGTATAGAGGTATTCTATGTAATAATTCTATACTTATTAAATATCCCCAAACTTACATTTTGCTAGTCCTCGAGTAAAACTACAAAAATAGAAAATAAGAAATCTAAAAATTCCTCACCACTTTTGTTGGCAAGTCTACATTTAGCATATGCAGAAAGCCTTTAAACCCATAGGTTACCCCTAATGGAGGAGTTGTAGTCTTGTAAGGGTTTCTAGGAATGATACTCATAAGCAATTTTCAAAACAAATATGAAAGTTTAATTCAATTATCTTAGAGAATTTATTTAATAAATATCTAACTTTAGGATGTTAATAGAAGTAATCAATAGTTCAAAATCTTTCCCTTATGCTAAAGATCTCCCATTACTAATCAAGCCTCAGAATATAAGTGTGTGAGTAGAGCCAATATATACATAATAGTTAGTTTGTAATTAAAATATAACCTAAATTATCATTTGTGTATTCTTTGACTTCAATTCTTGCAGGATATACTTGTTACTAAGAAAGAAGTCACTTAGAAGTGGTTACCTTCTCATTAATATGTGAACAGAATATTGTTCATCAATTATAAAAATCTCACATATTTCATACAAAAGAATTATAACTTAGAATGATAATGGCTCATTGAAGGATATCAACTATTGAGAACGTTATACTTTACCAATTTTCCTATTTTTTCATAGTCATATCCAAGCCATACTCCTAAGATTAAGTTAGGACTTCTATTAGACAAAACATAGGCTTAGGACAAGATTATCAAAAGAATGAATGTGAGGGTAAATGTTTCAAAGAATATGTAAATGTCCTTTAAGATGTATTCACAATCTTGTTTCCAATTTTCTTCACAAGAGTGAACATTCTTCCTCATTGGCCATCTTTTTCACTTGACTTTATATATAACCTCTTTTTTTTTTAACTTTTATACTTTTCAACCCTCTTGATATTTGTCTTTTTAATTGTATTGGTCTTTCTTTTTCTCAAGATTATTCTTCAACCATCTCTACATATTTCCAAAACAACTAGGTAATGGATATATTATAGGGTTTAATAAGGGTAATGGTCAATGGGTTCACAAACAAAAGGCTCATTAAAGAGACTCAAGGGTTTAACTTGTGGAAAATACTAAATTAGGAAAGGCTAAAGGCTCTGGGTTTACCAGGGATGGCTTCTATGATTTCTTAGGGTTTAAATATGACTATAAACTTGAGAGATATACAACATAGTCTTTTAGATGTTTTGTCAATGGTTAACTAAGATCAACAATAATGAGACCAAATAGGAAATTATGTCTACTAAAATTCTTATTGAATTTATGTATAACCCTTGAAAAGCAATAAATAAAGCTCATATAGGTTATAGGTCTCCTCTTGTCTTATTCAGGATCTTTAAGTTATATTTCTCTTCAACTTAAACTATATATATATATATATATATGGCTACTTTGTGCAATAATTGTTTTGAATTTAAATTTTCATAGAATACTTTTAGAAAAAGGATAAAATAATAAATGAATTGTATGCAAGTCTATTAATAAGCTGAAGTTCAAAATAGCTCAAATAGTGAGAAAATTCAAACTCTCATCTTTGCAAAGGAACTTTCATAAAAAAGTTTCAAAAAAGTTTATTTTTTAATTTTTCTCAAAAAATTTAATAAAATGACTCTAAAAACCAAAATGAACCCATCAAAATTTGTAACAATCCACCCCCAAACTTAAATAAAACATTGTCTGTTGAATGTAAAATGGTGAGAAGAGTTGTACTTGCACTTTCAAATAGTGCATTGATCTATTCATGTCGTTTGTTGAATGCAATATTAATATACAATGAATTCTAATGGAAAGAAAAACTAATGTGATCCTAAACTAACTAATCTACACTACCCTAGTCCTAAATATAACTAGATAAACTTATCTATCACCCTAGTCCTAACTATAACTAAATAAACTAATCTATCATAATCCTAACTCTATCAATTAAATGGAGGAGTTTCTCACTCCACTTGATAATTTCACAGTAGTCAATATACATCCTCCACCCAATAATCTAAGGCAGTGATAATATAATGACATGGTAGACCACTGTGAATTTAAACTCCTTTAGAATAGCTCAGGGTGAATTAACCCAAGTTTTACCAAATTGAGGATAGGATGAGTCAACAACAACATGTTTGAAATATTTCTACTCCCTTACAGTTTCTAGATATTAGGGTTAAGTGGGCTCTACATCTCCCATAAGGGATTTTCATACTCCTCTGGATGCAAAGAAATGGTGGGACTTAAACCCTTTAGTAAAACTAATATACACCCTAGAGCTAATTGATGTTGGACTAGACTAGTGGTTGACTCTCCTTCCTATTAGGTAGACATAGGGAAGGTTTTTAATGAACCTAAACTCTCACATGGTGAACTAATTGGTAAAGGTTGTAGGTTCAAATCAAGTGGTTCTTCATTATATGGGTCAAATTGAATCTCATGAACTATAAGAAGTCCTCCTCAGGCTTGCCATTGAGAAGTTTCCACTAATGGCACAATATCTAGTAAGCCAAACTACCCCAATATCTCCCATATGCTTTGAAACCTCTATTGGTATACCATCGAGCCCCATGGCCTTTCTTGATTTCATCTTTTTCAAGGCTTCTTTCACTTTAAGTATTATAATCCTATGTTCATATCTATAATATCCAATGTTATTTGGATGTATGGTATTTTCAATCCCTATATTCTTAGAACCATTGTCATTTAACAATTTTTTAATGTATGTTTCCCACCTTTGTTTGATCTCATCATCTTTGACTAATACCTTTTGATCACCCCTTCTAATGCACCTAACATGATCTAAGTTCTTACCCTTATATTCTCTTACTTTTGCAAGTTTAAACACATCTTTCTCACCTTCTCTTGTTCCTAGTCTATTATAGAGCTCATCATATGCTTTAAGTTAGCCTCACTTACTATTCCCTTAACAACCTTTTTAGCATTCTTATATTGTTCATAGTTTTTATTATTTCTAGTCTTCTGCCATGCTTTAAAACACATACCTTTTTCATTAATAACTTTTTGCACTGTTTCACTCCACCACTGTGTTTCCCTTACTAATTGCCTTTTACCTTTAGATACTCCTAAGACATCTTTTATCACTTTCTTAATGAACTCAGCAATATTAATCCACATGGTATTTACTTCTATTTCATAGTTCCAATTTCCTTCTACCATTAACTTATTTGTGAATGAGGTTATTTTCTCTCCTTTTAAGTTCCACCACTTAATTTTTGGATACCTATTAAATTCACTTCTTTTCTTCCATCTTTTGATATGGATTTCCATAACCATTAACCTATGTTGTGAGGTTAAACTCTGACCAGATATAACCTTACAATCCTTACACATATATCGTTCATTATTCCTAAGTAGAAAAAAGTCTATTTGACTTTTATGAAGTCCACTTTTAAAGGTTATTAACAGTTCATCCCTCTTCTTAAAGAGTGTATTTGTAATGACTAGGTTATATGACAAAGAAAAATCGAGGATATTCTCCCACATCTCATTTCCTTGAACTATACCCTGCCCATCCTGTATTCTATCATATCCTTCCTTTTCTTTTCCTACATGGACATTTAAGTCTGCTCCTATAAATATCCCCTCAGTGTTGGGAATTTCTTGCGTGACTCCCTCCATATCTTTCCAAAATCGTCTCTTGATTATATCTTGTAACCCTACTTGTGGTGCGTACGCACATATAACATTTATAATCTGTTCTCCTAGAACAAGTTTTATTATTATAATTCTATCACTGATTCTTTTAATGTCCACAACTTTATCCTTTAATTCCTTATCCACTATTATTCCTACGTCATTTTTGTAATTATCCTTTCCTACATACCATAATTTATAACCATCTATTTCTTTAACTTTAGCCCCTTTCCACTTGGTTTCTTGGATACAAGTGATGTTGACTCTCCCACATTTAATCGCGTCTACTAACTCCAAACTCTTACCTGTCAATGTCCCTATAAACCATGTGGCGATACAAATCTTATGCTCTAGAGATATCCTATTTACTAGCGCCTTTCTCAACCTCCATGGCATGAACCCATGTCCACTTTTCACTGCACCTGGGTTCTCATGCAGCACGACGCTTCTGAGGGGATGCTCTAGCAGCCCTTGTCCATTTTTCACTACACTCGGGATCCAATATATCTTGTTGCTTCTGGGAGAATGCCTTAAGCAACCCTTGCCAATTTTTCACCTCACCCAGGATCCGATGTAGCGCGTCGCTTATGGGGAACGCCCTAGCTCAAAGGAATATCAGTTTTTGATTCATGTCATGTTAGGGTTTCCATAGTTTTAAGAAGCTAAAGATGATTTTCATTTCTTCCTTACAAACTAATATACAAATGCATATTCATTTGCAAGAAGAAAAGAAATAACAAACCATCTTCAGCTTCACCCTTGCCGGTAGGCACCTGACGCAAGAGTTGCCATATTTTAAAAGCTGGAGATGATTTTCATTTCTTCCTCACAAACTAATATACAAATGCATATTTATTTGTAAGAAAGAAATAGCAAAATCATCTTCAACTTCTCCCTTGCTGGCTAGCACCTGATGCAAGACCCTCCTTTTTCATCCGGGCTTGGGACTAGTGTTGGCGAAGTTTGACCTATACTATTATAATACCTTTAATTTGAATATTATTAATAAAACTCACTACAATTCACTAAAAATAAAAAAATAAAAAGGCTATCTTAATTTTATCCAAATTCTTGCAAAAATAAATATAAAAGTGAGAACCCAAAAATTCACAGGAATAATGGAAACAAATTTCAAAATGCAACTAAAATGAACAACTAAATTAACCTAGATTTTAACTAAAAATCCTTTGTGAGTTGAGTGACACAACTAAGGCGTCCTGTAGTAGACCCACCAAGAATTTTTTTTAAACTTTTTTTACTTGTTCCTTTGTTTATTATTATTATATTCCATTCTACTATAGTCCAAGTCAATTAATGAAAATTATTGTTAGTTAGTTTGATTTACTTTAATTTTCTTATTATTTACTTGCTTTAGTTTAGTGCTTCATTTTAATTGCTTTCTTTAAATGCTAACTGGGTTAAAGTGAAGTAACTTAGGTTTTAATTGAAACCCATTTATCAAAGAGTCTCTATTAGATCGACCTATGTTTACTAGGTTAATAATCACCTAGTGCACAATCCTAGCCTTACAAAGTAATTAAAATAAATTTAGAAGAGTCTCGTGGCATCATATGAGCTCATTGGACCAGCTTGGACAAGGCAACTTATTGTCAGTCGAGTGGCCTCTGTTTAGTAAGCTATGTTGATATTTAAATGACTAGCTCTGTTGACACATCTAGTTACTCAAATCAACTATGTCTGGCTAAGAAGGTGTGAAGTGGTTGATTATGATCAAGATCTAACAGGCAAGTAGTAGGGCAAGTCCAAAAGAGAGGAGAAGCTACCTAGGTTATATGTAAAAGCTACACTCCTAAAAGAAATTCAAGAAAAATAAACCTTTTAGCTTGTTTCCCATAGGGTTAGGACTATTGTGTGTCCTTTGTTTCTTTTTTCATCATTTACAAATAGGTCACCTTGTCTAGTTTAGGTTTCCCTGTACTAGTTGAAAAAAAATATATAAAATGATGTACTCTTTCATTGTATATAATGATTGGTTTTTCATTCTATATAAACTAGATTCCACTACACCAACAATCGATGTATGCTGGCAAGCTTAGTACCCATAAATCCAGAGATCTAACACACCACTAGACATGGGTTAAGGAATCAAGTAGATATCAATAACCTTAATGTAGACAAGTTGTGGTTTATATGAAACAAGGACCTCTTTGGACTTATATAGCAAAATTGATATGTTAATCCACAAGGTTGATAAAATTGATAGTCTTACTCAGATGTTAGATGCATTCATGCTTGCTAGTTTATCTACAAAGCAACCTCAATATGAGGTTTCTTCAATCTATTCTTGCCCCACCCAACATACTACTTCATGTCCATCATGTTGTGGTTTACCTAAATACTTTTCATAGCAAGCAAATGCTATGAATGCATATCGAAATCCTAGTAACAACAATCCCTATTCTGAGACATGCAATCTTAGATTGGCTAGGTAACCTAAATTTTCATGGTCTCAAAATAACAATAAGGGAGACTATTTAGGATCCCTCTCCTCAACCTTTCCCTGGAGCCTAGTTCCACCACAACAACCTGTACCACCACTATCTTTTTCTCCACAATAGAGGAAACAATCTTTAGAAGAGACCCTAAACTTGTTCGTGTAGGGAACATTAGATTTCCAAAATGATATTAAATAAAAAATGGAGACCCACTCACAATATATTGGAAGATTAGAGTACCAAATGGCTCAAATTACTGCTACTCTTATTAAGAGGGAAAGGGCAAATTTTCTAGTCAGCCCATGACCAATCCTAAGGGCCAATATGAGATTGGCACAACTTCTAATGAGAAAAGGGTTCATGAGTAGACCAAATCCACAACTACACTTAAGAGAAATAAAATAATAGATAATCATGTGGGCCTAAATAAGGAAATTAAATAAGTTGAGGAAAAAGAGAGCATATAAACAATTGGAAGGGAAAAGAAAAGAAAAGATCACCTTTTACTTCTACTCATTCTTGTCTTAAAGCACATTATATTCCAAATGCTCCATATCCTCAAAGTTTCAATATGGTTAAGAAAGGTTCTAATTTTTATAAGTTAATGGATATGTTTAAATAGGTGAGTATAAATATTCCATCACTTAACATAATCAAGGATATACCATCTTATGCCAAATTCCTAAAAATCCATTGCAACCATAAGAGAAAATTTTAGGTGCAAAAGAAACCTTTTCTTGCTGAGCAAGCAAGCTCAATCATACAACACAAAGCCCCATTGAAGTATAGAGATCCACGATGCTCCACTCTATCATGTGTGATTGGGAACGCACAATTGATTGGGCTCTAATTGATTTGGGGTTGAACGTTAACCTATTGCCTTATTTTGTATATAAAAAATTACATTTAGGCAAGATTAAAAGGACTACCATGATATTACAATTGGTAGATAGGTTAATTAAAGATCCTCGTGGTGTAGTAGTGGATGCACTGATTCAGGTTGATAAGTTTTTATTTATAGTAGACTTTTTAATTTTAGATACAAGCCTATAGTAGACCCTGGCAATTGAATTCCACTCATCTTGGCTTGGCAATTCTTGGCCACATCAAATGATATCATTAATAGTAGGGATGGTACTACGATGTTGTCCTTTGGGAACATAGATATCAAGGTAAATGTCTTTAATAATGGAAAATCACACTTTGATGGTCTTTTTAAAGTAAATATGATAGAGTCTACTATCCCTACCATCCTCAATACTAATCCTCTCAAGGCATGTCTAGCTCATTTTGGTTTCAATTTTGACATAGGCAACTCTATTGATGTAGTGAATTATTTACTCGATACTACACAATTACTTGATACTTCTAAATGGAAGGCCCAAATCGAGGCCCTTACATTTCCTGAGATTTCATTTGAGCCATTTATTGATAATTCACCCTATTTGAACCTACCAACTATCCCTAAAAGTGCACACTGTGATAGTTTTAGTTCATCTGATCCCTTGATTATTATGCATGCCCCAAATTTTGATATAGAATAATAAGAAGATTCCATTAATATTTTTTTAGAACATCAACTAGCATCCATAACAAAAAGGAACACCCTTTTAAGGAGATGTAGAGTAAGCTAGGACCTAGCATTCAAGAAGTTGTGGAAGAAGAGGAAATTTTTTACCTATTCAATGTTGGCGTCATGTGTGCCCAATTTGATATCTCTTAAGATAATGCACATTGCATTGTTCCCACATGGTTCCCATTCATGGTAATCCGCCATGCTATCCAGCTCTCCCATCCATACATCTCTTGGTGGAGAATGTACATAAATTACTGTGTGATTTTGAAATGGAGTTGATTATTCTAGAAACTCCTTCATAGTTAATTTATGATTTGGTTTATCAGATTAGCTAGTTTATGTTAAGTATTATTTAGCTACATTTTTGCATTCATTGTTTTGTATTGTCCTCATCAACATATCATTGCACCATTACTAGATTGCATGTACTATCCTTCTAACCCTTCTCCCTTTACTTAGTTAATGCATTTGTCCATGCTTGTGTTTTAAAATATTGGGACAATATTTAATTTAAGTATGGGAAAAGGGTATTTAAATTTAGATGTGTCCAAAGTGTTCTTAATTACTTTTGAGTTTTTTCTTTTTGAAAAAGGAATGAAAATTTTTAAAAACTTATGAAAAGTTTCCTTTTCAAGGATGAGAATTTGAAAATTTGTACATGGTTAGTTTAATTTTTATCCTCTCTCTTACGTTTTCCATGAAAACTTAAACATGGAATATTCATTGCACTAGATAGCCATATATAGTTTAAGTTGAATGGAAAATATAACTTAGAGATCCTAAAGAAGATCTGTAGAGACTTATAACTCATGTGAGATTAAAGCCATTCTTTCTTTGAGAGGGTTATACATAAATTCCAATTTTTTTCTTCTGTAGATATAAATTCCTAGTTGGTATCATTGTCCTTGTCTTGATCAGCTAATAAGAGTTCATATAGAAAAGACTATACCATATATCTCTAGATTTTATGGTAATTTTTAAGTCATATGAAACCTCATAAATGATAGAGGCCATGCTTGATTAACCCAAAGCCTTTAGCTTTCCCTAAGTTACTACTACTAATTAAACCCTTGAACATTTATAGTAAGCCTTTTCATTGAACCCATTGACCAATACGCTTGCCCAATTTATTTTAGAAATATGTAGAAATATTGGAGAGTATATTGATAAAAGTATGATCAATACAAGTCAAGAGATGAACATCAAAAGGGCTAAAAAGAAAAAAAATAAAGAAAGGCTATACAAAAAAATAGAAAAAATGAAAAAAAATAGCCAATGAAAAAGGAAATGTTCATTATCACGGGCAGAAAAGAAAATTGTGAATACATTTGTAGAAAACCTTTTACATATCTTTCAAAACAATCTTTGTTTATCCTTATGCCCATTCTTTTGACAACCCTATCCTAAGCCTGTATTTTATCCTAATAAAAGTCCTAACTTGATCTTAGGAGAAGTATGACTTGGATATAGTAGGTAATATGAGTGTAACATTCTTAATAGTTGATATCCTTTCATGAGATCATTATCAGATTATTTCTAAGTTATCATTCTTCGACATAAAATATGTGAGACTTTGGCTTCGATAAACATTATTCTACTCACATATTAATGAGACATTTACCAATTTCTAAGTGACTTCTTTCAGAGGGGTAAGAACATCCTATGAGAATTGAAGTCAAAACATACTTTTTTATGGTAATTTAGGTTATAATGTACTTGGAGACTGATAATTATGTATACATTGGCTATATTCACCCATTTACACTGACTTTTGATGAAATAGTGAAGTATCTTTAGCATATGGGTAGGATTTTGAACTGTTGTTCATTTCTATTAGCATGCTAAATTTAAGCATTTAATTAATGCTCAATAAAATAATATTATTGTGGATAAATGTTGTTATTTTAATTAAAACTCGCAAGCACACAAATCAGTTGTAGTATTCTCACGTGAGGAGGTCGATCCCAGGAGGAATAGAATGGTTGTGTATTATGTGGGTCCTTACTTGAAATTACTTAACCTAACCAAGATAATCAAATTTTAACCTAAACTAATATTGGAAACTTAACATAAATTGGACACATGACATATGGAAATAAAAGTAAACAAACTAAGATGAAAATGTTCCCAAAAACTTATTTTCTACAAATAACACTTTTGCAAATTGAAATTAAACTTTCTAAGATTAAAATTAGAAACTCTCTAAACTAATGTTCAACTAATGAATCAAACAAATGATCAAAAGACTACAAGATGCTTTAAATAAAAACTAATAGCATATGATCAAAGGACTACAAGATGTTTTAAATGAAAACTAAAAGCATGTAATTTTACTACATCTATGGTAATTATCTAAATGGAACATGCAAACATTAGGATTCATAGAAATCTAATGGAGAACTAGACTAATAGCAAATGCATCAAATAACTTCATAAAACACTTCCTCATAGCCATGAGGATGACCCAAAAGGAGTACACATGGTTCAAGGATGAGGGTGTGTGACTTCTTTACTAAATCTAAATGATCCTTGATGAGAATACAAAATCGTGGGTTGTATGAGAATATTCAAGGCACAACTTGTATGATTCCTTAAGGAAAGAATGTGTGGAACATTTAACTAAATCACATAACCTTGTGTGTGAATCTTATCATCAAAATCTTCTTATTATTTCAAATTTGAAACAAATGATCATTCATGAACAACACTCATGGTTATGGTTAAATTCCACTCACAACTAATAAATCTTAAATCATTCAAATCAAACAAGAGAAATCTAAACATTCAAATGATTTTATTTAATTCAAAATGACATATAGAGTAGTACGCATGTACATGTCTTCAATAATGAAATGCTGCGCACTCTTCTAATAAGGAAATCTCAACCAAAACCATCTTAAACTACCCAAAATTCACAGCCAATATCACCAAGCATCATGCATGGAAACAATAGGAGAAATGAAGTGATCAAAGACCATAAAATTAGAAAGGGAAGCATCAAGATGTAGATCTAGAACAAAGTGAATATAAAAGAAGAGTAATGAGATTCAAGGTAACTTTTCCTTGGCTGTCATGTCAAGAGGAAAGAAATGTAGGATTTATGAAGAACAAATAGAGATAGTAACAAAGGATAAGATAAGTTGAAAAGTACACAAGGAGAATCACTATGCATAAACAATCCAGGCAAAGAAAAACTAATAAAACCAAGAACAAGAACACAAGCTTAGAAGAATTACCTTGTACATGAGTGAGGAATCAAAGAAGAAAGGTTGGAGATGGCTTGGAGGTGTTGGACGCATCGCACTTCCAAGAATTCCACCTTGATTTTTCTATTTAGAATGGGAGGTGTGGAAAAGGGATGAAAAGTAGGAGGGAGGCATCACTTTTTAGGAGTCTCCTTCCTTCCCAAAGATGTCAAAACGTGGAAGCCCTAGAGGAGTAATATAGGTTGCTTCCTTCTCCTGTTTTCCATGATATGATCCTATGGTGGATATGATTAATATGAGATGTAATGGGTAAGATTAATTTTAGGTTGATAGGTGGTTAGGAAAGAGATGCAGAAGTGAGAAAAGATGGAGAGATAAGAGAAAAGAAGTGGAGTGAGGGTATTGGGTAAAGTTAGAATGGTGAGTTGGTCAAATAGTTTTAGAAATTTGGAACTCTGTGAGTGGAAAGGTAGAAAGTCCCAGTAGATTTGTGTGGTTAGGTGGAAAGTGAGAAAAAAGTGAAAAAAGCATGGAAAAACATAAAAATTGAAGGGGTATCTTCCTATTGGTCCACATGCTACCTTATCCTTGTGGATTTTTTCTCAATTTTCTTCCAAATATCCCCATAAATCCCTGGGATAATTCTTTTCAATTTCATTCAATCCTAGCCTTCCATTTAACTTAGCTTGATGGCTTAGATAGCCAACTTTGAAGGCTTCTTTGGCTAGGCTTTATGGCTGGATTTGGAAGCTTCCTTAGCTTGAGTTCATGGCTCAATCCATTGGCTTGAGTGGCTTGAATGGTTTAACTTGAATTCCTTAGCTTACCACCTTCTCTCATGGAAGTGGCTTCCATGCAAAGGTGGTGGGAATGCATGGCTTACTTCATTGGCCCACTTTGGCCATTTTTAGCTCCTTTAATTGTATGCATTTTCATTCGACAAATGATCTTGACCTTTGTTTTCAATTAGATTGATGATTTGAGGCTTTGATTTGATCTTTTGATCTTAATCTTCAATTTTATCTCAATTGATTTAGGCCGTCGGATTACCTTCTAACTTCCTACAAAAAGTGAAAAACCCTAATTAAATACTAAAAAACATAATTTATCATATAATTACCTTGGATTAGCTCTTGGACCTACAAAATAAATTTTTTTTGCTTCATTAGGTCAAAAATGCATGTATTACAAATTTTAGTGAAAAACCCTATTTTACCCCTATAAGTTGTAACACATGGGTAACTATTTAAGTGGATTTTTATGTAAAATTAAACACATCTATAAATAAAGGACTTTAATAAAAAATTTGAAATGTTTATGTGTATCACTTTGGAAACCCTTATGAGACTATAACTCGATCACTAGGGTAACCTAGTGGTTTAAAGGCTTTTTGCATACGCTAAATGCAGATGATAAAACCTATGAATGTAGTTCGAATTTTTTATATTTCTTATTTGTAGTTTTGATTGAGGGGTTGGAAAAATATATGTTTGGGGACATTTGATATGCTTAGTAACGTGACATGTAATATCCCTATATTTAGTAGTTTCTAACACTAAATATTCCATAAATATCACTAGTTAGGGTTTATTTCACATTTTGTAGCATTATGGTACAATTGAGAAAAATTTCTACTTTTGGAAATAAAATACTTAAAAAGATCAAGACTACTGTCCAAGCAATACCATGGGCCAATGTACTAAACATGAAGTTTGGGGATTTAGAATTATAAGTTGGTGTTGTTATCAAAATCAAAGTAGTTAGAAACCTTAAGTGAAAGAATGATGTTGTTAGTTTTTGGAAAGGGTGTTCTTATCAAAAGTAAAGGTGAAAGAACAACCCATAAATGCATGCAAGCTATTCATCAACTTGGGAAGCTTCTAAGGGAAGATCAAATCACATACACTAGATATACATATAATGAGAGTTTTTTTTTAAACCAACCAAGTCAAAGACTAGGGCCTGTAGGATGACATGACACATTTCACTCACCCTCTCCTACTCAACCAAAAGAGGGTACCACCAAAGGAGTGAGACAATTTTCCCATGCAAGCATGATCCCCCCTTTATTACATATTTTCAAATGAGAAAATTAAGGAAGAAAGGTGGAGAAAATAAAGGGAGTGAGAAGAGAGACAATTTATAAGAAAATCAATAGGTAACAATGACCCTTACTGTAAGAACTTTAAAAAACAAAAAAAAACCACTTAAAAAAATGGAGGGGTCCGTAATTGATACGGACATCCCCCACCCACTTAAAGAAAAAAAAAAAGAACAGACCTCACGGTCTGTTCTCCACGCGATTGAGAGAGGGAGAAGAAAAGAGGAAGAGAGAGTGGGGGAGAAGGAAAGAGGAGAAAGGAGGGGAGGAAACCACCCATCCTCCACCCTCCATTTCTCCCATCAACTAAGGGAGGAGGAGATCGACGGTGGAGAAAAGCTGACGGTCACCGGAAAAGACAGAGTGAACGGTGTCATTGATTGACGATCGGTGCCGTTCATTGTCTTCCCCTCGCTACCACAAGCAAAAGCCCTATAGTTGCTCATTGATTTAGCAAGTTTTGGTGGGGGAAAAAGAGTGAAAACAGTACCCACGGCGGGATTTGCTGGCGACGGGAAAATCAACGGCAATCTCGTTCTTCAGTGACGATTGGAGGTTGAAGACACTCCTTAAGGGTAAGATCTAGAATACCCATCTCTTGAATCTTGGTAGTTTGCAAATTTTATGCATTTTTAACCTAGATCTATAATTAAGGATGATCCAACCGTCCAATCCCTAATCTAAGGGTAGGGATGAAAAACTAAAGACTTGATGTAGTCTAAATCACACTAGATTGACAGATCTAAGCAGGAAATCGATCGGACAATCTCGGTCATTCGATCCCGATCAGGTACTGTTTGCACAGTAAATCCTTGTTGTTTGATTGATGATTAGACATCATCGATGAATCTTAAGACCTTAAATTAGCTAGGATATGAGAAAAAATTGGGAATGGATGGATGAACTAGCTATCTTGATTTGGAAATGTGTAAATTTACTTGAAATTATGAACATATGGATTTGTATTGACAATGAATTCAAAATTTGATTTGGCTAGGTGATTGATAAGTGATTAAAGGAAGGATAAAGCAAATTTGTGGAGCACAAATAGGGAGGTAGGTAGTTTGGACATCAACATGCTTGGAATTTACTTGAAACTTGAGATTTTGATCTTTTTAGTTTATGCAGCTATCAAAAGGGTATATTCATGCAATCTATTTAAAATGTCAGGTTTACTTTACTATCAGATGGGAAAAAAAACCAATGCATGAAATTATATGGTTTTATCAGTTTTATAGGCATGGGATGCTGCCTAGTATTATTATATTATGACGGACATATTGGGGCCGGTGGACTCTATGCTAGGAAGATTGAGGACTGATCATCCTCTTTCTTCTGAAATTATATATGTATGGTGGATACCTGGCCTGAGGGCCTAATGCAAGCTCATGTTATCATGGACAGGTCATGGCGTGTGTGCTGTGTTTTCCATGAACATGGTGCAAAGAAGTCTATCCGTTTGGTATCGGCGTGATAGTCACGGACTTGATTGGTTCTTGTCCGTCGCACAGAGGTTCCATTATTTTTAGGTTTATATGTATATTGCACAATAGCGCAGGTGCAGGGCACCATGGTATTTTAGGTCAATAATGAGTACTCATAACCAACGGCAGTGGCCAGATTGGAGTGGTTTTATACTCGTAAAATCTTGATGAGATTTATAGTATGTGTGTGTGTATATATATATGGGTGTGCGTATACACTAGTTGAAATACTCTTTATTTACATTTAAGCATTTCCTGGTTTAAATCCATTTCTTTATTGGTTTTGAGGCATGTGAAGAGTTGTGACTATCTTCCATATTATCTAAATGTTTTACTAAGATTATTATCATTATTTGGAAACAGTAAGCATGGATGTTAAATTGACGATTCAAACTAATTGGACATGGAAACTATTTGAAATGGCATGGTATGAATTTTGGAATATATTATACTACTTATTTGGCATCAAATGACACAAAATTTCACAAAGTATGATAAATTGTTCCTTTTAAAGTTAGACCTGCATAAACTTGTGTGTTGATGATGAAACTACCTACACAAGAGAAGGCTTGCTGAGATATTGTACTTGTTTACAATATCTTAGGTTCGAAGGACTACAACAAAGGGAAAGGCACATAGTTTTGACTTAGAAGCTACAATGAAGTTATTTTGAGTAAAGGTGAGGTATAGGTAAAGATTTCTGAAGGTTCTTACAACTCTTATGTAATAAAAATTATTTCATGACTATTAGAAATGGATATGTGAATGTGTATTCATTACCGTTTAACACGAATGGCTATGACTGGAGTGATCCTGGGTATACAGGTCAATTACCTAGCCTTTTTGGCATTACCAAAATGTTTCATTATTTAAATTAAACAAAAATGTGTATGTTGGTATTTGGAGGGAGACAGAGTCTCTATGATGGATATTTATATGTACATGATGATTATCAGGTGTCACATTGTATGCATTAAATGCACAAGGTCCGAAATACATGGGAGACTCTGCCGGATTTTTGGTAGGAATGTGATGTTCATTCCTCTGAAAATCATTATTTTTAATGGGAAAAGAAAAAAAGACACTCAGGATTTTTAAGGTATTCTTTTCAAATTTATTCTTCTGCTATTTGGTTTTGAACAGTTTTATAAAAGTATTGGGGCCCCACAAAGAAAAAGATTTATAAAAAAGTGTTATAAAAACCCGGGATGTCACACTTACATTTCAAGCATTCAAAGGACAAGATATATCCTTAATTATGCATATCCTAAGAAACTAATGAGAACTAACTCAAGCAAGTATAGACCAGTGAAAATCAAGACTATAATGAAGACCAAAATCAAGCCCCTTTGGGGGATATTTTTTCAATAGGCAGCCCACCCAATGTACAAGAATGATGCCAATGAAAGCTACAAACCCTAACTACCATGCCACACATTGAAATTAATCTGAGATAAGAAAGTAGGAAGCCTCCAATCACCCATATCCCCACAATCTCATCCCATTTCTATTCTACCTTCCCACCTAACCTTCCATTGAATTCTATGCCCCCATTCTCTTTCTATTCTTTGTTATTTTCTTCCATTGTCCTTCATCTTCATTATCTTTGTCTCATCTCACTTCTTTCCTCCTATCTTTTCTAGCTTATCTTTCTTTCCCATTCTCATATAAATTCTACTTCTCATTTTCTTTCAAAAACTCATCTACCTTCCACGTGCAAACCTACTTCCCATAGTGTTTCAAACCCTCCCCTTTCATTTATCTCTTGTCCCTTCCATTCCTCCCTTAAATCCTAGCCATTCTTCCTTGTGTTTTTTGTTAGATCTCAACCAACCATTCTTTAGGGCTTCCACCTTAGAAAACTATAAATATAGGCCAAAAAGAAATAACAAAAGATCTCTTGCTTTTCCTTAGACTTTAAAGCTAAACTCTGGAGAAACATAGTAAGAGAGATCACTCTCACCATCTCTCCTTTAGATCCAACATCCACACCACAAGGAGAGAGGTAAAAGTCTTAACCACGGCTTCCCCCATCCAGTTCTTCTCCTCCCAGTCTCTCTCTCATTTCCTTTCTCACTCTAGACTCTAGCATTTGCACACATCTATCCTTACTTCCATGGCTCTTACTACCATCTCATTTGTATCCAAACCACCTTACTTTCTCTTCCACACCTCCCCATTCCATCCTTACATCCCACTCATTTCCATGCATTTCTCCATGCATTAGCCATTGCACGCACCTTCCACCCTTTGACTAGAATGCATCCCTCATCCTTCCCTTACATGCACTCCACTTCATCACTCACCTACATGCCTACAAATTTTGATTTACATGTATACTCGCCCTCCCCATCTCATCCATGTGGAAACCCCTTCCACTCTCATACATGCCCCAAAACTCCCTTCTTCTTCCACCTTCCTTCTTTTCATTTTGGGTTTTGGGAATAACAAGGAAAGGAAGGAATTGTTGTGCCTCTTTCCATGGAAGCCAAGGATTCTCTCCTTCCTAAAGTATGGTTGATGGGCCTTTGGGTAAATGGCATTTTGGGTTAGAGATGAAAAAATCTTTGTGGTAGTTTTTAGTATATTTTGCATTGAAAGGAAGTGTACAAGCCATTGTTGAGTGACACAACAAAGAGAACTGTAATGTGGAATTAAATCTTAGGAAAAGAAGTAAAAGAGTAAAGATCCTAGTTGAGTGGTGCAACTAAGGTATCCTACAGTAGACATTTCATGGAAGATGTGTTTACTTTATTTGCTTGCTCCTTTCTCTCTTGTTATTGTATTTCATTGCATTGTAATCAAAGTTAATTAATGAAAATAGTTGTTAGTCAGTCTACTTTAGTTGTCTTGTTTATTTACTTGCTTTAGTTTAGTGCTTCATTTTAAATGCTTTCTTTAATTGTTGGCTAGGCTGAAGTGTAGTAACTTAGGTTTTAATTGAACCTAATTTTCAAAGAGTCTATATGGCGTTGACCAATATTTGCTGGTCTATTCTATAATAAACCCATTCACTTGTTGTAATAATTAAAGCACATCATTGACAAATAGAAGCATATATTATAGATGCGTCAAGTGTGAGAAATGATAATGGCATCCCCTTTTATTTGGTTGTTTTTTTTTCTTTAATATAAATCCATACACTTAGATGCGTTTTACTAGACAGCCATGCAACACTATGGGAAAGACATTTTATTTTAGAAGGAGGCTTGGACTAGCAAGGACTTCAAGTTGTAAAGAAAAACATATTTTAGAAATGAGTTGGGATGAGCTAGGAAGTGTTGAGGGAAAACGTCTTTGGATAGTTGGTTAGGATGTGCTAGAGGGATGTTTTATTACTAGAAGGTGTAGGCTGCCTTGGGTAGTAGGAAAGTTCAATTAGGAAATGTTTGTAACAAGAGTAAGCATCGTTAAGTAGCTGCTAAATAGTGTAGAAAGAGAAAAACAGGAAGAGAGAAGTGAAAGAGAAAGAGAAGAAGAAATGAGAAGGGAAAAGCTATGGAAATTTTGGGGAATTCTTTGCTAGAATCGTCACAAGGTAGGTAATGCTAAAACTACAAAGAAAAATCCATGGATTGAGTGCAACTTTTGAATTTGATTTAGCTTATGATTCATGATCTATTAGATGTTTCTAGTTTGAGTTCATGCATGGTTAAAGATGTTTTCTTTTAGTAGGAGATATGCCAGATTTGAGGTATTTTGGTTTGACGTGATTCAGTGTTCTAATATGGTAATTTTTAGCATGCTCTTGTTTCCTATGAAAGATGTTCTTCTCTATGTTCTCTAACGATATTCTGTGATGGCCCATGTTTCCAAAAATATTTTTTGAATAAACTTTAGAAATATATTTTTTTTAATAAAGTTTTTACAAAGCATAACATACAATAGATTTCAAACCTCTTCCTTCAATCTTGGCCTCATTACAAAATCTCCATATACTAATGAAAGGACCCACTAGTCATAGTTCAAATGACTAATTTAAGCCATACCTCATAAAATGAAATTTAATTTCTTATTACGCTTAACTCAATAATATCCAATGTAACAATTAAAATCAATACTAACTAAGTTATTCTCCATCGTACTTTCTTCTTGGTTGTGCCTAACTTCCTACAAAGCCTTAATTGCTCTTTTGACCTAACAAATGATGTGAAATTGTTGGTGAGGCTGAGTATGACCACTCAGTAGGAAATTCTAACCCAAAAAACCATGCATAAACTCATGGATGCAAGAGATAACATGATGCATTTGATTAATTGTGATCAATGCCAAAACCTTAGAACAAAAGATAAATCATAGTGTGTCAAAAATCCATATACAAAGAAATTCTTGAAAATCAGTAGATGTACTCAACATCTACAAATCAATCATATAGTATTGTATTGATCAATAGTAGCATCCTACAGTGGTTACAATGGCAATTGGTCTAAATCCATCAAGGTTGAGCGATATATTCATCTATTTCCATATCAAATGCTATCTACTAAGCATGAAGAGAGAACCAACATCTCTTGCCTCTGCAAGATCATGGGTAATGCAATGGCCAACACCAATCCTCATGGGGGAGAATGGATCACTCTGAATGGAAGGTCCCATGATACCTCCAAATGCATAGACGCCTTTCTTTGAGGTAGGCATTAGAAATTATTTTCAAAGTGCTAGTGGCCAACCACACTCTTACCATAGCATGCTACGGGGGTTCTCATCTATCACTTCTCACTTATGACTCAAAAGAGTCTCCAAATAGCACAGTTCACACCCTTAGTGCATGGTAATACATACACTCCTTATAGTGAAATCTTGAAATCTTAGTTAACATGTTGAATCAAATAATGTACAACCATTTGAAACCCTCGTATCATATAGGTATGGTTACACACCCTTAGGAAAAATATTTGGCTGAACCAAACATACAAGGAAATATAAACCTTTTCCTGAATCACATGCTCAATTTCAAATTATCATTTGTATGCTCATGAACTCTCTTCTATTTTGAAAATCATCCCAGGAGTCCACACATAGAATATCAACTTTATTTGTGGTTCTAAAAATGGTGGTGCACGTATTAGAGGCATATTTGGCTATTCGCTCGAATTCATAATCGTCAATTGCAATTTTCACAAAACCACTTTCTATTTTCAAAATTGTCCTAACATGGACTGTCATGCATAGGATATCAACTGTACATACTGTGTTTAGATTATCAAATTAACGCTACACATGCATATAAAACAAGGGTTGTGGTGGGCATGGTCCTGAATCGAACAAATGACTATGTGCATAGTCTAGGATCAAATAAGTAATTATGCATAGGATCATAGATCAACAAACAATGGTGCACATGGCCCTGGTTTTATGGAAAATAGTGTGCATGATCTTGGGTCAACAGACAAACCATATGCATAGTAGATCCAAATACCAAATGGTTGTGCACAACAAAACCTAATAACGGTTTGATGCACATGATATTGATAGTACAAAAAGTTTTATAATCATGCAATATGATCAGTCCTAATAAGTGCGCATGATATAAATAACACTAGGTGCTTGTGCATGACATCAATGGAGTAAAATGACTTCCAATCATATAAGAGGATCAGGGGCTGATGGGTACGCAAGACATTAAATGTGTAAAATGACTTCCAGTAATGAATAAAGATCAAGGGCTAATATGCACGCATGGTCTATCTAGTAATAATCTTGTGAGCATGATTAGGAAAATGAACTTGATCACATGATGTTCTATAGTGACTTGTGCACAAGGTTTAGACATATTCGTGAACTTGTGGTCATGACTTGGTCCTATTGTCGACTTGTGAACATGCTTCGGATCCATGGATGAGAAGTGAATAAATAACGAATAGAAGTGCACATATTGTACTTGGAATCAACGTTTAAATTCAAAATCAATCATGGGATAGAATGTATATATAGAATCAATGGATGAAACCCAACATAGGTCACGACATAAATGTGCATACTATAACACAAATCAATGAGTGAAATCCATTGTAAAATATACCAAAACACACGATTTGAAAACCAATCTAACCCAAAAAATCTCACTCCCACTTACCTTATAGATTCTCCTCCAATCTTCTGCCTTCTTCTCATCTAAGGAGCTCCCAGATAATAAAAAATGTTTTCCTTTGCCTCAAAGCTCCTCTCTCTCTCTCTCTCTCTCTCTCTCTCTCTCTCTCTCTCTCTCTCTCTCTCTCTCTCTCTCTCTACCATGATTTCTCCTTTCCTACCCTAGCCCAAGACATCATTATAAGTTCATGTCTTAACCTAGTTGTTGCCTTGTTAGGCTGAGATTCCTTTCCTTCTATTTCTAGGTACAATTTCTAGTCTATTATTTCCTAATATTCCATACTCATATCTTGACTTATTTGTTAGGTAGCCTCCTACCTATTATAGATTCATTCTGATTTCCTCAGGATCTAATTTAGTGGAGATGTCCTTTTCTTAATGTATATTGAATTTTATTTCAATTTCATTAAAAAAAGTAAAAAATGTACTAAATAGTGACTTGAACTTTGGACCAAAGGTATTCATACCTATTTTGCAGCTAGTTGAGCTAACTTGCTTCCATAAAAATTTGAGTTATGTCATTCTTCCCACCTTATAGAAATTTCATCCTTGAAATTCCAAAGACAATTTTGATAACTGATAAATATTCAATTTTGTATAAAAAGTACCCAATTAGTAGTCCATGTGTTGTAAATTCTAGTGCATTATTCTAAAAATTTTCCAAAATTCATAACACGTGCATTTTTGAATTAATGATTCAAAATTTTGATATTTTTCAAGTTTAGAAGCTAATCTAGAATAAGCATGTGAATTATCATAAATTTGTAGGAATTGATTAGGATTTTTTTATCTTTTGTAGACATTGAGATGATGATCCAACAACTAAGATAAATTAAGATGAGAATTGATGATCAATATTAACTTAGAGAGCAAGGGGCCTACTTTCCATCAATTCCAAAGCTCAATTAAGGTTCAATATCAGCTTAGGCCAAGCAATTAAGTTTGATAAAGAAATTGGAAGCGTTCAAGATAACTAGCCTTGGATCCCTTCAATTCCACCTCCTTTGTGTTGGAATTCAAGCCATGAAGCTAATGTACTAAGCCCTCTTAGCCATGCTACATGGAGCCACACGATTGGAGGAAGATTTCAAGCAATTATCCTTTATTAAAATCATGAATTTTAAGGGATAATTAGTAAGTATTTGTTGGAGATTAGCACATGGAAAGATATGCATGTATAGGTGGACAAAGCAAGAGAGAAACTATCTCCATTCCCCATCTTTTCTTTTGAATATCTTCCCTCTCTCCAACCCCCTTTAGGGTTTTCATGTATGACTTATGCAAGGGGGAGACACACCTCCTGAAAAGGTGGTGCCTCCCACCTTGGATGCCATGATCTCCATGTCTTACCCCCTTTCTAATTCCACTTCATAGCTTCCATTCTTATCTCTCTTTCTAAGTCCCCTCTTATCCCAATCTTTCCTAAATGACCCACCTTCTAAACCAATCACAATCCATCTCTAGTATTCCACATTCCACTCCCTAGAATTCCACATTCCAATGCTAAAAGAGGTTCACGATTTTTCCCTTTAAGAGTTCCATGGTTTGCACTTTCTACATTGTCTTACCCCCTTTCTAATTCCACTTCATAGCTTCCATTCTTTTCTCTCTTTCTAAGTCCCCTCTTATCCCAATCTTTCCTAAATGACCCACCTTCTAAACCAATCACAATCCATCTCTAGTATTCCACATTCCACTCCCTAGAATTCCACATTCCAGTGCTAAAAGAGGTTCACGATTTTTCCCTTTAAGAGTTCCATGGTTTGCACTTTCTACATTTAGTTCCACCACTTCCTAATTTCATAGTGATCCTATCCTCAATGCTTATCTCTCTTTCCCCCTTAATGGAGATGCCTCTTTTCCTAATAAAGTGGCACCTCCATCTAGGGATCATCTCATAGGGTTTTTGAATCAAGACTTTGGGTTGCTCCTCACTTGTGTTCACGCATCTTTCAAGCCTTCTTTCTCTTTGTTTTTCAAGTTTTTCCAGGTTAGTCTTCATTGTTTTGGTCCCTTGTTTCATTGCTTATTGTGCCTTTACTTTCATGTGCATAGTTCTAGTTTGACTTCCATTGAGTTTTGCATCCAAGTGGCTTAATTCTCTTGCTTAGTTTTCCTTGATCCAAGGCCTCTTCTCTCTTGTACTGACAACTAAGAGGAAAGTAACCTTGAAGCATCTTTGTTTCTCTTTCAGTGCTCCTCTTATTCCTTGTTTTGCTTTGTGACGTATCTTTGCATCTTTGTTGAACTTGTTCTCGTTATCACACTCCCTTTATCTTCAAATTTCTTTCTTGATTCCACATGCACGATATCTTGGACTACATTGAGATCATTGGATTGTGTTGAAGAATATTAAAGCATTGATTTTGGTTGTTTATGTCTTGGAAAAGTGCACATTTTTTGTTTCTAAATCCATGTAACATGAGTACTTTTTATATATACTTTTTAATACAATTATTCAATTTGATTCAAGAACACTTGTCTTTGATTGTTTCTCATGCTTTAAGTTCTTTAAATATTGATCATCCTCCTTGTTGAATTACACGCATCATGTTCCTTACCATGTTCACTTTCATGCATCATGTGCATCATTCTATTTTGAGTTTCCATTCCATTTTCCACACACATCCTTCTATTTCATGCATCATGTGCATCATTCTAATTTGAGTTTCAATTCCATTTTCCATAGGCATCCTTCTATATCATACATCCAAGTTATCTTATGTCCATGCAGACCTTATTTGCTTAGTTTTTTAGGAACACATTTAGATCTTTAGATTGTTTAGTTAATGCTTCATTTGGATTTCATGCGTATAAGTTTGAAATTCATGTACACTAGCCCCATTTCTCATTACATGAACCATGCTCACAACTACAGGGGTCATGGGCATGGTGTTTGAGTTGGGTTCCTTTTAATTAGTTGATGGTTCCATTATTTTGCTCTAGTTTAAATTTCATCGCTTAATTGCTTTGCATCTTAGATAGATTTAGAAAGTTTCTAAGTTTAGATTTAGAATGTGTTATTTTAAGAAAGTTTTCTTTAGTCCATGTTTCTAATTCCATGAATGTTTCCTTTTCATTATTATTAATATTCTTAGCTCAATCAACTAAAATCTCTCTTTGGCTAAGATAAGTGATTTAAACAATATCCAATCAATATAACAAATTTATGAAATTCCTTGTGGGATTGACCTCACTTGCATAGAATTACTACATTTGATTTGTGCACTTATGAGTAATATTAAAGCTGCCCTAAGATTTTGGTGTCATTACCAGGGAATCACAATGACACCAAGGTTGAATTTTTGTTTAGATTAATTATCTCTAGTCATATTCTTAGGTTGCAATAGATGTGGGTTTTTGAATCAGTCTTGCTTACTTTTACTAAATTAGGGTTTTCTATTTTTGAGAGGACACTTAGTGACGCTCCATTGTAATCTTAATTTCAATTATTTATTTAAATGCATTGTAATAATACGTGCCAAGTGTGGGATAAGCTTTCTAGTTATGGTTTCTTGTCTGTTAAAGTATGGAAACTTTATTACATAACATATAGGTAGGCATTAGTTTACTTTTTCTTGGGTTGTGTTGCACATTTATTGCTTTAGAGTGGATATTCACAATCATATTAAGGGCCACACAGGATTCTCATTAGATAAGGACTGAATTTCATCACCAAATCCATAGCCCACCTAGGCAATCAATTCAATTCATTGTATGTTTGTAATCCTAACCCTTGAGACCTTAATTTAAAAGCAAGTAGTAAGAGACTTAGAGTTTTGAGCTTGTAAGACCCTTTTGTAAGGAGTGGATCTATTGTCACTCTAACGACTTTTGAGCATTGTGTTTAAGTGGGTATGCAAAATCCAAGTAAATTTTCCATGCCTTTCATTGACATTTGTTGAGGTCTAAATGCCTCCTTACATGAGAATTGTGTTAACCACTATAGAACAGAATGTAATTGGTAAGCAATAGTCAATCCTAAATAAAAGGAAGAGCTCTTTAGATCTAGGTCTAAAAGCTACCATCCTATACAATAACAAAACACCATCAAATCAACTCTTTAGCAGACCATTAGGATTGGTTGTACATCGTTCAGAGTTAAGAGTAGCATATAGTTAGGTTGCATCATGTAGATAGAAGTTCATCTTAGTGCATGCAAGATCATCAATTTTAAAACAAAAAATTAGTACATTTGATCCTGAGATTGAACATACCCATAGACAAGGTGAGAAATCAAATTCCTAACCCCTTGGAAGACCCACCAGTTGTAATTGAGCATAAGGCCATTAGAGACTTCTACGTGACAGTTCAATTGAAATCTCCATCATGCATCACATTACCACCTAACAATGTAGACCATTTGGAGCTTAAATATCGAGTTATTTAGTTACTCCCAACATATTACAGTAGAGAGAGAGAGAGAGAGAGGATTCATACCTAGATATTAAGGAATTCTTTAATATTCGCACTACATTCATGTTCCAAAATGTTTTAGATGATTCTATTAAACTTAGGTTGTTTCCTTTTTCATTGAAAGATAAGGCCAAATCATGGTTGAATTCTTTAGAGGTCGGTTTCCATTGCCACATGGGACCAGTTGTCTAAAATATTTTTGAGCAAATTTTTCCTTGTACATAAAACCAATGCCCTTTCGTAAGGAGATCATAAACTTCCAGCAAAGAGAAGATAAACAATATTATGAGTGCTGGAAAATGTGGAATGAATTGCTGCAAAAGTGTCCCCATCATGGTTTTGAAAAATGGTAACAAGTTTAGTACTTTCATGATATACTTATACCTTAAAATAGACAAATGATAGATGCACATAGTGGATAGACCATCACGATGAAAAATGAGATAGAGGCCTTAGCTGAAAATTCTTAACAATGGATTATTCAAACAGAAGAGATAGAACCTCCCAACCACAAAAGAGAGGAGGCCTTCATGAAATAAGAGTGGCCATAGATGTGTCTTGGAGGCTTAACTCTTTGGAGGGAGGAATAAACAAGTTTGAAAGTATGTTCCAGAGTATTGAAGCCTAAATGACTGATAATGCATCCATGAAACTCCTCCAGGAGGGTTGTTCCATTTTTTCTAGCTCAACACACTTAACCTCAATTTGTCCATCGAATAGCGTGTAGACTGAATACCTTTTAGAATAGGCTAATGCAATGAATGCATATTGTACCCCTAGCAATAATGTGACATCCTAGTTTTTCTTTTAATATTTATAAACTTTTAAGTTAGAAAGCAATGAAAATTTCCTTCTTTTCAAAAAATGAATTTAATTAACATTATATAAGTAATTTTTTGAAATGCATCCCACTTCATACCTGGTGTCACAATTGAACTCCACATACATAATAAAATACAATTTTCTAACCTAAAGGTGGGTAGAAAATCATACCACAGGATCACATGCTATCATAAATAGAATCACACATATTGAAATGAGATGATTAAATAGTCCATAGATAAGGTTTTACAATTACCACGTGTTAATGAAAGAAACCAACTTAATATTTATACATACAACTCAAAATGGATCTCTATGTATAGAATCTAGTCAAGTAATATTACAAAACTGTTTGGTCTTACATCTAAACTAATCTAGGTGTTTTTGCCTTCCTCAAATCCCTTAAGCTAGAGCAACTTCAAGTATCATCTAAAATGTTGGTTGTAGGGGTGAGCAAAACAATAGCTCACGCTAAGAAGGGAATTAATATAAGTTGGCATGCCGAAAGGAGAATAGCCAACATGTACATAAATACATATACATATATATATATATATATATATATATATACATATAGCCATTGAAACACACATTTTTTTGGAAGAAAGATGCAATAAAACAACCTTAGAGAAGCAGGGCTTAGTACCTGATTTAAAATTCTCAGAAATATCAAATGAAGTATGAAAGGATGATATATGGGTGAAAATCGAGGAGGAAAATTGATAATTCAAGCCATCTGTAGTTTCTAAATAATGCAAGCAAGCCAATAACCCTTAGTTCATGATACAAAATCCAAACCCACATTGTCATGGAAAACTGCTTGCTTAGTGTCCCACCATCAGGGATTGGTCTAGACTCTTGAGAAATGACTGGCTTCCCTAGCATTCTGAAATCACATGGACACTTATACTCTTAGGGCCTTTCCATCACCCAATAGTAACTACCTTGACCTCTACGCAAGTTAGTGGATACCACACAATCAAAAACTCATCGAACCTCAAGGGGACTACCTGGATACCACTCAGATCACTTTCCCATGAGAAACTAGTGCTAAAACCCATCATTTCTATCATAACGCTGGCATAAATATCATCTCATAGGTTAGTGGCCAATTGCACCTCCTAGCAGAGGGTCTTTGGACTTACGCATGCTCACACAATGCATCTGCTAATAGTGATCCTGGACTTAAGACACTCTATGAGTGATTACCCAAAACCCTTGATGAAAATTCATAACTTGTGGCTAATATCCATTAAAGGGATGCTTGCCCAAGTGTCAATGAAAATATAATGTCCAAATATTTGAGAAGATACAATCTATGATGCAAGGGTGTAATCATGTGACAACCCGAGTTTTTCCATATATTTTTAAATGCAATTTTTAAATGCTCATCCCTATTTGAAAACCATTTTATAAAAACCATGCAATGCAGCGGAAAACCTTTTGTTTTAAACTCATTTTGAAAACTCGAGTGTCATTTGCTTTCACAACAACTAAGGTAGTTTTTGAAAAACTTCAAAAATCATAAATGTTTTTCCCCAGGTCTATCCAGTCAAAGCACACAGCCCAATTGTAATTAAATACGAATACATGTCCAAAGGGTAGAGAGTTTACTTACATGTATAATTGTCTCCTTTTTGATTCACTTGCTCGTAGCACTAATATCTCCTGAGGCGTCTTCTATTTGTAAGTGGAACTATCCTGAAAAATGTTAAGGATAGGGTGAGTATATACTATACTCAGTAGGAGTCTATCACTACTAGTTTTGCAATGCATGCTATGTTTAAAATCATGTGCTCTTAAAAACATGTGCATGTTCGAACAATCATGTTCAATATCGATATTAAAAACCACTGTCGAATTGTAATACTGACGACTTAAAGAATAGCATAATCCAAGTCGAAAGTATCATATAT
This sequence comes from Warburgia ugandensis, assembly GCA_035236585.1. Lineage (NCBI taxonomy): Eukaryota > Viridiplantae > Streptophyta > Magnoliopsida > Canellales > Canellaceae > Warburgia > Warburgia ugandensis. The sequence continues at coordinate 53,800,004 of CP141128.1, read as the reverse complement.
CATAAACATAATGATATGCATAAGATGCTCAATTGAATCCAACTCATGGATATTTGGTATGGTATGGTCGACCAACCTCATGTCATGCCATATGCAATGCAAGTAAATCCACGAAACCATAGGGCCCAAACTATGCCCACGACCTCGCCGCCGTGTGGTCCCCGGGTACTTGAGGACACTCGGTCATAGCCCCAATGGGGCATATGACACATCGACCCAGTGCCATGACACCAGTGGTAGCCCCCTGTACCACATGCAGTCGACGTAGGGACGTTGCCCTTTTTAAGCGTGGTACCCATTCCACCTAGTAGTGGTAGAGGCTAGAGGCCAACCCAGACCTCTCGGCATAGTGCCCATGAGCTTATTAGCCCAAATCATATAAGACCAAACAAGCAAAAACCTCTTTTTCAAAACCTGTCCTCTTTGGATCCCTCACAACTGCCTACCCAGCATCTTTTGGGCACTCCAGCGTCTTTTGGTTACCCTCAAGGACATGCAATTTTTCAAGAACTCAATGCTCACAAATCATGCAATATATGCAATTGTTTGCAAAACATGTCCATGCATAATGTATTTGTCATATGTATGCTGAATTCGTTTATAAGATTAAGTTATGCTAAACAAATCATATAACTTATACTTAAAACATGCATTCAAAACAATCATGGCTCTTTTTAAAAGTCTAGTAGCGATAGAGCACCTACCTCAAAGTCTCCTAGAGTCGCATCCTTTATCACTTCAACCCATCCCTGGGTCTCATTTATAAAATCCTGGGTATGAATGGATACAAGGAGTTCTTATTAATTTCAATCTATTTAGATATTAGATCGCTAGATCTACCTATTGGGTCCAAGGTCCTTGCCTAATTCATTCGTCAGGCTAGATCCTATGATATGGTTCTACTTTTCAATGGTTAAGTTCTATAAATGGTCCTATCATCCTAATTTTTAAAGTCACATTAGGTCCACATGTCCCAGTTCCTAGGACACCCATGCATCCTGGTTGAACCGCGACTGCCTCACCTGCGTGCGCGCCTAAAGGCTGTACCAGGAACCAGGTTTTGAACGCGCACGTGCCTGCTCAAGTGACATGCTATGACGCGCATCATCGCACAGACGCACCTTGTAGCATGGCGCATCTCAGCTCCCAAGGCACCCTGTGCACCCTGGTCGAGCCAAGATTCGTGCCCCATGTCACGCGCGCACCTGAAGGCCGCACCTAGGGCAGTGTACGCACTGTCGTATACCTGGAACCCGTCCCAGGGACCCAGTCCCAGGTGCAAGTACAGCATGGCGTCCCTGGGGAAGCAAAACGGAGAGGAAAAGTGGAGGAAGGGCTTACCTGGCAGCCAGAGATGGTGCTCTTCCCGCTTGGTAGGTTGCTTGCCGAAACCCTTGTTGCTGGAAAACTCGAAGAAGGGGGAAATCGTGCAAGGCCAGAACAAGAGAAGAGAGGGGCATGGGGAGATGGCCGGCCCGACTAGGGCCTAGCTATTGCTGGAGATTGCAAAGAGATGGGTTTTTTCGGTTTTTGCTGGAAACCCCAGTCTCAAACGACTAGAAAAAATGCTAAAAAACGTGTTTTTTGGAGAGGGGAGATGGGGTTTTTATAGAGGGGAGAAGGCGGTGCCCCTCAATGGCGGTGCCGCCCTTTCCCCTGGGGTGTTCTGGAGAAATCAGGAAAAATGGGTTTCTGGAGGGGTCTAGAGGTTGAAGACGACAGGGGGTGCTGTTATCAAAACGACCCCCTGCGTTTTTCGTCTTTTTCGTTTTTCTGTTTAAATTGTAGAAATACCCCTATCTTTAAAAGGCTGTAACTTCTTCATACGAACTCCGTTTTGGGTGATTTTTGAGGCGTTGGATTCCATTTTTCGAGTAGAATCTAATGGTACTAAGTTTGTTACAAATTCCTTCATGTACTATTTTAAATAAAGTGAAACTTTTAACTCAGTTTATTTCCTATAGAATGTTCAATTTTCGTTAAAAATAGTGTAAATTGCTCAGGCATTACAAATCATATAGTGTTTTCCTATTTCTGAGGTTGTTATGCTATTCGAATGTGCTGGTGTAAAATACCTTGAGATTTTCCATTGTTATCATTTAATGTTTCTTAGTGGGTGACCTCACCTTTATAAAGTTTAAGGGTTAGATATCTATAGAAAATGGACATGTTCATTATTTTCATTTTCATGTAATGGCATTTAATGTTTTATTAACCTTTCCTTGGTTAGTTGCCTATTTACTTCATACTAGGTTACACATTTTATTTGATATTCCATCATATTATCTTAAGTTTGCTTACATGGTTATGTCCTTAAGTAACTGTGTCTTTAGTTAAGATCTTAGTTATTCTACTTGAAAATGTGCAACTCTAAGCATCCCATTGTTATGGCTTAGTGGAGAATGATCTTTTTCTATAGTTCTTCAGGTTTTGATGCAGCTTTATTAGTGACATACCTCTTTAACTTAGTTTTCCCTTTTCTTTGTTATTATTGCACTTTAGTTTTCCCTTCTCTTTGCTATTATTGCACTAATTCATGGAGCTTTGATATTTGACCCTTCTCATAACTTAGAGGCATGATTTGACTTTAGATTTAAGGTTTATAAGTGGATCAAAAATGTGGTAAAAAGAGGAGCAACAAAGTAAGTAGGAGTGATGAGGAAAAAGAGGGTGCTCCTTGCCATTGCCCCTTGGCAAGTACTATTCCTATTTGTATTAGCCCCTCAAATCAATAAATAGAAGTTCCAAATTGTGGATGATATCTTACTTTAAAGATCAATGATTTAGCTTTTCAAATTTAGCATTTTACTTAGTGATTTAAGGCTGGGATTTTGGGCTCCATTTCCTATGTTTGCATTTAGGAAATAGGGTGTGCCCAATCTCAGTTTCCACTTGCATCAATAAAACTAGATGAAATGTGATGAAAAATGCATGCTTCTTTGCATCAAATCAAAGTTTAATATTTCCTAAAGAAAACCCAAGAATGCTTGTCTAGAAATGATGGACTTTTGGGGCATTCCACAGTGTAAAATCATTTTGTGTTTTCTTCTGCATGTAGTCCAAAAATTGGGCCTTCAAGCGTTGATGTTCTGCATGAAATTTCCAAGTGAACTATGTATTTCTTGTCATGCTTCTAAACTACTGATCATGGATAAGCATCATTACAAAAAAGTAAATTAGCTAAATTCAACAATTTGCAAGCATAGGAAGGAAAACATTGAGATTTCTAAGCATGCTAGTTATTAATGCAAGAAGTTCAAATCACTACAAAAGAAAAGGAATTTATCAACTATTTTTTTATTTAAACTAAACTAACAAACATTAGTAACCTACCTAAGAAAATGCTTACATGTTTAGAGCCTTGGATCGTGCTAATTTCCCAATTACTTTTCACTGAGATGCAAACTTTCTCCTTCACTACGTGGAGATGCAACCCAGGCAGAGCTTCAATTTTTAGTATGCCTAGTACTCTCCCACACAACATCCTGTAGGCTAGGATTGAACCTCTATAATCCTTCTCCTCCCAGCTCTCCATCCCCTAGCTCATCTTCCTCACTGCCCTCTCTCCACTCTCCCTTCAACTCCCTCTCTTCTCTACGTAGGAGCCAAAGATGTCTGGCTCCTTAGTTTAGTTTTCATTTTATACTTGGCTTTTGTTTTTAAAAGAAGACAGTGACATGTGGCATTCAGATGGGAAGATAGTTTCTTGGGAAAAACTGTAATGCCCCAGGTCTGGGTTCCCTCAGTAATGATATTGTCCGCTTTGGGCCATGGCCCGCACGGTTTTAAAAGGCCTCATTGTAGTGAGGAGGAACTCCCTCCCTAGCACAGCGGAAGCGATATTGTCCTACTCGACGGCAGGTTTTGTTCCCTCAGCGAACGCGTCTTTTGGGAGGCCTCATTACTGGTAAAGCCCACTGAGACCCTTATCAACCACCTAGGAACTTTCCTCCTGGCGATGTGGGACTAACTCTCAACGCAACCCGCCTTCATCCCCTCAAATTATCTTGGGGCCTCCCCCTCAAAACATCTTGGTAGACAGCAACGATAGCCCTCTTCCCCTTAGGGGACACACGTCCGCGCGTGGCCACCCACACTTCCGCTCACGTGCGGTATCAAATTTTAGAATTTTAGAAATAATATATATGTATTTTTGAGAATAATACTAATAATCATAAAAAATATAAAAATATATATATATGTAATTAGGAAGGGGGGTGCCTTAAATGCATCCAACCCCCCCCCCCCCCCCGTCTCCGTTTTCTGTACACTTCCCCCCCTTCTCTCATTTCCCGGAACCAGCCACTGGAAAACACATTTCCCAGTGACAATCCGTGACGAGGACACCGCAACCCTGGCGTGCATTGGTGATGAACTGCCAGAGGTAAGCCATCCCTGTTTTTCCCCATTCCCATCACTTGTTTAGCACCGGAAAACAACGCGAACTGCTATTTTTCAATGAGTTTAGGCATCATTGTTGCCTTGGGGGAAAGGTTGATGAAATGGTGTCAGATGGAGATCTAGACCATTCATCATGGACATAACAATACAAGAAACACACCCATAAAAATCTTAGGGTGATCAGATGGTTAGAGACGCTGAAAAACCACCAAAACAGTAGGAAAGGGGTTTTGGAAATGAAACAAAAATCGTGAAAAAATGGCAGAAAATGAATGAATTTTTGGAAATGCAATGTACGTGAAAAATTGGACAAATAGGTGTAAAAATAGCAAAAAATGGAACACCTGGGGTTGCTGCGCGACCGGATTCCAGCGGTCGTCTCCGGCGACGGTGGACCCTCTAGTCACCATCCCCGGCAACGACAACCTACGATGGGACAGAGACGCACGTGACACACACAAGATGCATGCAACGCGTGGCCTGCATCGACACGCATCACAGTAGGCATGACGCATGGTGCGATGTGCACACCACGAGGGGGACATGGGACGGGCCACACAGCGCGACATGCAGTGCAGCAGGAACGCACCATACACACCGTTTACCCCCACACGCAGAGCGCGTCCATAGTCGCATGATCCACCCTCACTGGTTCCAGACGCACGCACATGCACATGCAGCTGGCCCATTTTCTTGATTTTTGATTTTTTTGACCCTTTATTCGTTAAAAACGTGATTTTAGGAGCTACAGAGGTCCAAATCACGATCTGAAAGAGGTGTTGTGATCGTCTCAACAAGGTAGACCTAGATTTAAGACAAAACTCTAGTTTGGAGTAGCTTTTTAATAGCTAAACTACTAAGCACTATTCAATGACTTAGATTAAGCCTATTAATGGACGATCATGCTTTAGATTTTGGTTGTATATGTTAAATATGACAGGATTATGAGATTAGCAGAACAGGCCTTATCGAATTGTGAAGAAACAACGATCACGATGATTGATCAGAGCAGTCCCTTGAGAGGTGTTGATCAAAGAATGATCAGACCGTCAGATTGATACGAGATCACAAAGATAACTGTGGTTTACTAAACGAAATAGAAAATGTAGTGATCATGGAGAAAATGAGAGGCCTAACAATGAATAATGATTTATGACGTGAAAGGTACATCAGGGAAAACACCTTGATATCATTTATGCGTTTGTTTGGGATATTGCGATATCGAGGTAGGTGATTTCATTCACAATTTTTTTCATGATTCTCAAATGATGACTTGGTGATTTGAGTTTTGAAGCATATGATTTATGCCTTACCATATGCATGAGATTAATTTTAGCATGTAGTTTTGTAATGACTCCAATTTTGTAACATTAAAATCCCAAGTTATCAATGAAAAGTTTACTTTTTGGAAATAAGGGTATTTTGGTCATTTCACTATTCACCCTGACTAGACTCAGAAATTTGGTCCTGAAAATGGTACCATTAGGTGCGTCTCGTAAAAAGGAATCCAACAAGACTAAAATCACCTAAAACGGAGTTAAAATGATCAAGTTATGACCCTTTGAAGTTTAGGGGCAAAAATATAATTTTTATTAAAAAATGGATTGAGCATGAGAAACACAACCCCTCTTCTTCAACCTCCTAGAGAGTTCTAGAACGGTGGTGTTTGGAGGAGAAACCACCGCCATTCTGAAGGTTTCTCCACCGCCATTCAATGGCAGTGAGAGCCCCCTCCAAAACCCTCGTATAGCTCTATAAATAGAGCTCTTGGGTGCCTCTAATGGCAGCCCAAAAGCTTGGGAAAAACCCGTCACGGAGAAGTAACCAAGAGGAGAAAACGTGGGGAAAACCCGGCCACGAACCAGGTATGCCCAAAATCCCTCCAAACCCGTCTCCTCCTTAGTCCTAGGCTAAGTTTCCTCAAGTTTTTGCATGAAAAATCATGCAAAACGGAGCTCTAGAGAGCCAAATAGGACCCAGGGATGGTCCCTGGGGCGCACTAGTTCGACAGGGTCGAACCAGGGCATCTCAAGGACGCCTCGGTCCCCCACTGAACGAAACGCGTCAACCGCATTCGAGAGAAACTAGCAGGCGCATCCGTGGACGCGCCAGCAAATGAAAAAGTTAGGCGGAATCCTGGGTGCATCTGCAGACGCGCCCGCTAGGGCGCATGCCACTGACGTGGAACGCGTTACCGTTCTGGGCTTCCACCTCTTAAGGGACTTTTATGTACATACTAAAAAGCTTATAACTTGAGATCTAGGGCTCCGATTGAGGTGCCGCGAAAGGCGTTGTGTCCGTCTCGACGACACGGACACACCCAAATTATAAAATACCTGATCAAGGCCCAATCTAAGGTGGGTACGACCCGTAGACTATGATAGTGGCGCGGGGCCACTAAACCTTTGGAAACCTGATGATACCAAGGCCCAATTAGGACCTTATGACACCCATAGGAATGGGAATGAACTCTTAATGCCTAAGTAGTAAGATCAACCACTCTAAAACCTATAAAAATAGGCCAAACTAACCTTGCTCCCCTAAATCATGTTCAGGAGCATACAAGGACAAGGAGATTAGTGCAATCTAGCCAGGTAGGTGCTTTATCACTACTAGACTTTTAAAAAGAGCCCATGATTGTTTTGAATGCATGTTTTAAGTATAAGTTATATGACCTGTTTAGCATGACTTAGTTTTATAAATGAATTCAGCATGCTTATGACAAATACATTATGCATAGACATGTTTTGCAAACAATTGCATATACATTATGCATAGATACTTTTGCAAACAATTGCATATATTGTATGATTTGTGAGCATTAAGTTCTTGAAATATTACATGCCCTTGAGGGTTACCAAAAGATGCTGGAGTGCCCAAAAGACGTTGGGTAGGCAGTTGTGAGGACCAGGCAGTTGTGAGGGACCCAAAGAGGACAGGTTTTGAAAAAGAGCTTTTTGGCTTGTTTGATCGTACATGATTTGGGCTAATAAGCTTGTGGACGCTATGCTGAGAGGTCTGGGGTGGCCTCCCAGCCTCTACCACTATCAGGTGGATGGGTACCACGCTCAAAAAGGGCATGTCCCTGCTTTGACTGCATGTGGTACAGGGGGCTACCATTGATGTCACGGCACTAGGTCAAAGTGTCATATGCCCCATGGAGGTATATGACCCTGTGTCCCTAGGTACCCGGGGACCACACAGTGGCGAGGTCGTGGGCATAGTGGGCCCTATGGTTTGAGGATTTACTTGCATTGCATATGGCATGACATGAGATTGGTCGACCATACCATATATCCATGAGTTGGATTCAGTGGAGCATCTTATGCATATCATTATGTTATGATATATATATGATACTTTCGATTTGGATTAACTGATTCTTTAAGTCATCAGTATTCCAATTCGACAATGGTTTTTAATCTCGATATTGAACTTGAGTATTCAAACATGCACATGTTTTGAAAAAGCATATGATTTTAAACATAGCATGCATTGTAAAACTAGTAGTGATGGACTCCTACCGAGTATAGTATATACTCACCCAATCCTCAACATTTTTCAGACACAGTAAACGCTTAAGGACAGAGTGCGCCTGTGACAGAAGACACTCAGATTAAGTACAAGTAAGTAAACCCCTACCTTATCTTTCAATGTTACTTGATTGTAGTTACTCTCTATAGCTAAGGCTGTGACTAACACTTTCTTGGGAATAAAGTCAATTTAAAACTATGCCATGGCTAGATAATTTGAAAATGTGTTTTGACACTCGGGGTTTTATACAAAAGATTGTTTTCCAAAACAAAAAGATTTTCATGCATTTCATATTTGTAAAACAAGAGATCTCGCCTTTTTATCAAATTTGCATCATATAAAACCCTGGTCATCACAAGTTTCTCACGTGCATGCTATCTTTCGGGTGGTTATTGCATGCACTATTTCTGATATATTTCGTGATATTCACTTGATTATTGGTATTTTTGACATGTGGGAGTCACTCTGTCTTGATGTTTGAGACTATTGCTCCTATGGTAGGATGCATTTTTTTTTCACCCTGTGAGTGCTTGAGTACCCATGAGGGTGAAAGGGTGAAAGCGGGCGTGCAATGCAACTTTCCATGAGTGCCGTGAGGGTGCAAGGGTGAAAGGATGAAAGCAAAAGTGGAATGTGTCATTTCCGTGAGTGCCTGAGTGCCTGTGAGGGTGCAAGGGTGAAAGGGTGAAAGCGACTGGTACAGAGAGCTAACCCCACATTACGATGAGTGTACTTGAGACACTCATAGGGCTTGACTATGTATGATGTTTGATACTTTTGACATGCATTCATGTGTTTCTAGATTTTCTCGGATTGTGCATGTCCTGATATCATGATTGATGGTACCTTATTTATTTCATGGACTTGGTATGCCCTTCCTCATGTAATTTAATGCTTTATATATATATGTTTGATCATCTCATGATTTTTATGCCTTGCGCCATGTGATTTTATTGAGTTTACTTTGGATGTATATCACCTACACAAGCATGGCTTGCTGAGGCATTGCTTTATTTTGCAATGCCTCAGAGTTGGAGCGATACAGTCAGAGAGGGAAGTAGGTGGAGTAGCATGGATTTGGACGAGGACCTAAGGACTCTATATTGTTCACATTCGGAGGCATAGTAGTGCACGTTCTTAGACTGGTATCAGACTTTAGGCTCCCTATCTAGATATTGTATATATTGATTGATTAGACCCATAGTACTGTATAGTGTGCATACACTCACACATGGATGATGTGGTGATCTTGGATGGACCCTGGAGCTTTGGGATTTTTGTTATTATCTTCGTCTCCTTATAGTCGTAGAATTTCTTATGGTTTTATAATTGAGTATGCTCAGAGTGTTAAAAAGTGCTTTTTGTTTAGCCTTGTGGTTTTGGTTTGCGAGGGACCCTCAGGGTTTTGCTTATTTGGTACTTTCCTTGATGCCACGTAAAATTTTTAATTATTGAGTTTTATTTCAGGGATCCCGCCTATTTCATAATCATAAACTTTTTTACTATTAAATTATGTATATTGGGAAAACATTTTCTGAAAAAAATCGGGGTGTCACAAAAACAATTCCACGTGGCTGCCCAGATCTCTTCCTTTCAACTAATCCTATCCAATTTGATTTCTAATACCTACTATTTTTCCTAGATTTTTCAATTATATCATGGTCAAGGTAAATTTTACAATTGTACCCTAACCAATAATATAATGAATTCCTCATTCCTAAATAATTTGTTAGAATTATCTTCATGTGTTTTGAGTTTGGCTTAGGCTAGGACTTCCCTTTAAGAATGACCTATTTATTTCCTCTATCGAACACGATATTATAATTTTAATTTCACTTTCCCTTTGAAAAGTTACTTAATAATTACTTAATGTGATTCTTAAATCTCTCCTTTATCTTGAAATTTTGTTTCTAAATCTCTGGATCAACCCAACAATGACTCCTTAGTGGTTATCCTAACATAATTTCTCGATGCGATCGTTCAATTCTTTTTTGTTACCATTTAAAACATATATTTAATAAAATAAAATAAATTTACCCTATTTTTTGTAAATGCATTGATTTATTCATTGGAATTATATATTTACATATATTACAAATAATCAATATTCTAAGACATAATCCAAGATGGGCTAGGCATCCTAAACTTTTCATGGTCTAAAAGGAATTACCAAAGAGGTCCATCTATGAACCCCTTGCACAAAACTTTACTGGAACTAGATTGCCCTAGCAACCACCCAAGTTTCAACTGCCACAGTAATCGAAGAAACCATCATTGAAGGACATCACACAAATACTCATAGAACAAAATGAGGAGACTAAACAGGCCTTACACAACTACTAGAATGAGAGCAAATAGGCTAGCAATGTCAATTCATAAGCTATTGCCAAACTAGACATGCAAATGAGCCAGTTATCTGCTACACTTAGTGATAGAGGAAAGGGAAAAATTCCCAATGAGCTAGTTCCAAACCATAAGAGATAGTTTGAACTAGGGTCCAGTTCAAATTCACATAGATAACATGAACAAGCAAAGTCAATAACTACCTTTAGGAGTGGTTGTCAAGTTGACAATAAAGTAGGGCAAACTAAGGAAAACTTAGAGGAGAATGAACCAACTACAACTGAGGAGAAAGGGAAAAGATAGAAATAACTAGCTCCATTTGAACCAATAGAGGAAACACCTTATGTTACTAAAGCTGCCTTCCCTTATATGTTAAACAAGGCAAAGAAAGGAACTAATTTCCATGAGATAATGGATGTGTTTAATCATGTACAAATTAGTATCCCATTACTCAATGCTATTAAAGATATTCTTGCTTATGCCAAGTTTCTCAAAGAGCTCTGCACACAAAGCATAAACTTAATATGCAAACAAAAGCCTTCCTCACTGAGCAGATAAGCTCTTTAATCCAACCCTAGACCTTTTGTAAGTTTAGAGATCCAGGTTGTCCTACCATTTCTTGTGTTACTAGAGACCTTGTCATTGATATGACATTAGATTTAAGGGCCAGTGGAAACTTATTACCATATTCTATTTATGAGCAACTTGGACTAGGTAAACTCAAACCAACCAATACCACATTACAACCTACTAATAAATTAGTATAGATTCCACATGGTATGGTTGAAGATGTTTTAATAGAGGTGGTTTCTATTTCCTTATTAATTTTATTATCCAAGATAACCAGCCTATATCAAACCCAATAGTATCATGATCATTCTTGGATGCCGATTCTTGGCAATGTCCAATGCCATTATCAACTATAGAAACTATGTGATGAAATTATCCTTCAACAATATAAAAGTCAAGCTCAATGTTTTTACTGCCGATCATTAACATCTAGACCTAGATGATTCATGTGTAGTCAACTTAATTGAAGGTCTAATTCAATATGCTAATTCACCATTGTCTATTCTAGACCCACTTGAGGCATATCTAGCAAACTTTAATTATGATTATGATATGGACAAGTCCATGGAAGAGGTAAATAATCTTTTAGATACTACATCAATCATAAATACCTCTAAATGGGCTTCTCAAGTGGAACCTCTTCCTCCTTCAAATTCTATCCATGTGCCTTCAATAGTAAAACCACCTACCTCGGTCCTTAAGCCATTACATGAAAATCTAAAATATTCTTACTTAGGACCAAATGAACCTTTGCGTATAATTGTAACCTCTGATCTAGATCAAGAAGAGAAAGGAAAGCTCCATGACATTTTGAGAGAACATAAGATAGCTTTAGAGTGGACTCCACCATAGAAATCATTAAAGGGGTTAGCCCTTCCATGTGTATGCATAGAATTAATCTAGAAGAAAATGTTAAACCATCAAGGGAAATATATAGGAGACTAAACCATAATATGAAAGAGGTAGTGAGAGACAAAGTGCTCAAACTCTTAGAAGCTAGTGTTATAAACTTCATTTTTTATAGCACTCGGGTTAGCTCAATTCAAGTTGTCCCCAAGAAATCTGAAGTCACGGTAATCTGTAATGAGGATAATGGGTTATTTCCCACTCGCATGACCATTAGGTGGAGAGTATGTATAGATTACTGAAAACTGAACTCTGTCATGAGGAAAGACCACTTTCCTCTTCCCTTTATTAACCAAACTTGATGGATACTCTAGCTATAACCAAATCCCCATAGCACCTAAAGATGAGAAGAAGACTACTTCACCTACCCTTTTGGGACATTTGCCTATCATTGTATGCCTTTTGGACTTTGTAATGCACTAGCTACTTTTCAAATGTGTATGTTGGACATATTTTCTCCTATGGTGGACAGGCTTTTGGAGGTGCTTAAGGATGATGTTCTGGTATTTAGGTCCTCATTTGATGAATGCCTACACCACTTAAAACTTATCGTTACTAGGTGCCAGGAAAATAATAGTGTTAAACGAGGAGAAATGTAATTTCATGGTACAAAATGGGATTGTTTTATGCCACATTATATCACATAATGGCATAGAGTTGATAAAAGCCAAAGTAGGTTTAATCTCTAACCTTCCTCCTCTAAGGACCATGAAATAAATCCAATCATTTTTAATCCATGCTGGTTATTATAGGAGATTCATCAAAAATTTTAGTAAAATTTCTAAGCCCCTATGTAATTTACTTACAAAGGAGGCAACTTTTGACTTTGATGATAATTGTATAAAAACATTAAAGCACCTAAATGATGAACTCACTTATGCACCCATTATTCGATTGCCTAATTAGAGTGCACCATTTGAAATAATATGTGATGCTTCAGATTCTGTGATCGAGATGTGTTGGGGCAGTGTATTAATAAACTTCCCCATGTAATTTGTTATGCTAGCAAGACACTCAATGATACTCAACTCAATCATTTCACTATGAAAAAAGAGCTCTTTACTATTGTATTTACTTTGGATAAGTTTAGATCTTACTTATTAGGATCTAAGGTTATCATCTATTCAGACCATGCAACATTAAAATATCATCTTTCCATGAAGGATGCCAAACCTAGGCTGATCCAATAGATATTATTGCTACAAAGTTTAATCTAGAAATTTGGTATAAAAAGGGTTTCAAAAATGTTGTAACCGGCCATTTATCTAGGTTCGTTGTGGAGTCTAATTGTCCAACTGTATGTGGGTGAAATGTTGTAATGAACCTCACAGAAGTGCCCAAACATTCCTGTGCACTATGAATGAAGTGAGAAGTAAATCTACTATCTCTGTCAGATATAATACTCAAAGGTTCCCCATGAAGACTCATTATCTCCTTAATGTATAACTTGGCTAAACTCTTCAAAGATTGCTTCTACCTAATAAGGAGAAATTATGCAGACTTAGTTAACCCATCCACAATTACCCATATCATATCGTGCCCACTAAAAGTCCAAGTTGTAATAACCCCAACTTTTGTAATTGATTGAGAAAATCAATAAAGTTTGAGTTTCAGAAATTTTGGGCTGAAATATTAGGATTTTTTAGAATATAGAATATACTATAAAAGTATAATCAAAGAATAAGACATGTACAATTGAAATTAAACTTAGCAAACCCTTCAGAATGACTGTAAGACAACAAATTCTGAATTCGAATGAAAAATACTTAATTTTCTTCATTTTTCGGACAAAAGGGTAAAATAGTAATTTTACCTAAAAATCAAAATCTGAGACATCAAAATTTAGAATGTACTAAGAAATATGAATCCAATTCCACTAAGTATGCTCAATTCTGAGATCATGGGAATAAATCCTAATTTTTTTATATATAAAGGACAAACTGGTTTTTGCCACCATGTGGGGCCCACAAGGGACCCAAAAACGAATCCTATGGCCAGCCCACAGGAAATCATGGGTCAAACCATACCAGCTGGTCTTGGGCAAGTAGGTGGAGAATGGGAGAATCCAATGCTTATTTAATAATAAAATATTAACCATCATTAATGCATATCATCATGGAAGAAGACCAAAATGCCTATAAATACAACCCCAAAAATCCTCCAAAAATATTCATAAAAATCCCACGAAATTGTCTTCACTTCCCCTACAAATCTAGACCTATATCCATTCCCAAAAACCCAAAACTCTCAAGAGATCTCCCTCTTTTCATTTTCTTTTTTCTCTCTAGATTGGAATAAGAGACCTAAAATCAATTAGGCACTCTGTTCCATATCTAATATCACAAATTCCACCATCCAAAACTTCCCAACATACCTTATCTACAAAAATCCAAAAGAAATTTTTAGATCCAATGATTCAAACAACGGCAATCGTAAGAAAGGTGGATCTTGGGCCATATCTTCATAAAAAGGGTATTCTCTTAAATTGGACCATATAACTAATAGTTTTCTCCAATCAGGTAGGTGGAAATACTTTCTGTACATGTTTACTAGTATTTTATGAAATTTTTATTCTTCTGTAACTTTCTTTTGGTAATAAAATGATAAAAATAAAGTAAACAACAAAACCTTCAATTTGGGATGATTGAGTGCTCAGATGGAAAATTAGACTATACCAATCGATCCAGAAAGGTCCAAAACCCTAAGGGTAGAATTTTCACAAGGATTAGATAAGTTTTGAGCCCTCAATTGATAGGGGATTGATTCGACGGTCCAGAACGGATTGTTCGATCTCCTGATCAGACAGAGCCCAGGACGCCACATGCGACGCACCATGAAAATGCCGCAGAACGAAGTGTTTTCGCCCACGTAGCGCTTAGAACGTCGTCACAAGCGGGACAACAGTGCTTCTGGGAAAACCTCGAGCGGACGCACCCACCTTACGTCCTAGTTACATGCACGTGACGACAAGCATTTCGCTCGTCCCACGCACGTCCATGGACATCCCGTGCAGGAGCTTTCATATCTTATCCACGATGGATGCCCCCGACAAATCAAGTGTTTCGCCCATTCGTTTCCGCCAGACTAATCTGGGCCGTCCATTCCAATGGGCCCAGATCATATCTGGGCCCTAGGAATGAACTGTGAATTTCTAGATTTGATTCTAGAGTCATATGAACTCCAAATCGAGATTGAAAAGAGACTATGGAAAGCTTACAACCTCTATTTTCTTATGAAATGATAAAATGGAGAAAAAATGTAATAAAAATTTTTGTATTAGGGAATCAAGTTTTCAATTGCCAAGATCTTCAAGATCTGAGATGATGAGATCTTGGGGATATGTTTTAATAATGATATAATATTGAAATAAAGTTATCTAAATAGTTTATTTGGACATATCTAAGAGATATTTAGGGATTTACCCACTATGGAAGGAAAAACCCTAAAACTTACAAAGGGACCCACTTGATTAAAAGATCAAGTGTGATCAGATCCTTGGGATGGATGGAATGGATGTTGATATGATGAAATCCAAGGAGATCATGGATGGATTATGACAAAAATGAATCAATATGATCTTTAGGCCTTAATAAAGAAAACCCCCTAAATATAACTAAAACCCTTAATCAAAAGGAAAAGATCTAAGATCTAATGGTTGGATCATATGTGAAGGTTTCTAAAAAGATTAATGTAATTAGTTTCATTTTTTATTAATTGATAACAGCATTTTAAATATGATTTATGTTGTAAAGCATGCTAGTGTAACTTTTAGACCATAGCATGACATGTAATTAGATTGTTATCATAGATTGTAAAGCATGCTAGTGTAACTAGATTTAATTATCTTAGGGTTATGTTAGTGTGATTTTATGCAAGTGTAACTTAGGACCAAGTTAATATGATATCATGCCATTGTAACTTAGGATCATGCTAGTTTAAGTATAGTTTTATTCCATTAGGTTATGTTACATTCATAAAGAGCGTGTTAGTATAAATGTTTGTTAAATTTATATTGAAACTATGCTTTAAAGTTTATGATTTAATTGTTTCCAAATTTTATAAGTAGATTCAAATGTTAAGTAGTTGTTGAGATATAAAGAGCATAAGTCACCAAAATGTAATGTAATTGGAAATTAGAGTTTCATGAACACATAAGAGGAAGGAATGACTTTGACTTAACATTAGTAAGGGCTATAATTAGTAGGACAATACAAGGATTATCAAATACTTATCCCAAACTAGGAGAATAATAAACCCCATGAATGATATTGTAAATATTCATGGACTTAATTAAAATCAATTAGAAAGAGTGTTTAGGGTCAACATGCTTATAGGAACCTTACGAAAGGTTGAACTAAGGTCACTCTAGTGAATGTTGAACATAGTAGTTAAGGGGGTTATCTAATAGAGCCTCGCTATTCCCCTACCTTCCGTTGACGTTTGTGAGGTCTAAATGCCTCCTTACATGAGGATTGAAGTAACCACTTTGTGTTCACCCATTCAGCTAGTAAGCCTTAGCCAATTGGAAATAAGAGCAGTAGTCTTAAGCTGAAAATAAGTTACCTTCAACCAGCAAAACATTAACTGGTTGAATAATAATATTAAGATCATAAAAGGTTAGTAAATTATCTAACCCTAATAAAAACCGTTAGTAAGATAAGGATGCTCAAAGAAGATCCATTAGATCTTGAATGATTAAGAACAATAAGAATAATAATATTGTATTGTATTTAGTTTTCATGATTGCTGGTATGCATGTTATTGATCAAATCTAGTTCATTAGATTAGATAATCCAAATCCTTGATCAAAGATGATTTAAGAAAGAAAGCCAAGATCATCCTTAGGGATGATCCAATAACTAAACTTAGATCAAAGAAGAACTAGATGATAGAAGATCTAGGACCTTAATCTTTATCAACATGTGTAAGGAGATGGACACACAAAGACTTAGAGATAGAAAAACACTTAGATATGAATGATCTAACGATCATTCTAAACATTAGATCTAGTGATCAATAGGATTGTTCAAATTTATATATTGACAATATGTATGGATTTACAGATTACATACATTAGTCAGAATCATGGAAGATTTGGGAAAAGTGATCACTCCTAGAAGGTAGGAGGATTTAATGAATGCATTTACATGGAATATACATGATTGAACTCATGACCTTATGTTGACAAGAGTAATGTTAATACTTGTATTAAATCCCTTGAAAACCTTTTGATCCAACCAAACACATATAAGATGGTTAAGGACTAGACCATAAGTGAATAGGGAACTAGAAAATATTTCAGCCCTAAGTAAACTGACAAATAGTCTGATATATATGAAATCTATTTTACATACAAGCATGGAGGCTTGTGAGTTTGTTTTAATAGGCATAAGCCCAGGGGGATGCTATGCTAGAGGAGTTATAAGGGTTTGACCACTCGCTCCTTGAAATTTGATGATTTGATGATACCTTGCCCTATGAGAGGCTAAAAGTTGGGTGGGGGCAATTATGGGAAGGCCACCACTATGAATGTCCTGTCCCCCCATATGGGCAGTGACATAATATTTTCCACCGTGGTATCAGTGGTGAACAGGACAGTTATCCGAGCACGCTAGTACGGATCAGACTTCAGCATGGTAGCCCTTTTGATTATTTTGCATTATGATGCATATGAGAATAGGCATAGTAAAATGCCTTATATTTTAGCATAATGAAATGTTAGGTAATTGTATATTACCAATATTTCCCAATAGGGGAAATTCTTAGTGTAAGATTAGCTTAAATACTAAATTCTCATAATAGAAAGAATTGATCAGCTTAGTTGGAAATAATATTTGACTATTTTCATAAATTTAACTGATTTACCCATGTATAGTATGTACATATATGGATGTACATAACTTACAAAGTAAATAGTAGAGACATGAATATGTTTAGGGATAATGGGATTATGATGTATTGAAATTACATTGTCAATTATTATGCTTCTTAAATCCCCTACCAAGCATTGCATGCTGAGATATTGTTAACGTTGCAATATCTCAGATACAGGGAAGGAGAGTTAAGAGCTGAAGACGATAGAAGACTTGAAGAGAATAATCTTCAAGGTATACCCTTGAAGACATGTATTTTGCTTTGTTGAGAGTTTTATTGTATGGTGAGCTTGAGTTTTGGATTATGTAATTTGGACAAGTATTGTAATAGATTTGGCTGTACTGTGAACCATTGGATGGATTTTGGAATTTAATGAAAGTCTATTCCTTCAATGGAATTTTATCTTGTACAAAAAATTCTACTTATGTTATGTATGAAGTGATGACTTGGGTTTTACAAAACAAGTTCAAAAGAAAAGAATTTTCGTTGCTTTGTTTTGCGAAAAAAATTTACACTATTAAGGGCCCTGCCTTTCAAAATACATTACAAAACGTATTACAAAAACCCAGGTCGTCACACAAGGCAACCCTAAAACATAATCCATGGTAATGTGATTCCACTTCAACTCAAGAAGTTCCAAAGTCTGCAATAGATTAGATGGCCTATGGTGTTTTGCCTTCACCTTATGACAAGCTAAACATCTTGCCACAAATTCTCCAATAACCCTTTTCATATCATGCAACCAAAATTTTCTTTTTAGATCTTAGTACATCTTAGTACCTTTAGGGTGTATGCTACACATATATCCATGTGCCTCCTTCAGCAAGTCTTTAGTCATTAACACTA
Source organism: Warburgia ugandensis (assembly GCA_035236585.1). Lineage (NCBI taxonomy): Eukaryota > Viridiplantae > Streptophyta > Magnoliopsida > Canellales > Canellaceae > Warburgia > Warburgia ugandensis. Next base: position 53,781,530 of record CP141128.1, on the reverse strand, counting down.
ATATATGTACCACTAACCTACCATGGAAACATATACCTCCATCAACAATAGTGGTGAATCCCTCCTTTCCAATCATGGCTTAGGTCCTCACACTTCTTTTGTGCCTACAAAACTCATTCTTTGAAGCCTAATCTTATAAACACATTGGTGACACTCCCTTCACCTTTTTGCTAAGGTATTTGCTACAACATTTTCCTTGCCTATGATACTGTATGCTAAAGTTATAGTCTTTCAAATATTCCATCCAACGTCCTTGCTTGATATTCAGATCACTTTGTGCAAATGTGTATTTTAGACTTTTATGATCTATAAACACCTTAAAGTTCTCACCATACATCCAAAATCTTCAAGGCAAGAACCCATAGTTGCTAACTCTAGATCATGGGTGGCATAGTTCACCTCATGAGTCTTCAATTACCTAGAATCATAGGCAGTTACTTTTCAATGTTGCATTAACACGCATCTAAGATCCTTTCCTAACACACCACTATACTTCACAAAATCTCCATTTCCTATCGACAAGGGCAAAAAAGGTGATGAAACAAGTCTCTTCTCTAACACCTAAAAACTCCATTCACATTCTTTTGTAGACACAAACTTCTTATCCCTCTTGGTTAGCTGTCATAGTGGAGCAATCATTGAAAATCCTTCCTAATCAACTGTGTCATAGGTAGAGCAATCATTGAAAACCCTTCAATAAGTATGCTATAATACCTAGCTAGACCAAAGAAACTTCTAATCTTTAACTGTGGCTTAGATCTTTCCCAATTAGTGATGGATTCCACCATAGGATCAACCCAGAGCTAACATTTACAAAATTTAGCAATTAATTGGTGAGGCTGTACTATCTTTAGAACAATCCGTAGATGTTCCCTATGCTCTTCCACTCTCCCAGACTTGATCATGATACTCCCAAAGCAACATGTTTATCAAGTCCATAATAGCTACATGAGCATTCGTCAACCCAAACAATATCATAAGGAACTCCTAATACCCATAAAGTGTATGAAAAGCTATCTTAGGTACATCCTCATCACAAATCCTCAGCTGATGGTATCTGAACCTTAGATCAATCTTGAAGAAAACTTTGGCAGACTATAGATGATCAAAATGGTCAATAATCTGAGGCAAATGATATGTGTTTTTTATAGTAATCCCATTCGATAAGCAATAATTTATACAAAACTCATGAATCCATCATTCTTGACAAACAACACTAGAGCTTCCCAAGGTGAGATATTAGGTCAGATAAATTCGTGATCCAATAATCCCTATAATTACCCCTTTAACTCCTTGAACTTTGATGGAACCATATGATATGGTGCTTTGGAGATGGGAGCTATTATTGGTATTAGCTCTATCGAAAATCCATCTCTTGCTTAGGTGGCAACCCAGGTAGTTCTTTAGGAAATACTAGCTGAAACTCCTGAACAACATCAATATCTTCTATTTTGGGTCCATTCTCCTCCTAACTAACCACACTAGCCAAAAATGCCTAACATCCCTTAGCAGTAAAGTGGGCATCTCTCATAGATGATATAATAGTCATGCCTGTTGTGACGACCCGGGTTTTCTCATGCATTTTTTTTTTTAATGAAAAATCTAAATTCCTAAGGTGGGATCTCGATTTGAAAAACATTTTATAGAAACCATGCAATGCAGTAAAAAATCTTTAGTTTTAAACTCATTTTGAAAACCCCGAGTGTCATTTGCTTTCACAACAACCAAAGTAGTTTTTAAAAAACTTCAGAAATCATAAATGTTTTCCCAGGTCTATCCAAATGACTCACAAATTTCAACTGTAATTAAATACAAATACATGTCCAAAGGGTAGAGTGTTTACTTACATATATAATTGTCTCCTTTTGATTTACTTTGCTCATAGCACTAACATAGGTGTCCTCTACCCGTGGATGGAACTATCCTGAAAAATGTTAAGGATAGGGTGAGTATATACTATACTCAATAGGAGTCTATCACTACTAGTTTTACAATGTATGCTATGTTTAAAATCATATGCTCTTTAAAACATGTACATGTTCGACCAATCATGTTCAATATCGATATTAAAAACCATTGTCAAATTGGAATACTTACGACTTAAAGAATCGCATAAGTCGAAAGTATCATATATATATCATAAACATAATGATATGCATAAGATGCTCAACTGAATCCAACTCATGGACATCTGGTATGGTCGACCAACCTCATGTCATGCCATATGCAATGCAAGTAAATCCTCAAACCATAGGGTCCAACTATGCCCACGACCTCGCCACCGTGTGGTCCCCGGGTACCTAGGGATATAGGGTCATATGCCTCCATGGGACATATGGCACTTCGACCTAGTGCCGTGACACCAGTGGTTGCCCCTTGTACCACATGCAATCGAAGCAGGGACATGCCCTTTTTGGTCGTGGTACCCATCCCACCTAATAGTGGTAGAGGCTGGAGGCCAACCCAAACCTCTCGGCATAGCTCCCACGAGCTTACTAGCCCAAATCATATATGATCAAACAAGAAAAAACCTCTTTTTCAAAACCTGTCCTCTTTGGGTCCCTCACAACTACCTACCCGGCATCTTTTGGGCACTCCAGCGTCTTTTGGTAACCCTCAAGGACATGCAATTTTTCAAGAACTCAATGCTCACAAATCATGCAATATATGCAATTGTTTGCAAAACATGTCTATGCATAATGTATTTAATCATATGCATGCTGAATTCATTTATATGCTAAACAAGCCATAAAATAAGTCATGCTAAACAAGTCATATAATTTATACTTAAAACATGCATTCAAAACAATCATGGCTCTTTTTAAAAGTCTAGTAGTGATAGAGCACCTACCTCAAAGTCTCCTGGCGTCGCGTCCTTTATCACTCAACCTGTCCTTGGGTCTCATTTATAAACTCCTGGGTATGAATGGATACAAGGAGTTCTTATCAATTTCAATCCATCTAGAAATTAGATCGCTAGATCTGCCTTTTAGGGTCTATGGTCCTTGCCTAATTCATTGTTAGGCTAAATCCTATGATAGGGATCTACTATTCAATAGTTAACTATGTAAATTGTCCTCTGATCCTATCTTTATAGTCTCGTTAGGTCCGTGTGTCCCAGTTCCCAAGACACCCATGCATCCTTGTTGAACCGCAACCTCCTCACGTGTGTGCGCCTAAAGGCCGTGCTAGGGACCGCATTTTTCATGTGCACATGCAAGCTCAAGTGACGCGCATCATCGTACGGATGCACCTTTGGTGTAGCATGGTGCGTCTCAGCTCCCAGGGCACCCCGTGCATCCTGGTCGAGCCAGGACCTGTGCCCCATGTCGCGCGCGCACCCAAAGGTCGCACTTGCGACAGTGTACGCACTGTTGTACACCTAGAACCCGTCCTAGGGACCCTATCCCAGGTGCACATGCAGCATGGCATCCCTAGGATGCCTGCTTTGTTCATGGCCGGCTGGAACCGGCTTTGTCTTCTCCGATTGGAAAAATCAGCTGGGAAAAAGGCCAGATCTGGCATGGATCTTGGCCTGGGGGAACTGAAACAGAGGAAACGAAAGGAGGGGCTTACCTAGGTAGCCTGGGGATGCCCTTTTCTGGGTGGTGCGGGTCCTCCTTTCCGGTTGAAAACCCTTCGTCGCCAGAACTCATGAAGAAGGTAAAATTGTGCAAGGCCGGAATAAGAGAAAAGAGGGGAATGGGGAGACGGGAATGGCCGGCCTGACTAGGGCTTGGCCATTGCCGGAAAATGCAGAGGAGCTGGGCTGAGACGGGTTTCCAATTTTTCCGGAAACCCCAGTCCCAAAATCGCCAGGAAATGTGTGTTTTGAAGAGGGGGGGGGGGGGGGGGGAGGGATGGGGCTTTTTATAGCCTTGCTATGGTGGTGCTGCCTTCTAGAAAAATCGTGAAAAGAGGGTTTCTAGAGAGATCTGGAGGTGGAAGATGATATGCGGCCCCCTGCGTTTTTGTTCTTTTTCGTTTTTCTATTTAATTTACAAAACTACCCCTGATCTTTAAACGACCATAACTTCTTCATACGAACTCCGTTTTCGGCGTTCTTTGAGGCGTTGGATTCCATTTTTTGAGTAGAATCTAATGGTACCAAGATTACTCACAAATTTCTTCATTTACTATTTTAAATAAAGTGAAACATTTAACACAGTTCATGTCCTATAAAATGTCCAATTTTTGTTAAAAATAGCATAAATTGCTCGGGCATTACACCTGTAATGTCTAATTTACCTTGGAGGATATAAGGTGTGTCATCTAAATCATAGAAAGTGATCCTCTTTCTCCTACAGTCAACGACTACTCCATACTATGATAACCCATCCATTCCTAAAATTACATCAAAGTCTTTCATTCTTAAAAGGATCACATATTTACTGTGTTCTTTGTCTACTATGATGATTTACACATCTTGAATAAGCTCTTATATCATGAGAATGTCTCCTACTGGTGTATTTACCCTAACAAAATCCCAATTTTTATGTAGCATAATTCATACGTGATACAAATTGATAGGATATCAAAGAATGGGTTGATCTAAAGTTGAGTAGTACCTCAGCATATCTACTTAGAATCAAATGTGTACCTTCTACCACAACATTCAATGTATAACCCTACTCAATAATCAAGGAAAAATGTAACATCCCTAATTTTTAAATCCCAATTTGAGTAAATTTTGGAAAATGTTAAATTGTGATGAAAAGAAATATTAGATTTTCCTATTTTTGGAGTTTATAAGTGAAAATCTTGATTGACATCAAATCAAGTATTGAGACCATAATTAGATTATACTTGGAAAGATGAATCCAATGACACTAATTTTGCTGAAGTTAGAGTTCATATGAAAAAGATATGAAAATCTAAACATGGAGGACAAAAAAAAGAAAAAAAAAAGAAGAGAGAGATATTATCAAAAAGGGAGGTTTCGTTTTGATAACGACACCCTCCCAACCTTTTTTAGGTGACAATCAGCTACTGTCACCCAGTGCCACTCGAGAGAGGAGAAAGAGGAGGAGAGAGAGAAGTGAGGGAGAGAGGGAGAGAGAGGGAGGAAGAGAAAAGAGAGTAGAAGAGAGTTCTCGGCAACTGCATGCAATGCCATTGAGAAGGGAGAACAAAATGGATTTTAGGAAGTTGAATTTATAGGGAGCTATCAAGAGAAATTACGTCTTAGATAGATGATCTAAGCTAATCATTTTCTTCTTCATAATGTCATGATCAAAAGGCCTCAAGAATCACTATGAACGGGCATGTAACGAGGGAGAATCATGTTATTGAAGATGGCACCTACGAGTGATAGAAATCTGGCAATTGACAATTATTTTATGCATTTTTTAACATCATACACTATCAGATTGTTACCAAATTTCAGTTGACTAAAGGTGATCTACAACCCTTTTGAGGAATTTGAGATCCAATGAAAAATGGGCCACTGTAATGACTCCAATTTTGTACTATTGAAATTCCAAGTTTAGCAATGAAAAGTTCAGTTTTAAAGAAAAGGGCATTTTGGTCATTTCACTAGTCACCATAACTAAACCCAGGAATTTGGTACCAAAAGTGATTCCATTAGATGTGTCTTGGAGAAAGAAATCCAACGAGACCAAAATCACCTAAAACGGAGTTAAAATGAGCAAGATATGGCCCTTTGAAGTTCAGGGGTAAAACTGTAAATTTCACAAAACGACTTAACCTGAAAAACACAGGTGCCCATTTTGATACGGGCACCCTGTCGTCTTCAACCTCCTAGAGGTTTCTGGAACGGCGGTGTTTCAAGAAGAAACCACAGCCATTCTAGAGGGTTCCCCACCGCCATTCAAAGGCGGTTAGAACCCCTCCAGAACCCTCTGTAAAAGCTCTATAAATAGAGCTCTTGGGTGCTTCTAATGGCAGCCCAAAAGCCTTGGAGAAAACCAGTCGTGAAGCAGTGACCAAGGGGGGAAAACGTGGAGAGAAAACCACCCACGAAGCAGGTATGCTCCAAAACTCCCCAAACCCATCTCACCCATAGTCCTAGGCTCAGTTTCCCTAGGTTTTTCCATGAAAAACCATGGAGAATAGGCCTCCAGGAGAGCCACAAAGACGCCTTGGACGTTCCCAGGCCGCACTGGTTCGACAGGGTCGAACCAGGGTGACCTGAGGATGACCCAGGTCATTAACAGGCGGGACGATCCAATAGGACCATCCCACGTCGACGTAGGTCGACGCCGTTTGAAAAACCAAACGTGCGCGTCCAGGGACGCGCCCGCTAAAGAGACGACGAGCGGCATTGTCGCGCGCGTCTGCAGACGCGCCCGCTGAGGCGCGCGCCACAGACGTGCAGTGCGCTAGTGTGCATTGTTTTTTTTGGTTCTTAAGGATGCTGGGCGCACGTCGCAGACGCGCAACGCCCTAGCATTCCTCTTTTTTTGTCTTTAAGACTATATGTACATACAATGTTAAAACGCTTATAACTTGAGATCTAGAGCTCCGATTGAGGTGCCGTAAAAGGCGTTGTGTCCGTATTGACGACACGTACACATCCAAACCATAAAATCCCTAATCAAAGCCTAATCAAAGTAGGCCACGACCCTTAGAATAGGATGGTGGCGCGTGACCACTAGAACTTTGGAAAACTGAGAATACCAAGGCCCAATTAGGACCTTAGGACACCCATAGGCATAGGGAGGGACCCCTAATGCCTAAGTAATAAGACCCAACTACTCTAAACTCATCAAAGATAGGTTAAACTAACCTTAAGTCCCCAAACCATGTTCAGGAGTGTACAAGGACAAGAGGGTGAACGCGACCTAGTCAGGTAGGTGCTCTATCACTATTAGATTCTTTTAAAAGAACTATTGTTATTTGAGAACATATGTTTTAGATATATGACTTGATTTGCATGTGATTTTTATGAATAAATTCAGCATGATTTACATACTTGCAAAGATTGCATGTCCTTGAGGGTTGCCAAAAGACGCTAGAGTGCCGAGGGCCAGGTAGTTGTGAGGGACCCAAAAGAGGACAAGTTTTAACAAAAGGTTTTGACTTATCTTATGTGATTTGGGCAAGTAAGCCCGTGGGTGCTATGCCGAGGGGTCTGGGTTGGCCACCTGGCCTCTACCACTAATAGGTGGATGGGTACCACGCCCAAAAAGAGGCAAGTCCCTACGTCGACTGCATGTGGTACAGGGGGCTAGCACTGGTGTCACGGCACTGGGTCGGCGTGTCATAGGCCCCGTGGAGGCTATGACCAAGTGTCCTCAGGTACCCGAGGACCACATAGTGAGGAGGTCGTGGGCATAGTGGACCCTATGGTTTGATGTGCATTTCATGTAGCATGATATGAGGTTGGTCGACCATACCATACTAGGGGTCCATGAGTTGGACTCCATGAGGCATCTATTGCATATCATGATGTCATCATATATATGATACTTTCACTTTTGGAATTATGTGATCTTTTAAGTTATGAGAATTTCAGTTGATTATGGATTCTTATACTGGTATCGAACTCGAGTGTTCAAACATACGCATATTTTGAAATTGATTATGGATTCTTATACTAATATTGAACTCGAGTATTCAAACATACGCATGTTTTGAATGAATGAGCACATGATTTTAAAACATCTCATGCATTTATAAAACTAGTAGTGATAGGCCCTACTGAGTATATTATATACTCACCCAATCCTCAACATTTTTCAGATACAAAGTAAATACCTAAGGGTAAGGGACATTTGTACTAGGAAACACAGGCCAAGCACAAGTAAGTAGACCCTATCTTATCTTTCAATGTTACTTGATTGTAGTTACTCTCTAATAGATGGGGCTGTGACTAACACTTTCTTGGGAATAATATTGATTTAAAAATTTGCCATGACTAAATAGATTGAGAATGTGTTTTCACACTCGGTGTTTTTATGAAAGGTTGTTTTCCAAATGAAAAAGATTTTCATGCATTTCATATTTATAAAACAAGAGATCTCGCTTTTTAACAACATTGCATCATACAAAAACCCAGGTCGTGACAGCCACTAGCAACAATCCTTCCTGTTACCTTCTCCGATGACAACCCATCAACATCGGTGACATGGTGAAGTACTATGAAAATCACACCCTAGGTGTATTTTAGCACAATCTACACCATAAAAAGGTTAGATCTTTGATCATGGATCATCTGACCATCCAATTTGGATGCATGTTAGGTCAGAGGTCCATGAGATGAGATCCTAAGATCTAAACTATCTATTGTAATCTTTGTGATGAGTAGATCAAGATCCATGTGAGATATTGTTGATCTGGAACATTTATGAGACTATGAAGCTGGTCTTTATCAACGACTGAGATTGATCAATGATTTTGGTGTAGAATTGGATCGTATTTGATGATCCATTTTGTTCAAATGAATCATGGACATTATATGAATAAAATTATTGAATTATTCTTTGATCTGGGATGATCAAGTGAAGAAATGTCATCGGATCGATACAGATATCTTTGATTGGGCACATTCGAAGCTATCGATTGATGATCCAACACAGCGGACTACTGGATATCCTTTAGATTGATCTACCTGAGGTAGGATTATAATCCTAACCTCTTAATTTTATTGATTTAGCTATAATTATATAAGATTATGCATGAATTGCATGTAATAGTGCCTAATTGGTCTATTTATCAATAAATTTCTTGAGATTGATAGGATCTGAATATGATGGCTCTAAAATGCATAATGATATAATTATGAAAGGAGCTTGATGGTTATAGGTAGTCCCAAATCATCATGATTAGGATTATTAGCCGAATGAGGTGGGACCCACCTTGAGATTCAGTGGCTAGGAGTTATTGGATTTTTTTGAAACACCATGTATTGTGATATAAAATATAATGTGTCTTATAATTAAGGATCCAACTTAGGTAATTAGGATTATATGTGTTGAACTAAATGTGATATGTATCCAGGTGATGGGACTATGGTGGACTGAGCTAGATTTGGAATCTAATTGATTTGAGAGGTCCAGATGAGTGGTTCTCCTTTTGAGGTAGGTGACTACATTTAGTATCCCTATGATTTTATAAATCATGATTATTCACTTGATGGCTTTATTCACATGAATAGATTGATGCATGTACATGCCAACCTTGTGATTTTCTTAAGATTGTCATTTAGCATGTGTTGCTGATGTTATACTATCTTTTAGATTTACATGATTCATGCACTGTTCCTGATACATTGTATGCTACATCGATTGGATTATTTGATGATGTTATATACGAATTTTTGATGCATGATTTTTGAGACATTAAAATACTTTATCAACTTGAATTTGTCAAGGATGGTTACGCATGGATTTTTAATACTTGGTTTCATGTTTTTGCTGATTTATGATGGGTGTTTCTACCTAGTTGATGCTATGCTATGAGGGTCATAGGGTTGGCTACCAGCCCTCTAAGTTTACATATTGCCTTGATATTTGGCAACTTTGTGCAGTTTGTGGTAATCATGGGCAGGCCACCCACACACGTCCGACTAACTTGCATGCCTCGACAGACACTAATCACCCATTTGGGTGTCGACGAAAAGTGGTAGTGCTTTTATTCCCTGGAGTGCTTGCCACTTCAGCATAGCAATCCATGTATGTATTTTGTGTGTACATGTAGTTATAGATATATCTGGATGGTTATACCTAGATGCACCCACAGCGTGATGATGCATACTCAGGGTGAAGCCTATGTGAGCAGCTAAATGTGGGCGAGCCTACGGGCTAAGCGAGCTACCTAGTGTACTAGCTACATGTGACTAACCCAAAGGGTTGCTATGAATACTCATGACTAGATATAAGAGTGTGGTGGGATACTCAAGAGACACAGTTAGCTTGCATGCTCTATTATTCATGATATGCATTCATGCTTTAATATGATGGATTTGATTGTATTTGACTCTACTAGTTACATAAGCATGCATTATTCATGTTGTACATGCCATGGTATTTCTAAATGATACTTCTACATTTATGCACAAAATCATATTCTCATCGATTTTGTATTTGATTCTGAATCCTTATTATTCATGCATCATTTCATCTATGGTATCTGATGATTCAGCTTTTCATATGAATGTTTCATATCCATGAGCTTTATCAAAAACCCTGATCTTATACGTCACACTACGTATTCTTTAATTAACTTTAAATGTGGTTACCTACACAAGTGATTGCTTATTGAGGTATTTCTTTGGTTTGCAATGCCTTAGATACAGAGAGAGGCAGACTAACAAAGAAGGTGAGGGCAATGGTACCCTTCAGCAATGTATAGAGGTGATTTCATGAATGAAAATGATTTATTCAGAACCTTACTTTAGTTTTTATTTATGGACAATATATATATATATGTGTGTGTGTGTGTGTGTGTGTGTGTTTTTATTTACATTGTGACTTGGATGTAATGATGTATCCATGTTGGATATGATGGCTATGCATGGACAGACCCTAGGAAATATTGTTGTTCTTTTTTTATTTTTACTCTAATATTGAGCTTATGGTTTTATCGATATTTGTGAATGATCTAGATGGATGTGTATGGAGACTGAGTCTCCTATGTGGTGTGTTTAGGTTTATTGTCTTTTATCAGGTGTGGTTGTATCGCATGGATTATATGTGATGGTCCAAAATATATAAGAGACTCTGTCGAATTCTTTGTAGAAATGAAAATATCATTTCATCATTATAATTCATGATTTTGTGGTTGTATGATTCCTGGGATTTTGAAATGAACACTTTTTATTCATGCTTTTGTTATTAGTCTATTTAAAAATCAAAGTTTTAAAATAGGGATTTCAAATTTTTAAAAATTGGTATTATATTGTTGTGTAAAACCTGGGGTGTCACACAAAAACCCATTCCTTAACTCTTTAGGATGTGATTGTTGGTCCTCCTTCAACATCAATAGCAAGCTCTTCTAATTCTAGATCCACTTGAAATAAGATTGATTCATAAGGTTAATTTACTTCTTAGTGACTAAAGTTCTTATCATTTGTTACCCTTAGTATTTAGTGTCATTAAGCATAATTATTTTCATCTTATTCTTTCCTCTCAAGATCAAGTTATCACTCATTATCCACTTCTGTGAATTTCTCTACTTGATAAATTGTATAAAAATAACACCAAATGTCTAAGCTAATGATCTAAAGTCAGATACATATCATAGATCCAGTTCTTCCATTTGAAGTAACATCAGAATCTTCTAATATTGACATCTCCATCAAATTCTTCTAATAACCCAAGAATCATTCAAAGACATTGACTAACTCATTCGTGCTTATACTATAATTATTCTAACTCTAGGAGACAAGAATCACCAATCATTTAATAAGTCTCTATTTTTACATTTTCTAATGGACCTAGGACTCATTTTTTTATTCTTGACTATTATGAATCTCTAGTTGTTTGGTAGTGAACAATCTAAACCATGCTATAATACTAATTATAATGACCCAGTTTTTAATAAATTCTTTTAGAAAGTTCCATTGAATTTATATATATATATATATATAATAATTTCCAATCCACTTCTTCAAATCATAGGGTCATAAGAAAAACTCCAATATATCCAAATGGATTAATTCATAATATGAGAACAAACACAAGACCACTAGTCAGTACCCAAACAACCACTATTCCATAATTCAAACATGAAATAAAACCAAAGTGCTTATTGCATGTCCAATCAATAATCCCTTAAAAAGTAATGTAAAACACATAAAATAAACTAGTCTTCTACTCTAACACCTTGTAATTTAATTTCCAGTTTTCTATTCTTGAATCCTTCTTCTATCCTCTAAAACTACTCCTTGGATATATCACTTGAAAATGTTTTGCAGGTGAGTACAACTAAATTTGGGAACCTCTAAACTAGTTTTGAAAACTATTGGCAACCAAATTTTAATCTTTTGAAAACAATGCTTATAACAATATTGCAATTATAAAACATTCATATTCAATATGAATTGTAGCTTATCTCTAGATATCAACAAATGTCACAATATCCAATTCACACATTAGATAGCATTGTCCTACCAAAAATGCCATAAAGGCAGCTGTTCTGTAACAGCTGGGCGGCCCCACCCAGTAATGATCTTATCCGCTTTCTATTGATGGCACCCATACACTATTAGCAATCACGATTTTGTTCTTCCCTACTAAAAAAACTAGTTGTTATTGCTAGAGTCACCGTGACTCTTATCAACAGCCCATAACTCTTCCCTCTATCAATGTGGGACTAACTCTCAATCCCTCTCACCTTTGTACCTCAGCTTTCACCGCTATACGGTACCTCAGCCTTCACGACAATGGTTCACCTCTCCCCCTTGGGGGACATGCATCCTCACGTATCTTCACGTGAGCACCCACATGCGGTTAGCCATCCACACTGTGTTAGGGTTAAGATTTGATACTACTGTAATAGCCAATCGGCTCACCTAGTAACAATATTGTCCGCTTTCCACTGACTGCGCCATACATAGGCAATAGTCACGGTTTTGTTCTTCCCTGCAAAGGGAAAACTGGTGATTACTAGTAGAGTCACTGCAACTCTTATCAACAGCCCACAATTCTTCTCCTAGTAATGTGAGACTAACTCTCATTCCCTCCCACCTTCGTACCTCAGCCTTCACCGCTAGACGGTACCTCAACCTTCATAGCAACAATTCACAATTGTAATAACCACAATTTTTGTAAACTGATTGAGAAAATCAATTTAGTTTGAATTTTTAGAAATTCTTTGCTAGAATATTAGCTTATTGGAAATTCTCTTTTTATATAGATTAAAACATGATTTAAAACTTATAAATTATGAATCTACTCAAAAAACCAATCGAAATGACACTGAATACGTTCAATTCCAAGTTAAAATGAAAAATCTCTAATTTTCTCCATTTTTATGAATAAAAGGGTAAAATGGTAATTTTACCTGCTACCAATATCTAAGACTTCATTATTTAGAATGTACTTAGAAAAATGATTCCAACGCCATTAAGCACGCTCAATTCTGAGTTTGGGAGAATAAAATAAATTCTTCTCCATAAAAGAGCAAAATTGTCCTTTCACACCTTCATGGGGCCCACAAATGAATCCAACAGCTAGAAAACATGTAATGAGTGATCAAATCATTGCCAGCTGAGAGTGGAGAAGGAGGTGTTAGTGGAGGATCCAATGTTAATTTAATATTCAAAAAAATTGAAACATAATTATTACAAGTAATTATGAAAAATACAAAAACATCTATACATACAACCCCAAAAATCCTCTAAAAATGTTCATAAAATTTACCACAAAATTATCTTTCTTCCCCTACAAAACTAGATGTAGATTCATTTCCAAATTTCTAAAACTCCAAAAAATCTCTTTTCATTGATTTTCTCTCTCCTCTCTCTAATGGGAATAAGAGACCTAAATTCAGTTAGGCACTCTGTTCTGAAACAAATATCACAAATCCCACCATTTAGATTATCCTATACTACATTATCAACAAAATTGCAAAAGAAATTTCAAGATCCAACAGTTTAAACAACAAAAAATCACAAGACAAAGCAGTTCTTGGGTGATCTTATCATCAAGTGGATATCCTTTTAAATTGGGATGCAAAACCTACATTTTTCTTCAATCATGTGGTTAGAAATTCTTTTCACACTTATTTCATGTTAATTTATATAATTTATATTTTTTTGAAATTAATTTTAGGTTAAAAATAATAAAAATCAAGTAAGGATAAGAACCCTTAAATTCTAGATGACAGAGGTCATAGATGGGAAATCTGAGCCGTCCACTCTATCTAGAAGGGTCCAAAACCTCTAAGCTAGAATTTTCATGCAATTTAATCAAGTTTTGAGCCTTTTATTGAAAAGGAACTGATTGGACGACCCACAAGGACTGTCTGATCTTCCTAGAATGATTGGATCCTGGGATGCTACCACGGGATGCCACTGTGACGACCCGGGTTTTTGAAACATGATTTGTAAAGTATTTTGAAAGGCAGGACCCTTAAGAGTGCAAAATTCTTTTCGCAAAACAAAGCAGCGGAAATTCTTTTCTTTAGAACTTGTTTCGAGAACCCAAGTCACCACTTCATACATAACATAAGTACAATTTGTGTACAAAATAAAATTCCATTGAAGGAATATACTTTTATTAAACTCCAGGATCCATCCAATGGTTCACAGTATAGCCAAATCTAGTACAATACTTGTCCAAATTACATAATCCAAAACTCAAGCTCACCATACAATAAAACTCTCAACAAAGAAAAATACATGTCTTCAAGGGTATACCTTGAAGATTATTCTCTTCAAGTCTTCTATAGTCTTCAGCTCCTAACTCTCCTTCTCTGTATCTGAGATATTGCAACAATTACAATATCTCAGCAAGCAATGCTTGGTAGGGGATTCAAGAAACATAACATTGACAATGTAATTCCAATACTTCATAATCTCATTATCCATAAACATACTCTTTACTTTGTAAGCTATGTATATCTATATACATACATACCCTTCTTGGGTAAACCAGCTAAATTTGTGAAAGTAGTCAAATATTGGTAATATACAATTACCTAGCATTTCACTAAGCTATAACATAAGGCATTTCACTATGTCTATTCTCATATGCATCATAGTGCAAAATAATTAGAAAGGTTGCTATGCTGCAGTCTAATCCGTACTAGCGTGCTCGGATAACTTCCCTGTTCACCACTGATACCACGGTGGAAAATATTATGTCACTGCCCGTATGGGGGGGCAAGACTTTCACAGTGGTGGCCTTCCCACAATTGCCACCACCCGACTTTTATCCTCTCATTGGGCAAGGTATCATCATATCATCAAATTTCAAGGAGCGGGTGGCCAAACCCTCATAACTCCTCTAGCAATAGCATTCCCATAGGCTTATGCCTATTAAAACAAACTCACAAGCCTCCAAGCTTGTATGTAAAATAGATTTCATATATATCAGACCATATGTCTGTTTACTTAGGGCTGAAATATTTTCTAGTTCCCTATATTCACTTATAGTTTAGTCCTTAACCATCTTATATGTGTTTGGTTGGATCATAAGGTTTTCAAGAGATTTAGTACAAGTACTATCATTACTCTTGTCAACATAAGATCATGAGTACAATCAGGTATATCTCATGTAAATGCATTCATCAAATCCTCCTACCTTTAAGGATTGATCTATTTTCCCCAATCTTCCATGATCCTGACTGATGTATGTAATTTGTACATCCATACATATTGTCAATATATAAATTATGAACAATCCTATTGATCACTAGATCTGATGATTAGAATGATCTTTAGATCATTCTTATCTAAGTATTTTTCTATCTCTAAGTCTTTGTATGCCCATTTCCTTTATCTTGATCTTTCATAGAACCATTGATTGACAATCTACACATGTTGATAAAAATCAAGGTCCTAGATCTTCTATCATCTAGTTCTTCTTTGATTTAAGTTCAGTTATTGGATCATCCCTATGGAGGATGATCTTGGTTTTCTTCCTTGAATCATCTTTGATCAAGGGTTTGGATTATCTAATCTAATGAACTATAACAAGTATACTAAGAAACATGCATACTAAGTACAATATAGTGTTCTTATTCTTATTGTTCTTGATCATCCAAGATCTAATGGATCTTGCTTGATCATCCTTATCTTACTTACTATTTTTATTAGGGTTAGGTAATTTACTAACATTTTATGCTCTTAATATTATTATTCAACCAGTTAATGTGCTGGTTGAAGGTAGCTTATTCAAGCCTAAATCTAGACTGCTTCTCTTATTTCCAATTGGCTAAGGCTTACTAGCTGAATGGGTGAACACAAAGTGGTTACATCAATCCTCATGTAAGGAGGCGTCTAGACCTCACAAACGTCAATGGAAGGTAGGGGAAGAGTGAGGCTTTATTAGATAACCCCTTTAACCACTATGTTCATCATTCACTAGAATGACCATAGCTCAACCTTTCATAAGGTTCCTATAAGCATGTTTACCCTATGTACTTTTGCTAATGGATTTTATTAAGTCCATGAATATTTATAATGTCATTCATGGGGTTTATTATTCTTTTCCTAATTTTGGCCAACGACTTGATAGTCCTTATATTGTCCTACTAATTATAGCCCTTACTAATTAAGTCCAAAGTACTCCATTCTTATTTGTGTAATGAAACTCTACTTTCTCATTAGAATACATTTTTGATGTTTTATGCTCTTTATCTCATAACAAGTAAATCTAATAATAACATTCAACCATAAATGAATTATAAATTCAAACCATAAAACAACATAATTTAACATTCAATGATAATGAGGCAAGCTACTTAAATTAAATCTAACACCTTATGATAACAATGAAATCACATATCATGCTAAAGTCTAAATGTTATACTAGCATGCTTTATAACATAATCATATTTAAAATGCTATGAAATAATTACATTAACATTTTTAGAAACCTTTACTTATGATCCAACCATTTGATCTTAGATCTTTTCCTTTGATTAAGGATTTTAGTTATATTTAAGGAATTTTCTTTATTAAGGTCAAAAGATCATATTGATCTATTTTTGTCATAATCCATTCATGATTTACTTGGATTTCATCATATCAACATTTATTCTTTCCATCCCAAGGATCTGATCACACTTGATCTCATTGATCAAGTGAGTCCCTTTGTATTTTTATGGTTTTTCTACCATAATGGGTAGATCCCTTAATATATCTCATATATATCCAATTAAACTATAGATCTCACTTTATTTCAATATTATATCATTGTTAAAACATATTTTCAAGATCTGATCATCTCAGATCTTGAAGATCTAGGTAATTGGAAACTTGTTTCCTTAGTACAGAAAGTTTTTATTGAATAACATGTCCATTTTATCAGAAAATAGAGGTTTCAAGCTTTCCATAGCTCCTTTCCGATCTCAATTTGGATTTCAGATGACTTCGGAATTGGATCTGGAAGTTTACAGTCTTTCCTAAGGCTTGGTTTTGATCTGGACCCAAGGAATGGACAGCCCAGATCGTTCGGGCAGAAAACCAAGTTGGGCGGAACGAGTCGGGTGCGTCCGCTGCCCTGAAATGTCAAAGCGCCCGCACGGGGCATCCATGGATGCGAGCGGGACGTCGTCCGTCCGATCGGGAGATCAGATAGTCCGTTTGGACCGTCCAATCAATCCCTTCTCAATTGAGAGACCAAACTTCTCAGATCTTTGTGAAAATTCTACCCTAGGGGTTTTGGACCCTTTAGGATCGATTGGTGTAGTCAGATTTTTCATCTGAGCACTCCATTATCCTGAATTAAGGGTTCTGGTGTTTACTTTCTTTTTACCTTTTTATTACCAAAATAAATTACAGTAAAATAAAAATTACATAAAGAAGTAGTAAACATCTATATAAAGTATTCCCACATACCTGATTTGAAGAAAAATGGTGTTTATGTGTCCAATTTAAAATAAATACCCTTTGATGAAGATATGGCCCAAGATCCACCTTTCTTGCAAATTCCGTTGTTTGAACCGTTGGATCTTGAAATTTCTTTGGGGGTTCTATAGAATAGATATGTTGGAAAGTTTTGGATGGTGGAATTGATCAAATTAGATCTAGAACAGAGTGCCTAATTGATTTTAGGTCTCTTGTTCCAATCTAAAAAGAAAAACAAATTGAAAAGAGATCTATCTCTTGGAAATTTTGGGTTTTTGGGGAGGGATCTAGATCTAATTTTTTAGGGAGAGTGAAGAGAATTTCGTGGGAATTTTATGAGGATTTTTTGGGGTTGTATTTATAGGCATTTTGGGTCTTTTTTCATGATTATATTATTTTATCTTTTATTATTAAATGGCATGAAAGTCTTCCATGATCCATTTTTACTTTCCCATGCCCCATTTTTCTTCCCCAAGACCAGCTGATGTTTGTTGACCCATGAATTCATGTGGGCTGCTGATAAGATTGGTTGTTGGGTCCCTTATGGGCCCCATGTGGGCCCCACATGGTGTAAAAAGACCGTTTTGCCATTTATGCATAAAATTTTGGGTTTTATTCTCATGATCTCAGAATTGAGTGTACTTAGTGGCATTAGATTCGTATTTCTCAATACATTCTAAAATTTGATGTTTCATATTTTGATTTTTGGGTAAAATTACTATTTTACCCCTTTTGTCCAAGAAATGAAGAAACTTAAGGATTTCTTATCTGAATTCGGAATTTGTCGTGCTTACAGTCATTTTGAAGGGTTTGCTAAGTTTAATTTCAATTTTACATGTCTTATGATTTGATTATACTTTTATAAAAAGTATATTTTAAATAACCCTAATATTTTAGCTCGAAATATCTGAAACTCAAACTTTATTGATTTCCTCAATCAATTACAAAAATTGGGGTTATTACAATCTTCCCCCCTTACAATAATTTCGTCCTTGAAATTTGTAATACACTACTTACTCAAACAAATTAGGTTGCGTCTTCCTCATTTCTACTTCCGTTTCCCACGTGGCTTCCTCAACAGAGTGATGTTGCCACAGGACTTTGACTAACGGAATGCTTTTGGTTCTTAACTTCTGTTCCTTGCGATCCAGAAGTCATATTGCCTTCTCTTCGAAGGTTAGGTCAGGCTTTAGCTCTTCTGCAGCCTTTGAAGTACATGAGTATTGTCTTGGAGGTATTTCCTTAGCATAGACACATGAAAGACACTATGTATTTCTGAGAGTTGGGGTGGTAAGGCTAATTTGTAGGCCACTGGACCAACTCTTTCTAAGATTTCAAACGGACCAATGAATCTAGGACTAAGTTTTCCTTTGCTTCCAAACCTCATTACTCCTTTGACAGGTGATACCTTTAGAAATACATGCTCCCCCACATCAAATTCTAGGTTTCTACATCTTTTATCTGAGTAACTCTTTTGTCGACTGTGTGCTGTTAACAACCTCTTCTGTATCAATCTGACCTTGTCTACACATTGTTCCACTAGTTCTGACTTTATCAGCTTTCTTTCTCCAACTTCACTCCAATAGGTTGGTGATCGACATGGCCGTCCATACAATGCTTCATATGGTGCCATACCATCACTTGCCTGAAAACTGTTGTTATATGCAAATTCTATTAAAGGAAGATGTTCATCCCAACTCCCTTTCCAATCTAATGCACATGCTCTCAACATATCTTCTAAGGTTTGAATAGTCCTTTCTGATTGACCGTCTGTTTGAGGGTGAAATGCTGTACTGAGTTTAATTGAGGTTCCCAAGGCTTGTTGTACACTTTTCCAACATCTCAAAGTAAATCTTCAATCCCTATCCAAGATAATGGATAGTGGAATCTCATGAAATCTTACTATTTCTTTGATGTATAACTTAGCCAGACTGTCAACTGATTGGTTTTGTCTAATTGGAAGGAAATGTGCTGACTTTGTTAGCCTATCTACAACCACCCAAATCATGTCATGGCCTGCCCGGGTCCTTGGCAATCCCACTATAAAATCCATAGTGATATTGTCCCATTTCCATTCTGGAAGTTCCAATGTTTGTAACATTCCAGCTAGTCTTTGGTGTTCAGCCTTTACTTGTTGACAATTTAGACATTTAGCCACAAATTCTCCTATTTCTCTCTTCCCACCAAAAGTTTCTTTTTAAATCTTGATACATCTTTGTAACTCCAGGGTGTACAGAAAACTTTGACTGATGGGCTTCTTGTATCAATTCCTTTCTCAGACATGTATTTGAAGGAACCACCAATCTCTCCTGAAAATGTATGCCCCCATCTGTACCCTTAACAAATCCTTTCTTTTCACACAATTCTTGAGTTGCTGTATCTTCTTCTTGGGCTTTTAGGACTCTTTCTACAAAAGCTTATTTAATTGTGATGTTTGTGAGTAGAGCTCTTGGTTGTCTACTTAATGCATCAGCTACTACATTTGCCTTTCCAGGATGGTATTGGATGGCAAAATCATAGTCTTTGATATACTCTATCCATCTTCTTTGTCTCATATTCAAATCAGCCGGAGTGAAGATGTATTTGAGACTCTTATGATCTGTAAATACATTGAATTTTTCTCCATACAAATAATGTCTCCAATTTTTAATGCAAAAACTACAGCTGCCAATTCTAGGTCATGTACTAGGTAATTTATTTCATGTTTCTTCAATTGTCTAGATGCATAAGCAATGACCTTCCCATTTTGCATTAACACACCTCCTAACCCTTTGCCTAAAGCATCACAGTATATTTCATATCCCCCACTCCCAGCTGGCAAAGTCAATACTGGTGCTGTAGTTAACCTCTTCTTTAGCTCTTGAAAACTATTTTTACATTCTTCTGACCAAGTGAATTGTACCCCCTTTCTTGTCAAGGAAGTCATAGGAAGAGCTAGACGAGAGAACCCTTGAATGAATCTACGGTAGTATCCTGCTAGTCTAAGAAAACTACGTATTTCTATTATTGTTTTAGGTTTCTCCCAATTCATTACTGCTTCAATCTTGGTGGGGTCCACTTCTACTCCATTCTTGGAAATTACATGACCTAAAAAATTGACCTTCTCTAACCAGAATTCACACTTACTAAATTTTTGCCAAACAGTTTATGTGTTCTGAGGGTATTTAATACAATTCGTAAGTGTTCTTGATGTTCTTTGATACTGGTAGAGTAAATCAGTATATCGTCGATAAATACAATCACAAATTTATCCAAAAATTCTATTCATCAAATCCATAAACACTGCTGGTGCATTGGTTAGCCCAAAAGACATGACTAGAAACTCGTAATGCCCATATCGAGTTCTGAATGCTGACTTGGGTATGTCTTCATCCTTAATACGCAATTGATGATATCCTGATCTAAGGTCAATTTTAGAAAAGACCTTAGCAGATTGGAGTTGATCAAAGAGATCATCAATGCGAGGTAAGGGATACCTATTTTTCAATGTGACACTGCTCAACATTCTATAATCAATGCATAATCTCATTGACCCATCCTTCTTCTTCATAAATATTACTGGTGCGCCCTATGGTGAACTACTTGGTCTAACAAACCCTTTTTCTAGCAATTCTTGCAATTGTGCTTTTAACTCTTTCAACTTTGCTGGGGCCATCCTATAAGATGCTTTAGAAATTGGAGTTGTACCAGGAATTACTTCAATGGTAAACTCAATTTCTCTGCGTGGGGGTAACCCTGGTAGTTCTTCAAGAAAAACATCTTGGAAATCCCTGACCACTTCAATTTTTGTTATCCTGGGCTGTTCAACATTTAAGGAAACCACTGTTGCTAAAAATGCCTGACACCCCTTGGACATATGTTTGACTACCTTCATAGCTGAGATGATGGATTTGTCTAAGTCATTGTGTTTCCCA
Organism: Warburgia ugandensis; assembly: GCA_035236585.1. NCBI lineage: Eukaryota > Viridiplantae > Streptophyta > Magnoliopsida > Canellales > Canellaceae > Warburgia > Warburgia ugandensis. Next base: position 53,760,137 of record CP141128.1, on the reverse strand, counting down.
TACAGTATTAATACTTTCTCCCCTGGTATACTAAATGTGAGTTTCTTATTGTGACAGTCCACAACTACCCACTATTTTGCTAATCAGTCCATACCCAGTATGATGTCAAAATCCTCCATGTTCAATAAAATGAGGTCTATGTCCATTCTTTTGCCCAATACTTCTAGAGGTACATTATGCAAGTATTCTTGTAGTTTAACTGTTTCTCCAACTGGAGTTGTTACATCTAGATCAAATCCCAAGTTTTTCACCGATAGTTGTATACTCGATGCAAATTCACAAGATATAAAGGAATGCGTAGATCCAGAATCAGACAGTACTTTGGCATAGTTGTCTGCTACAAGTAATGTACCTTCAATTACCGCATTGGATGGTCCAGCTTGGCCATCAGTGATGGAGAAGACCCTTCCTAGGTGTCGAGGAGTAATTTCTAGTTTTGCTTCCCTGACTGCCAATGGTTTGGTACAGTGGGTGGCGATATGTCCATACTCCCCACAATTGTGGCACTTGATTGGAAATCGTTGTGGTTGTTGTTGTATAGGTCGTGGACAGATATTGCCTTAGTGAAATTTTCTACATCTTGGACATGGCTGTCTATTTGGCCCTGGTGCATTGTTCCTTTGATTTCTTTGAGGCTTAAAATTGTTCCAAGGTCTTTTATTCTTCTGGAAAGGCCTTAGATTATTATTTCCTCCTCCACTGAACTTGGTAATTTGACCCTTTTTGTACTCATCTTCAAACTTGGAGGCCATTTCTACACAGTCTGCCAAGGTAGTGGGTTCAGTACCCAGCACCTTTATTTTCAGCCCTGGGTGTAGTCCTTCAATAAATCGATCCACAGTGTGTTTTTCTGTGTCACACACATGAGTCGCGAATATCCTTAGTTGTGTGAACTTGTTATCATAATCCACCATTGACATATCCCCTTGCTTTAGGTTCCAAAACTCTATCAACTTCCTTTGTTGTACATGAGAAGGAAAGTATTTATGGTTTAATACTTCCTTAAATTCTTCCCATGTAGTATGTTCAGAATTCAAGAAGAAGGTGTTGTTAGCTGATCTCCACCAAAATGCAGCTTCTTGTTTGAATAAATATGTGGCAAATTTCACCTTCAACTCTAAAGGAGTACGTAGTGCACTAAAAGTCTTTTCAACTTCATATATCCATTCTTCAGCCTTTTCAGCTTCCCCCTTGCCATCATACATTGTAGTCCCCTTTTGAAATCTTTCCAGCATTTTGTCAACTTTTTCTGGTGCTAATGGGGATTTTCCCACTTCTTCACTTGGTACAAGGGACGATTGCCCTTGTCCTAGTATGGGAGTAGCTGGTGGTGGTGTTGGTGTAGTATGTCTCACCTCAGGCTAAGCTTGAGACTGCGTACTTGGTATTTCTATAGGAGGTGATGAACCTTGGGGTTGTTGTAGGTGAGGAAGGAGGTTCCTAAACATCCTTGTCGTCATCTCTTCCATATTACTCATGGTTACTCTCTCCATATTGTCTTCTGGAGTATTTTGAGATGTCTGCCTTGTGACTCTCTTTGGTGGCATCTGCTCATAAACCAAAATTCTATCAGTCCTTTATACAACTACTTCTATCTTAATCTAGACTTGGATTATAATCTCTCCTTTGGACAAATTTGTACTGTATTATGACTGGATGAATCGCTTTGATACCAACTGTGGTGACCCAGGTATTTGAAACATGATTTGTAAAGTATTTTGAAAGGCAGGGCCCTTAAGAGTGTAAATTTTTTTTCGCAAAACAAAGCAGCAGAAATTCTTTTCTTTAGAACTTGTTTCGAGAACCCAAGTCACCACTTCATACATAACATAAGTACAATTTGTGTACAAAATAAAATTCCATTGAAGGAATATACTTTTATTAAACTCTAGGATCCATCTAGTGGTTCACAGTACAGCCAAATCTAGTACAATACTTGTCCAAATTACATAATCCAAAACTCAAGCTCACCATACAATAAAACTCTCAACAAAGAAAAATACATGTCTTCAAGGGTATACCTTGAAGATTATTCTCTTCAAGTCTTCTATAGTCTTCAGCTCCTAACTCTCCTTCTCTGTATCTGAGATATTGCAACAATTACAATATCTCAGCAAGCAATGCTTGGTAGGGGATTCAAGAAACATAACATTGACAATGTAATTCCAATACTTCATAATCTCACTATCCTTAAACATACTCTTTACTTTGTAAGTTATGTATATCTATATACATACATACCCTTCATGGGTAAACCAGTTAAATTTGTGAAAGTAGTCAAATATCATTCCCAACTAAACTGATCAATTCTCTTCATTTTGAGAATTGAGTATTACAGCTAATCTTATACTGGGAATTTCCCTTCTTGGGAAAGATTGGTAATATACAATTACCTAGCATTTCATTATGCTATAACATAAGGCATTTCACTATGCCTATTCTCATATGCATCATAGTGCAAAATAATTAGAAAGGTTGCTATGCTGCAGTCTGATCCGTACTAGCGTGCTCGGATAACTGCCTTGTTCACCACTGATACCACGATGGAAAATATTATGTCACTGCCCGTATGGGTGGGCAAGACTTTCACAGTGGTGGCCTTCCCATAATTGCCACCACCTGACTTTTAGCCTCTCATTGGGCAAGGTATCATCATATCATCAAATTTCAAGGAGCGGGTGGCCAAACCCTCATAACTCCTCTAGCAATAGCATTCCCCTAGGCTTATGCCTATTAAAACAAACTCACAAGCCTCCAAGCTTGTATGTAAAATAGATTTCATATATATCAGTCCATATGTCTGTTTACTTAGGGCTGAAATATTTTCTAATTCCCTATTCTCTCATAGTTTAGTCCTTAACCATCTTATATGTGTTTGGTTGGATCATAAGGTTTTCAAGAGATTTAGTACAAGTATTATCATTACTCTTGTCAACATAAGATCATGAGTACAATCATGTATATCTCATGTAAATGCATTCATCAAATCTTCCTACCTTTAAGGATTGATCTCTTTTTCCCAATCTTCCATGATCCTGGCTGATGTATGTAATCTGTATATCCATATATAATGTCAATATATAAATTATGAACATTCCTATTGATCACTAGATCTAATGATTAGTATGATCTTTAGATCATTGGTATCTAAGTAGTTTTCTATCTCTAAGTCTTTGTATGTCCATTTCCTTTATCTAGATCTTTCATAGATCCATTGATTGACAATCTACACATGTTGATAAAAATCAAGGTCCTAGATCTTCTATCATCTAGTTCTTCTTTGATTTAAGTTCAGTTATTGGATCATCCCTATGGAGGATGATCTTGGTTTTCTTCCTTTAATCATCTTTGATCAAGGGTTTGGATTATCTAATCTAATGAACTATAACAAGTATACTAAGAAACATGCATACTAAGTACAATATAGTGTTCTTATTCTTATTGTTCTTGATCATCCAAGATCTAATGGATCTTGTTTGATCATCCTTATCTTACTTATTGTTTTTATTAGGGTTAGGTAATTTACTAACCTTTTATGCTCTTAATATTATTATTCAACCAGTTAATGTGTTGGTTGAAGGTAGCTTATTCAAGCCTAAATCTAGACTGCTCCTCTTATTTCTAATTGGCTAAGGCTTACTAGCTGAATGGGTGAACACAAAGTGGTTACTTGAATCCTCATGTAAGGAGCCGTTTAGACCTCACAAACGTCAACGGAAGGTAGGGGAAGAGCGAGGCTTTATTAGATAACCCCCTTAACCACTATGTTCATCATTCACTAGAATGACCATAGCTCAACCTTTCATAAGGTTCCTATAAGCATGTTTACCCTAAGTATTCTTTCTAATGGATTTTAATTAAGTCCATGAATATTTATAATGTCATTCATGGGGTTTATTATTCTTTCCCTAATTTGGGCCATGGACTTGATAGTCCTTATATTGTCGTACTAACTATTGCCCTTACTAATTAAGTCCAAAGTACTCCATTCTTATTTGTGTAATGAAACTCTACTTTCTCATTAGAATACATTTTTGATGTTTTATGCTCTTTATCTCATAACAAGTAAATCTACTAATAACATTCAACCATAAATGAATTATAAATTCAAAGCATAAAACTACATAATTTAACATTCAATGATAATGAGGCAAGCTACTTAAATTAATTCTAACACCTTATGATAACAATGAAATCACATATCATGCTAAAGTCTAAATGTTATACTAGCATGCTTTATAACATAATCATATTTAAAATGCTATGAAACTAATTACATTAACATTTTTAGAAACCTTTACTTATGATGTAACCATTTGATCTTATATCTTTTCCTTTGATTAAGGATTTTAGTTATATTGATCAATTTTTGTCATAATTCATACATGATTTCGTTGGATTTCATCATATCAACATTTATTCTTTCCATCCCAAGGATCTAATCACACTTGATCTCATTGATCAAGTGGGTCTTTTTGTATTTTTAGGGTTTTTCTACCATAATGGGTAGATCCCTTAATATATCTTATATATATCCAATTAAACCATAGATCTCACTTTATTTCAATATTATATCATTATTAAAACATATTTTCAAGATCTGATCATCTCAGATCTTGAAGATCTAGGTAATTGGAAACTTGTTTCTTTAATACAAATTTTTTTTACTGAATAACATGTCCATTTTATCATTTTATCAGAAAATAGAGGTTTCAAGCTTTCCATAGCTCCTTTCCGATCTCAATTTGGAGTTCAGATGACTCCGAAATTGGATCTGAAACTTTACAGTCTTTCTTAGGGCCTGGATTTGATCTGGGCCCAAGGAACGGATGGCCCAGATCATTCAAGCGGAAAACCAAGCTGGGAGGAATGAGTTGGGCCCGTCCGCTGCGCTGAAATGTCGAAGCGCCCACACGGGGCATCCATGGACGCGAGCGGGACGTCGTCCATTCGATCGAGAGATCAGACAGTCCTTTTGGACCGTCCAATCAATCCATTTTCAATTGAGGGACCAAACCTTCTTAGATCTTTGTGAGAATTCTACCTTAGGGGTTTTGGACCCTTCTGGATCGATTGGTGTAGTCATATTTTTCATTTGAGTACTCAATCATCCTGAATTAAGGGTTCTGGTGTTTACTTTATTTTTACATTTTTATTACCAAATAAATTACAGTAAAATAAAATTTACATAAAGCAGTAGTAAAAATCTATCTAAAATATTCCCACCTACCTGATTTAAAAAAAAATGGTGCTTATGTGTCCAATTTAAAAGAAATACCCTTTGATGAAGATATGGCCCAAGATCCACCTTTCTTGCAAAATCCGTTGTTTGAACCGTTGGATCTTGAAATTTCCTTGGGGATTTTGTAGGATAGATATGTTGGAAATTTTTGGATGGTGAAATTGATCAAATTAGATATGGAACAGAGTGCCTAATTGAATTTAGGTCTCTTGTTCCAATCTAAAAAGAAAAACAAACTGAAAAGAGATCTATCTCTTGGAAATTTTGGGTTTTTGCGGAGGGATCTAGATCTAATTTTTTAGGGAGAGTGAAGAGAATTTCATGGGGATTTTATGAGGATTTTTGGCATTGTATTTATAGGCATTTTGGGTCGTTTTTCATGATTATATTATATTATTTTTTATTATTAAATGGCATGAAAGTCTTCCATACTCCATTTTTTCTTCCCCATGCCCCATTTTTCTTCCCCAAGACCAGCTGATGTTTGTTGACCCATGACTTCACGTGGGCTACTGATAAGATTAGTTGTTGGGTCCCTTGTGGGCCCCATGTGGTCCCCACATGGTGTAAAAAGACCGTTTTGCCATTTATGCATAAAATTTTGGGTTTTATTCCCATGATCTCGGATTTGAGTGTACTTAGTGGTGTTGGATTCGTATTTCTAAGTACATTCTAAATTTTGATGTTTCATATTTTGATTTTTGGGAGATTTTGATTTTTGGGTAAAATTACTATTGTACCCCTTTTGTACAAGAAATGAAGAAACTTAAGGATTTCTTATCCGAATTCGGAATTTGTCATGCTTACAGTCATTTTGGAGGGTTTGCTAAGTTTAATTTCAATTTTACATTATTGATTTTCTCAATCAATAATATTTGAAACTCAAACTTTATTGATTTTCTCAATCAATTATAAAAATTGGGGTTATTACAGCCATATAGAAATGCACCCTACGGTAGTGTCTCCACGTGCAATGCTGTCCCGACAGAATGGCCACACGATAGCACTAGTCTCGAGAACACGTTACTACACGCGTCTCAGTGACAGGAGCGCACCAACCATTCCACTCGACTGGCCCACTTCCCTCAACTAATCACAGCCGTCTGTTCTGCTGTTCCCAGATCAAATCTGGACCCTCAAAACGACTATGAACTTCAGCCCTTAATTGTTGAGTCATCTGAACTCCAAATTAAGATTGAAAAGAAGCTATGGAAAGCTTGTAATATCTATTTTTTTTTTAAATCATAAAATTGATAAAATGCTTCAAGAAATTTTCTGTTTTTAGGAATTAAGTTTCTAATTTTCATGATCTTCAAGATCTGAGATGATTAGATCTTAGGGTTCTAATTCAATGATGATATAATGTTGAAATCAAGTAATATCCATAATTTATTTTGACAGATCAACATAAAATGAGGAATCTATTCTTTATGGTAGAAAAACCCTAAAAATACAAAGGGACCCACTTGATCAATAAGATCAAGCATGATCAGACCCTTTGGATGGGTTGTATGAATAGGATTATGATGAAATCTAATTAGACCATGGATTAAATGTGACCAAAACAAGTGTATATGATTTTTGGATCTTAATGTAGTAAAAGCCCTAAATGTAATTAAAACCCTTGATTAAAAGAAAAGATCTAAGATTTAATGTTTCGATCATAAGTAAAAGTTTCTAATAATCTTAATCTAATTAGTTTACTTGTCTTTTATTTGATAATAGAATTACAAATGTGATTTATGTTATAAATTAGGAAGCATGATAGTAGAATTCTTAAATGTTAACATGCTATGCTCTATATGTTATTAGATTGTTATAATAGGTTGCTAGATTTAATTATCTTAAGGCCATGCTAGTTTAAATTTGAGATTTTATCATAATTCCATTTGATTAGTAGTAAATTTCATGTATTTCATATCTTAGGATCATCCTAGTTTAAGTATAGTTTTATTTCATTAGATTAAGTTACATTCATAGGAAGCATGTTCGTATAAATAGTTGTTAAATTTTTATTGGATTTATGCTTTAAACTTTATGATTTATTATTGTCAAATTTTATTAGTAGATTCAAATGTTAAGTAGTTGTTAAGATATATTGAGCATAAATCACCAAAAATGTAAACTAATGGAATATAGAGATTCATGGATAATTAAAATGAGTGAATGACTTTGACTTAATATTAGTAAGGGCTATAATTAGTAGGACAATATAAGGAGTATCAAATTATTGACCCAAACTAGGAGAATAATAAACCCCATGAATTATATTTTAAATGTTCATGAATTTAATTAAAATCAATTAGAAAGAGTCTCGCTAAGGTCACTTTAGTGAATGCTGAATATGGTGGTTAAGGGGGTCCTCCAATAGAGCCTCGCTCTTCCCCTACCTTCTGTTGATGTTTGTGAGGTCTAAACACCTCCTTATATGACGATTGAAGTAACCACTTTGTATTCAACCATTCTGCTAGTAAGCCTTAGCTAATTGGAAATAAGAGGAGCAATCTAAACTTAGGATGAAATAAGTTATCTTCAACTAGTAAAACATTAACTGGTTGAATAATAATAATAAGAGCATAAAAGTTTAGTAAATTATCTAATCCTAATAAAAATTGTAAGTAAGATAATGATGATCAAACAGGATCCATAGGATCTTGAATGAAGAACAATAAGAATCCTAATGTCATATTTTATTATGTATCCATGTATGTATTTTGTAGACAAATCTAGATAGATAGAAAATCCAAACCCTTGCTCAAATATGATTCAGGGAAGAGAACCAAGATCATTTTCCTTAGGGATGATCAAACAACTGAACTTAGATCAAAGAAGACCTAGATGATAGAAGATCTAAGCTCTTGATCTTTATCAACAAGTATAAATTGTTGATAAAAGGATTTATGAAAGATTAAGAACAAAGAAAGGAATATACAAAAACTTAGAATAGAAAATACTTACATATGAAATATTAGAAGCTCATTCTAACTGTTAGACCTATTGATCAATAAGATAGACACTATCTAAGGAAGATAGATCATGATAAGTAGATCCTTTATATCAAAGGACAAGATTAAACAAAGAATATAGATAGGATCAAAGCTATACGATTATTCAGATTGTATAAATATTGGCAGTATGTATGGATTTACAGATTACATACGTCAATCAGGATCATGGAAGATCTGAAGAGATGGATCACTACTTGAAGGTTGGAGGATTTTATGAATGTATCTACATAGGATGTACATGTTGAATACACGATCTTATGTCTAGAAATGTTGACAAGTGGAATGTTAATACTTATATTAAATCCCATAAAACCCTTATGATCCAACCAAATACATATGAAATGGTTAAGTTCAAATTGAGGAATAAACTCTAAGTGAATATGGAATTAGAAGATATTCCAGCCCTAAGTAAATAGATAGATTGTTTGAAACATATGAGAATTACTTTACATACAAGCATGGAGGCTTGTGGTTTTGTTTTAAACAAGCATAAGCCTGAGGATGCTATCCTAGGAGAGTTAGTAGGGTTTGGCCACCCTCTCCCCGAAACTTGTTATTATATGGATACCATGCTTAAAGGAGATTAAAGTTGGGTGGGGCAATTATGGGAAGGCCGCCATTGTGACTGCCATGGTCCTCCCCATATGGACATGGATATTGTGACTTTCACCAAGGATGGTATAAGTGGATTATTGGGCAATTATTTGGGCGCATTGCTACGAATTCTAACTGCATGCTTAGTAGTCCTTTGAGTATTTTTTCATTATGAAGCATGGCATAGTAAAATGCCTTATGATATGGCATGATGCGATGTTGGGTAATCGTGGATTATTGATACAACCCAATTGAAGGAGTATGTCCAGCAGAGTTTAGATGATCTATCAACTTAGTATAAACTAGGTAAGATTATGTTTTGAGATATTAACTATTTTTCACGGTTTTGACTGTATATATATATACATACACATTATACAATATGTATGTGTAAGGATGTACTTATATGACAAAGTAAAGAGATTGATCTATGAGTATGAATAATAGGATTATGAAGTATTAGGATTATACTGTCAAATTATTATGCTTCTTGAATCCCCTACCAAGCATACCTTGCTGAGATATTGTAAATGTTTCAATGTTTACAATATCTTAGACATAGAGAAGGAGAATTAGGAACTCAAGACATAAGAAAACTGAGAAAAATAATCAATCAAGGTATATCCCTTGAAGACATGTATTTTTATTTTAGAGCATTGCATTGTATTAAGAATTTTTATTGTATCGTGAGCTTTGAAATTTGGATTATGTAATTTGGACAAGTATTGTAAAGATACCTAGGCTGTATTATGAACAATTGGATGGATTCTGAAATTTAATAAAAGTATATTCCTTCAATGAAATTTTATCTTGTACAAAAATTCTACTTATGTTATGTATCAAGTGATGACTTAGGTTTTCAAAACAAGTTATAAAGAAAAGAATTTCTGCTACTTTGTTTTGTGAAATTTTTTTACTACTAAGGGGCTTACCTTTGAAAAATGTATTACAAAATGTGTTAGAAAAACCCAGGTCGCCACATGTTCTGACCTTCAAGGATGACTGACATGTACACTTGCACTTCCAACAAACACAAATAGGTAACTATGCATGAGTAAGAAATCTTCCCCCAACTATATTTAGCAGTGAATACATACAGTCCATCATTGACTCTCACAGGATCGTCGGATCATGCAAGTAGTAGTCTTCCCATCATGCATACTGCCGAACTAGTCCATGGTTACTAAACAATATCCTTTTTGGAGGTCAAAGGCCTCCTAAACCCCCTAGACTAGTGCCCTAAGAGTCCAACTCTCCCATGACTAAGTATGTCCATGTCTACTCCTACGCACTCCATTTCACAATCACCACACTCATGAATTATAATGAGGAAACTAGAGCACACCACACTCTTGATTTCTCTTTAGGAGAAAATGAATCTCCCCATTGAATAAACACCATTCACTCATGAACTTTCATGAGTCACAAAATCACTAACATAGCATCATACCATTTCACATATTAAGCATAGCATATTTCTACATGAGTTATTTATAAATCACATATAACATCCACACGTCTTGTCAGAAACATTCCATTCACATGGCTCAAATCCTTTACTCCATACTTTTTATGGCTTCAAAGTAAGTTTTCAACTAGGATATTTAGGGTTTACAACTAAACCAAGTAAAAAAAATTTAGATTTAATCCCTCTGTCAAAATAAATCTAATCGATAGTTATGTTAATTCCCAAATTCATGGGTATAAATGTATAAAATTGATAGTTTTGGGCTTTCTTTTAAGATAGCAAATTTCAAAGTGTCTCCTTTACAATTACTCTTTTCCTAAGAATATTTTATTTGAGAAAATACAAATTTACTAAAAAAAATACATCTACAAACTAAAAGTCAATATTTAAAAATATACTTGAAATCAAGGGAAAATTTGTCCATAATTTGGCTACAAAATGCTTAAAAATACTTTGCTGAAAACATAAACTTTACAATCTACTTTCTATATATAAAAAAATATACTAATTTATTCAACATTAATAATTTATACTCCTACAAAGATCCATAAAATTTGAAGTTTATATGCACTCAAAATCATCACATTTTCTAAGCTTCAAAACATGCCCTGTAGTGGGCCAAAACATGTTTGGAAACTTGGCTCTAATTCTCATAATTTTGAAGCAATTAACATGAGATCATTTCTAAGAATAATATATGCTCCTAAACACATGTTGTAAAAAAAAAAAACAGTCACAAAAATACTCCATTCCAATGACATCGAGATCATACAACAATGCAAGGTTCAAAACTATATACAGATTCTAAAATAATTTAACCAACAGAACCCTTCAATGCTCAATAAATCTCATTATGAAATTGAATAGTTGTCTCACTTATTTTTCAATTATGATCTTAAAAACTCAGATCATGAAAACATGGAAAAAGTTTCTAAGAAAAAATAACTCATTTACTCATGCAAAAATCATGCTTAACATTTACATGTCATCTCAGGAAACAAAACTACATGTGTTCAATTCAGTCCATCTCTTAGCTCTACAAACTTATCATCATGGAACCAAAACTATATGCTAATCAACATTAGACATATGTTAATTCATCACATAACACAAAAATCAATATGAAAAAATATCATGATCAAATAAAAGACATCAATGAAAACCATTGATATCATAATGCATAATTACTATTTTTAAAAACCCATGCAATCTCATTGAAAGTCTTGTAAAAACCTCATGTTTTGTCACAAATAACTCATGATTGTTTGCAAAACCCTAATCTGGAGACTTCCAAAGCTCCCTAACTTATTAGCACCAAATCCTAATGTCTTCTATAGTCTTCTTATCCATGCTTGAATTGCACACGAGTAGTGTTCCTTCAACCCCTCAATATCCCATACTTAAATAGATGTCAGGGTTTCCAAGTGCTAGTGCCTTACTTAGTGCCCAAGGTGACTTAATGGTTTCCAATTTTAGTTACATGTTTTTAATATGTTGGAAAGTCTAAACCTAGCTGAGATGCTCCATTATAAACACTAACAAAGTATCATTCTCAACCCTAGATTCCTTTTGTGACTCTCCTTCATTCATTCCCAAACATTATCATGAAATTTCCTAAGTGCATGGACGTCCCATACTTAGGTGCCTCCACTGCTTGGCTAGCCCTAATAGAAATGTCAAACCTACTTTGTGTATTGCACATTTTTCACTCATTTATCTAGCCCATTTGATCTCTAACTTGTTAGATAAGTCAATAGAAATGAAATCCCACAAATTCATCCACCATGGTGTCAAATGTGCCCCCTTAGGTTCTATTTTGGGAAAGTTGCTAATTTCATATCCTGTGATAATTTCATGAAATATGAGCTAACCAACCTTAATCTAATTTCATAAAATCATCATCTAAGACTTAATGAACACATCATGGAATAGAGGCCCTAAAAATAAGGTGCCTCCCCCTATAATTTGGCTATCAAGTCTCACTTGATAGCCCTAGAGTGAGCTATTTTTACACCTTATCCATTTTGACCTAAGTGGTACCTTTGGCCTCTCAATTACACACATTTTATGCGTCACATCCTGGACATTACATTATAACACTTAAGAGATTTAAATGTTTAAAACTGTAGGTTAAAATCTCCATATGATTTCATCATTAAAATGATTTTAATATCAAATAACCATATTTATAATGAAAATATCATGGAATTAAAAATTTAGGGTATTATAGTTTATTAGTCTAAATTGCATTATAAGAAATTTGTACTCACCATATCGAGTTCTAAATGTTGTCTTCATAATATCTTCACCTTGTATCATTAACTAATGGTATCTCAATCTTAGATCAATCTTTGAGAATACCTTGGCAGACTATAGTTGGTCAAAGAGGAAATCAATATGTGGTAATGGGTACTTTTTTTTTATATAGCAACCCTAGTCAACAAATGATAGTCATAACCTCATCAATTCATCCTTTTTTTGACAAACAACACTGGGCTCCCTAAGTCGAAATACTTGGCTAGATAAAACCCCGATCCATCAACTCTTGTAACTGCACCTTTAGATTCTTTAACTCAGCTGCAGCCATTTGGTATGGTGCCTTAGAGATGGGAGTTATCCTTGGCATTAACACAATTGTGAATTCCATCTCTTGCTTTGTTGGAAGTCCAAGCAATTCCTTTGGGAATATATCTTAGAACTCTAGTACTGCATCACTTTCCTAAATCTTTGGCCCCAACTTTTCCTAAGTTACCACACTTGCCAGATATGCCTAACATCTTCTAGCTATAAATCATGTTGCTCACACTAAGATGACACCCATCCCTAAGGGGTGCAACCTCCCCTGAAAGATAATGGTTTCCCTTTCTGTGCTACAAAAAGTGACTTTGTGTAGCTTTAAAATTACTTACAAGTGCACAAATCAAAGTAGTATTGCACATGAGGGAGGTCAAACCCATGAGGATTCTCAAAAATTTGTATGTTGGATGGATCTTATTTAAAGTACTTAACTTCAACCAAAGGGAAAGATTGAATTGATTTGAATTTACACTAGGAAAGTAAATGCATGAAATTAGAAACTAAAATTAAAGGAAACTTACTAAAATTAAAACTAAGCAATGGAATTAGACCTAACTAACATGCACACAAGAAAATAAGTTAATGCATAACTAGCATGAATTAAACTAAGTAATTAACTTAAGGAAACTACTAAAAAAAGGAAACTTTCCTATTTTAACACTTTCCTAAACAAGAAACTTTCTAAAATTAACCTAAACTAAGATGCGAACTATTAATTAATAATTTCTAAAACAAGATTACACTACTTAATTAAACAACATCAAAGAGGAAATTAACCTAGTACCATTCATAAGATCCATGGATTATGTGCATAGTTCATAGGTTAAAAGATGGCCAGAATTGATACTTTTAAAGCAAACAAACATGTAACCTAAGCCATCAACTTAGTAAAAAACCCAAAATGCTAAATGCGTTGCTAAGGATTTAAGCATAAAGATTGAATGGAGAAATTTCAAGATTTTAAGCAGTTAGAACTTCAAATCAAATAAAGTTTATAAAGAAACTAAAACAATAACTTTTATGAAAAATAACAACCTAGATGCAAAGTACATTGATAATGCAAACATTCAAGAACAAGAAAAATCAATGTTATTTATTGTATTAATGCCAAATATATCAGGAAAATTGTGCATAAAACTTGATCCAAACTACAAATTACAAATGCAACTCAATACAATGATTTCTAACTAAGGACATATAACATGAAAAGCAAAGCTAAAAAGGAATTCAGGAGAAAAGATGGCTAAGATGATGAACTAATACAAGGAAAATGGACCTAAAGCTAAGGAGAAAACAAGGTAGAAAAGGTGGATTTCCTATGGGGGAAATCAAGGCTCTAAGCTATCTCTTCTCTAGGTTGTCACTGCTAGAGAATAATTAACTTAGATATTTTATTGAATGACAAAGAAAAACAAGTGAAATTGAGTGAATAGGAGAGAGCAAATGGGACAGAAAAAGATGTATGAAAATAAAGGGCAAACAACACATGCAAAACCCAATGAGATCAAAACAAGGAAATTAAATCACAAACCTAGAATTGGAGAGAAAAAACAAAGGGAATAATAATATATCCAAATGAAGAAAAGCATCAAATAAAACCAAAGTCCAGCTCTAAAGATAACCAAGAAAAGAGTGCAATATTTCAAGGTTGTCTCACCCAACCTCTACTTAGTAGAAAACATGGAAAGCCTTGGATATTTACAGATGGCTGGTTTCCAAATTTGTTAGGGCTGATTCTAGGAAAGGGAGGTGGATCTAGATCTAGTAATTCAATTAGTAATATTAGGCAAAGAGATGAGGTGGAGAATGATCTAATCAAGTGAGATCATGGTGAGGTAGGGTGGCTGGCATATATTTAGAAAGTGGGGGAGGTGTCTTTTTCCTAGGAAAGTAAGTGGATCTCCTTCCCTTGTAATTATATGATGAGTGGTATATTGAAAGAGGGAGAAGAATAATACTAATGGGGAAAGATGGAGAAAAATCTAGGGTTTTATGTGCTTTGAATTGATGTAGATCTACGGGTTTTCTAATTAGGAAACCACTTGAAATTGCCAACTATGCAATGATAGGCGTCCTCTTCTACGAAAGTGGATTTGTCCTTCAGTTAAAAACATGGAACACTAGGGTGAATGGTAGAACAAGTTAGGAAAATCTATTAGGAAGGTGAATTTTTCTCTATATATGGATCCCTTAATGCATCATCATCTTACCTTTTACAATTATCTCTAAAATCCCTTAAAAGTCATACTTTTAACATAGGAAAGTTGCATGAATTGATGCTCAAATCATGTGACTCCATGCAGCACTCCCCCTTGATTTGTTGGTTCATTCCTTAGTGGCTTGAATAGCTCATGTGGTTAGTCACCTTTTTCTCATGGCTTTAATGACCAAGTGGCTTGGATGGATCCCATGCAAAGGTGGTGGAAATGCATGGCTTGGTGTGGGTCCATTTTAGTCACCTTTGGTTTCTCCAATTGCTTCATTTCATACCCTAGATAATCTTGATCTTTCATCACACCTTAGATTGATGACATTTAAGCTTTTGCATGATTGGATTTCGTAGTTAGACTAGGAAACATCATGAATGGCTTCAATTCTTATCTCGATCATGCTTGGCCTTTGGATTAACTTCTCAACACTTACAAAAGATGAAAAACCCTAATCCTAGAGAATTATAATCATTCTCATACTTACTCTGGATTAACTTCTGAGCTGGTAAAATATCAAAATTTGAATTATTAGGTTTGACATAGGTTGGGTATCTAATACAATGAAATATACTAGAAAATAGAATAGGTGTACCTGTATTATCACATCCTCAACTATACCATGTGGAATTTTTATTGATTATCTGCTAACTATAAAGTGGTATTGGTTAGCTCAAGGTCATGAAGCCTTAGTTGCTCATAGACAAAATGAGACAATAAATTTACACTAACCCCTAAATCAAGTAGTTCCTTATCTATGGTATGATTTCCAATTACACAGAAATAGTAGGGCACTTAGGGTCACTAAACTTAGAAGGGGTCTAGTGTCGTATTAAAGGGCTTACTTACTTATTGAGAAAGACTTTCTCTTCCTCATTGAGCTTTCACTTTGTTGTGCTAAGCTCTTTAAGAAACTTGTCCTAAGCAGGAATACCATTAATAGTATTGAGTAATGGGATATTAATTTGTACATGTTTAAACACTTCCACTCTCTCATTGAAGTTTGTTCCTTTCTTAGCCCTATTGAGTAATTCAGAGAGTGGAGCTTTAGGCGCATAAGGTGCCTTCACTATAGGCTCAGGTGGAGTAGGAAATTTCTATCTAGCCTCTTTCTCCTATATTTTATTTGGTCCATTCTCCTCTATTTTGTCCTCAGTCTGCCTTACTTTATTATTAGCCTGATGGTCACTCCTAGGGTTGTAATAGACCTTGCTTTCTCATGGAGTCTTTGGTTATGTGAACTAGACCCTATTTCTAACAAGCCCTTAGGGTTAGGGATAGGTTGACTAGAAAACTTTCCTTTTTCCCTTTCACTTAAAGAAACAAACAAGTAACCCATTTGCCTTTCTAACCTAGAGATATTTTGTCAACTCTCATTTTGGGTTTGATGCAGGGCTTTGCTATTTTCATCAAGTTTATTCATGATATATTCTATATTATCCTCAATATATGGTTTTTGTATTTGTTGGGGAAGTTGAAAACATGGTGCCATTTGTGAAGCTAAAATCTTAGGAGAGTTCTAAACAGGGGAGATTTATAGATGTACCTCCTTGGTAATTATTCTTATATCATGAGAAATTGGGATACTAAGCCCCTCATGTATTATAGGTTATGGATTAGGGTTGCTAGGGTTGCAATATGCACCAAGAGTATTTGTTTGTTCTGAAAGATATCGAGGGTGCACTTGTTTTTTATGGAAAACACACAGTTAAATGGGCTGGCCTAGGACAAATAGCACAAGCCTCTTGTGGAGGTTTAGAGGATATATTAGTAGCTAAGAAATTTTTTAACATAATTTCAAGTTTGCCCATTCTCCTAGCCAAAGATTCAATTTTGTTCACTACATAGTTAAGCTTATAAGACATGTCTAATGGTACTCCAACTTGATACAGACCTCCTTTTTTTTGTGGCAGAGCATGTCTCTCTTTCCTATGAGAATAATCCCATTGCGAATAATTATTTGCTAAATTTGGAAAAAATTCTTAGACCACATTTTCACTTTTCATTATCATCGCCTCCACTGGTGGAATCTACCATCTATTTATTTTGAGGTGTCAATTCTCATAAAAGTACTAAACTTGCTCCTATTTTTCAAAATGATAGTGGCAAATTTTTGCAACAATTCATTCCATCTCTCTCAACATTCATAATATTTCTCATCCTCTCGCTATTGGAAATTAATGATATCCCTATGAAGGGCATTGGTTTTGTGGACTGGAAAGAAGTTGTTTAGAAACATTTTGGGCAATTTATCCCATGTGTTAATGGAACCAACCTTTCAAAAATTTAGCCATCATTTGTCCTTATTTTTTAACTAGAAAGGGAATAACCTAAGTCTAATAGAATCATTCATGATATTACGATACTTGAAATTCCTTGATATGTAAGTAAGGGTCCTCTATCTCACAACCATAAAAACACATGAGCAACTGTATGATTTTAAGTTTAGGCTCAAAGTGGCCTGCATTGGTAGAAGGCAATGTAATGCATGATGGAGTAGTCAACTAAAGTAGTGCATAGACATCTATTATGGCCTTATTCTCAACTAACTCAGTGTTTTGAGATTGATGTCCTTATGTGTACTATAGTGAAACCTAACTAATTGATGAAACCTAAATCTAAATGAGACACCTAAATCTATATTCTATGCAAGTAAACAATTCCTAATGCTAATGAGATGTCTTGTTGATCTTTATTAATCTATGAGGTTGAAGCTTTTAAACTAAAGATAGACACCTCCTCCTTTTAATCTACATTTGACTATTGCATACCAGTTAGGTCTTGTCTATGGTGGCTAATACAATTCTCATGGAGGGAGGAATTTAGACCTCACCAACCATAAACAGAAGGTTTGGAAAAATCGCTTGGATTTGGATACCCATTGTAACTACAAAGTTTCAGAGCCATTGGAGTGAATAGATAGTCTCTTTCAAAAAGGGTCCCATGAGCTTAATACCCTATGTCTCTTGCTACTTTATTTTAAATTCATATTAATGGCTAGGATCACAAGCATATAAGGAATTGAGTTGAATGGTTTCAATTCTTATCTTGATCATGCTCAACCTTTGAATTACCTTCTCAACACCCACAAATGATGAAAATTCATAATTAAGTCCAAGGAAATTATGATCATTCACATTCTTGCTTTGGATTATCTTCTAAACTATAAAAATATCAAAATTTTGAATTATTAGGTTAGAATGCATGTGTTACAAAATTATATAAAAAAAAAACTCTAGAATTAACACTATAAGTTACAACACATGGGTAACAAATCGGGTATTATTTATACAAGATTGAACACTTATCATGACTCTTTCCTTTCTACAATCAGCCACTACCTTGTGATCTGCTAATCAATCCATCACCAAAATGATGTCAAAGTCAGTCATTCCCAAGAGAGTTTAGCATTAAGTCTTTTATCTAACACACAAATTGGCATATGTCTAAGAAATCTTATTACATCACCAATTCTCCTACTAGGGTACTAATCTCAAAACAAAATTCCAATCTTAGTATGGTGTGATCTAAACTTGACACAAAGCTATGTATATGAACTAGTGCATGGAACCTGTGTCAATCAATATACAAGCAAGTCTATTAGAAATCAAGAGAGTACATTTGACCACAACATTGAGGCAAGAGCCTTCTTTGTAATCAATGCAAAGACTACACCTTGACTCCATTTTACTAAGTTCTGATGGGGCTAATTGCCATTCTTTACCTTTTGGAAGTCATCAATGAAATGTCCTTGTTCACTACATGAGAAATATTGACCCTGCTCAATGTACTAAGGCCTTCCTTGGTGAAGTTATGGAAGCTAGGACATTAAGTATAGTCACCTCCTCTCCTTCCTCTTCATATTGGCTTCTATCAACCATCCTTCTCAAATGCTTGACTGACTTTTTGTGGTCTCTCTCCACAATGGAAGACAATTCTACAACCTTTGATAGCAAGGAGGCTTGGGTAGTCAAAATCTTGCTCTTCAAGTTGAAGTTCAGTCGTCTGATAAATTTGTTAGATTCCTTTAGCTCTATTAGGCACACCTTTGGGGGAAACCCTATCAACTTGACAAATTTGGTCTCATATTATTCCACAATCATAGAAACTTGTACTATGCATAGAAATTCATCTTCTTTTTATCCCTATATATGATGAGGGAAGTGCTTGTTAATGAACACAATCTTTAAATTGGATAATTGGTTCTCCTTGACATCTTCGAAATAGGTCCTCTTAGCTATATGTCGCCAAAAAGAGGCCTCTTTTATAATTGCAAAGGTAACCATCACTGCTTATTTATCCTTAGGAACTTTCATCATCTTGATAATCTTTTCAATTTCTTAATGCCAAGTTTTTACAACCTTTGGCCCCTCTTCACAAGAAAATTTTGGGGCAATCTTTTTGAATATTTCTAGTAGGGTATCCCCTTTTACTCTCATTCACTTTTGTTCTTGTCTCTTTTGAGCACTCCCTTCTTTGATTGAAGGCCTTTAATTATTGCTTCACCCACTATAGGAGAAGCTTTACAATATCTTCCATTGTATCACTCCGAACCCTTGTGTCTACGACATTGTTGTGGGGGTGGGTTCACTAGTGGGCAACTGGGTGCTAGCTCTGCATCTCTTTGGTGGCATCTAAATTTTCAATGATAAGCATATTTAATAAGCCTCTATTCCTATGTTGTCTAGTTGACCTAGGACTCATTTTCTCATTGTTTACTCCTATGGTTTCATAGTTGTTTGGCTGTGACCAATATAAATTGTACTCTAATACCAAGTGTGATGGCCCAATTTTTCATAAATAGGTTTTGAATCAAATTTAGAAATTAATTAGGGATTCCTTGGAAATATTCTTTTCATAAATAGTTTAGAAAGCATAGCATATAATAGATTTCAAAGCCTCTTCCTTCAATCATGTGGTTGATTCAAAATCTTCATCTATCAACAAATTAGTAAGGAAGCTGTTTTCATGTTTTAATTAACTTGTAAGAGCATGAATCTATTATAGTATTTTTCATGCAAGCCAGGTCAATCCCATGAGGAATTGAATGGTTTGTGTGATTAGTGGGTCCTTAAACTACTTTGTCTAGCCAAAGAAGGTAGTTTTAACCTAAACTAAGAAATTAGCTAATATGAAAACTAATCACATGCATGGAATCATAGAATTTCTAAGTTTAGTGCATCCTAAAATTAAAAATGGAAATATTCTAAAACTAGCCTATCATGCAAACTAAAACTAAGCAATGATCTAACTAAGAAATCAAAAGATGTAATACTTATGGAAACAATTAAGGGACTGGTGTACATGGAATTAAGCTAGAAAGAATGCAAGAAA
The DNA here is from genome assembly GCA_035236585.1 of Warburgia ugandensis. Taxonomy (NCBI): domain Eukaryota; kingdom Viridiplantae; phylum Streptophyta; class Magnoliopsida; order Canellales; family Canellaceae; genus Warburgia; species Warburgia ugandensis. The sequence goes on along the minus strand of CP141128.1, from coordinate 53,739,707 downwards.
CCTAAGGCATGGAATTAACTAGCATGTAATGCATGACCTAATCTAAAATAATGCATGGAACCCTAAACTAAACAGTCAATTGAAAGAATTAACAACTAACTAATATCCATGAATGCAAAGTGGAGTGCACATGAATATGAACTTTAAGAACATGTAATAAGTTGAAAACTAACATAAATAAAATGAATGAATGGAATGCATGAAATTGTAACCAAAACAAGTAACTTTTCTAAGGGTAACACAAGAAGACCATGCACGTGACCCATGGGTGGTGCGCATGGTTCAAGTGTGTGATTCATGTGAAAATTAACTACATCCATAATCTAGATTGAAACACACAAAATGTAAGCATGGTAAACTCAATTACAGCCGTGAAAAACTAAATTTCAAACACATGAATCATTCATGGAAACTAAACTTCAAACATCAATCAAACTTTAATCTCCTTGAACATCAATTCAATTCAAGTGTGGTGCACATCATTCAATGCTTCAATTATAAAGAGAAATAAAGATCATCCATCTTCCCACACTCAATTCTTAAACATGCATGTAATATCCAAGAGAGATTTAAAGGAAACATGGAAAATAATTGGGAAATTAAGCAAGGGATGGGCAAAGAGATTTAGGAATTCAAGAGGCAAGGACTTGATCTAAGAACTATACGATCTTAGCTATCACTACAAGAGAGTTGTAGCCTTTAAACTCAAGGATCTAAGAAACTACGCTAAAGTCACACAATCAAAGGAAGCAAAGGAATAAAGCAAGGATGTAAAACAAAGGAAGTAAAGCATGAAATCAAGGAACAAACAAGCAACAAAACAAGACAGCAAAGCAAAGGATTCAAGGCAAAGAACTAACCTTAACTTCAAGGAGAAACTTAAGAAAGTAAACACCCCAAGAAGGAGGCATGGATGGCTGAAAGAATGCAGCTACTGAAGAAGAAATTGTTGAAGACTTTTGGATGGAGGAAGTAAGGAGGCGTTGAAGAGACGGAAAGGAGAGGAAGGTGGGGAAGCCTCCTTCTTAGGAAGGTGCATTCTCCTTATTCCATGTGAAAACCCCTAAGTATTTTATATGTGGTGGCAATTGTTTAATTTGACCCCTAAGGTTATGGAATTAGAAAGTTAGGTGGCATGTATAGATTTGTTAACTAAGAGGACACTTAAGTGGGGATAAGATGGCAACAAAGTGGGGCAAGGTGGAAATCAAGGTGGGAGACACCATCTTTTCAAGAGGGTTCCCCCCCCCCCCCCCCGCCCCCGCCCTTGTTAAAATCATGAGGAGCCCTATGAAATTGGAAAGAGGTGGAGATAATGATGGAGAGAGAGGGAAAGAGAGATAGAATGGGATAAGGAGGAAGAGGTGGAAAGTTTAAAGTGATGTGATTGGTTGGTCTAAGGGGAATTAGGAAGGTGGGAGATGCCACCTTCTTAGGAAGATGAGTCTCCCTCCTTGGTGAAATTCGTGGTTACCTTGTACGATTAGGTAGAGAGAGAAGAAAGGTAAAAAATAAGATGAAAATAGGGAAAATAATGGTGGCCACTTCCTATTGGTCCACATGCATTCTTTCTCATTGATTTTCATTGACTTATCTTCTCATTATCCTCAAAAACTCCATGAATATTTGCTTTAGATTCTCCTCCAATCATGACCTTCAATGTAGCTTAGCTTAAGTGGCTTGAATGACACACTTTGAGGGCTCATTTGGCTTAGTTTCATGGCTAGATTTGGAGGCTCCTTTAGCTTAGCATGGTGGCTCAATCCTTGTTGGCTTTGATGGGTGGCTAGGTATAATGACTCCATTTTTGTAACCTTGAAATCTTAAGTTGGTAATGAAAAGTTCACTTTTTGAGATAAGGGTATTTTGGTCATTTTACTATTCACCCTGACTAGACCTAGAAATTTGGTCCTTAGAATGGTACCCTTAGGTGCGTGTCAGAAAAAGGAATTCAATAAGACTAGAATCACCCAAAACGGAGTTAAAATGATCAAGTTATGGCCCTTTGAAGTTCAAGGGTAAAATAGTAATTAAATTTAAAATGAATTGGACTGAGAAAACAGTGACCCGTTTTGATATGAGCACCCCCTTCTTCCCAAATGTACTGCATCACCGACATTCTAGAATGTCAGTGTGCAAGGGGGGAAACCACCATCATTTTGGAGGTTTCTCCACAGCCATGGAATGGTGGTGGAAACCCCCCTCCAGAACCCTCCTTAAGCTCTATAAATAGAGCTCTTGGGTGCCTCGAATGGCAGCCCAACACCTTAGGAAAAACCAATCTTGGAGTTGCAGGCAAGACGAGAAATTGTGAAAAATACCCAGCCACGAACTAGGTACGCCTTAAACAACTCCAAACCCATCTCCCCCTCAATCTTAGGTTGAATGTCCCTAAGTTTTTGCATGAGAAACCATGCAAAACATGGCTCTAGGGAGCCACAACAGACCTAGGGCAGGTGCCTAGGGCATTCTGGTTCGACAGGGTTGAACCAGGGCGTCCTGAGGATGGCCAGGTCACCACAGAACCAAAATGCACCCAGTGCATTAAAGAGAAACCTAGGACACGCCCGCAAATGGGAAACAGGGCGGAGGACTGGTGCATCGACGAACGAGCCCTGTGGGGTGCACGCCGCTTACGCAGGACGCATCAGCATCCCGGGCTCCCACCTTGTATGGGCCTACTATGGTGACGCCTACCATTTTGGGTAAGTGGAATCCGCAGCCTGATAACGCCCAAGAGCGTGCGACTACACGTGTGGGTCAGTCGCCGCTCGACCAGGACGCAGGTGCGTCCCGGGAGCGATGACGCAAGGCTCGTATGGGCCTTCTATGTATTCTTAACACTAAAATACCCATAACTTGAGTTCTAGGACTCCAATTGAGGCGCCGTGAGAGGCATTGTGTCCGTATCGACGGTGCGAATACACCCAATCCATAAAATACCTAATCAAGCCTCTATCTAAGGATGGCATGACCCTCACGGCGCCTCAATTGGAGTCCTAGAACTCAAGTTATGGGTATTTTAGTGTTAAGAATACATAGAAGGCCCATACGAGCCTTGCGTCATCGATCCTGGGACGCACCTGCGTCCTGGTCAAGCGGCGACTGACCCACACGTGTAGTCGCATGCTCCTGGGCGTTATCAGGCTACGCATTCCACTTACGCAAAATGGGAGGCGTCACCATAGCAAGCCCATACAAGGTGGGAGCCCGGGATGCTGATGCATCCTGCGCAAGCGGCGTGCACCCCACAGGGCTCGTTCGTCGATGCACCAGTCCTCCGTCCTGTTTCCCGTTTGCGGACCTTAGGAGGCCCTTAGGCATGAGAATGAACCCTTAATGCCTAAGTAGTGAGGTAAACTATTCTAGAACCTATAGAAATAGGCCAAGCTAACCTTTTTCCCCTAAACCATGTCCAGGAATGTACGAGGACAAGGGGACTAGCGCGATCAAACCAAGTAGGTTTCCTATCGCTACTAGAGTTTTAAAAAGAACCCACGATGCTTTGAGACTGCATGTTTTGAGTCATGGTTGCTTTTCTAATGCATGTTTTAAGTTTTTAAGTTACATGTCCTGTCTTTATGACATATAAACTTTTGTTACATCCTTATGCACATGACCTGCTTTTGAGTTAATGTAAAAACTAGTATGCAAATGTGTCTTCATGTTTTATGGCTTTAAACACAATACTAGCATAAAGTGATTTTTATGCATTGCTTGCATGTCTTGAAAAAAAATGCATATAGTGCATTGCATATCCTCGAGGGTTGCCAAAAGACACTGGAGTACCCAAAAGATGCTGGTTAGGCAGTTGTGAGGGCCAGGTAGTGTGAGGTACCCAAAGAGGATATTGAAAATGATTGCATAAATTGCATGATTTGAGATGATTAAGCTTTGGCTTTATCTTTAGATGCTTTTGGGCTAGTAAGCTCTTGGGCGCTATGCCGAGAGGTTCGGGGTGGCCTCCCAGCCTCTACCACTATAGGTGGAAAGGGTACCATGCCAAAAAGGCTTGTCCTCATTTCGATTGCTATGGTAAACGAGGACTACCATTGGAGGTGTCACGGTACCGGCCGAAGTGTCCTATGCCCCATGAAGGCTATGACTGAGAGTCGCTAGGTACCCGGGGACCACACGGCGATGAGGTCGTAGGCATAGTGTGCCCTATGTTTTTGAGGATTTACTTGCATTGCATATGGCATGACATGAGTATGGTCTACCATAGATCCATGAGTTGGATTTAGTTGAGCATCTTATGCATTTCATAGTATATTTTCATGATATCTATGTTACTTTCGACTTGGATTATGTGATTCTTTAAGTCGTCAGTATTCTATTTTGACAATGGATTTTAATATCGATATTGAACATGAGTGTCCAAACATGCACATGGTTTAAAGAACATATGGTTTAAAACATAGCATGCATTGTAAAACTAGTAGTGATAGACTCCTACTAAGTATAGTGTATACACACTCAATCCTTAACATTTTTCAGATACAAGTAAACACTTAAGGACAGGATACACCTGTGACAGAGAACATCCAAATTAAGTACAAGTAAGTAAACCACTACCTTATCTTTTAGTGAATGTTACTTGATTGTAGTTACTCTCTGCAGCTGGGGCTTTGACTAACACTTTCTTGGGAATAGAGTTGATTTAAAACAATGCCATGCCTATATGATTTGAAAATGTGTTTTGACACTCAGGGTTTTATACGAAAGATTGATTTCCAAAACAAAAGATTTTCATGATTTCATATTTCTAAAGCAAGAGATCTTGCCTTTTTATGAAATTTGCATCATATGAAACCCGAGTTGTCACACTAGGATCCTTAGTTTGTCACCTTCTCCATGGCTTATATGGCTTAGGTGACTTGAGTGAATCACATGCAACGGTGGTGGAATTTACATGGCTTGTGTATGGGCCCATTTTAATAGCCTTTGTCTTCTACAATTCCATCTTTGGTTGGTCTAGAGATTATCTTGATCATACCTTTTAAATTGTTGAGATTTAGACTATGGCTCCCTTAGGTTTCCTAGTTAGAATAGGAAAACTCATGAATGGCTCCAATTTCCATCTCGATCACTATCAGTTGTTGGATTACATTCCCATTACCTAAAAAGATAAGAATTCCTTATTAGATCCTATAAAAATATGATTATTCACACACTTACTTTGGATTAGCCTCTAAACCTACAAAATATTACACTTTTGAAATATTTGGTCAAAATATCACATAGTTCAGCTTATATTAAATACTTAACTTTAGTTTGCCAATAAAGATGAACAAAATGGTTCAAAATCCTACCCTTATGCTAAATATATCCCATTATTTCATTAAACTTTGGAAGGTGAGTGTGTGATAAAACTAGTATATACTTGTTAGTTTCCAAGTCAAACATACCTAAATTGCTGTCTAAATGTATGCTTTAACCTCATTTCTTATAGGATATACTTGTCACTAAGAAAGGTTTAAATCTCTCATTAATATGTGAAGAAAATGTTGTTCATCAAATCCAAAAGTCTCACATATTTCATACAAAAGAACAATAACTTAGAACAATTAGTAATGGTCTCCTAAAAGGATATCAACTATTAAGAATGTTATACTCTACCAAATTCTATACATAGTTATAACCATATCCAAGCCATACTACTCTCAAGATCAAGTCAAGACTTCTATTAGGACGAAACATAGGCTTAGGTAAGGGCTATAAAAAAAATGGGTATAAAGGTAAACAAAGTTTGTCTAAGAAATAGGTAAAGGCCTTCTTTCATTGTACTCATGACTTTTTCATTTTTCCTCATAGGAGTGAACATTGTTCATTTTATTGACTACCTTTTTTTTCTAACATGACTCTACATAACCTATTTGAACTTTTACTTCTATTCAACCTTTTTGGTGTTCATTTCTTCAATTGTATTGGTCATACAATTTTCAAAAATTTCCTTCAATATTCTCTACATATTTTTCAAAACAAATGGGCAATGGATATATTGTAGGGGTTTAATATAGGTAAAGGTTGTTTATCTAACAAAAAAAAGGCTTATATTTTAAAGGATCAAGGAGCTAACTAGTGGAAAATAACTTAAGGAAGACTTAAGGCTTTGGGTTTTACCAAGGATGGCTCCTATCATTTCCTAGGATTCATATGACTTAAAAATGATCATAAACTTAAGAGATATATTGTATAATTTTTTGGGATTTCTTAATGGTTGACCAAGATGAAGAATAAAGAGACCACTAAGAAATAATGTCAAATGAAGAAGTTTTAAATTTAGGTATAACCTTTGGAAAAGGAATAATGCCTCTAAACTCACTTCAGTTACAAGTCCCCACAGATTCTTTTTCAGGATCTTTGAGTTATATTCTCACTTCAATTTAAATTATATATAGTTATTTTTTGCAATTAATATTCTAAGTTTTTTTATCATGAAACACTTTAGAAAAGGAATAAAATATTGAACTAAATGTTTGCAACTCTATTAATGAGCTAAAGTTTGACTGATAACTGAATAGTAAAAAATTTTGAATTCTCATCCTTATAAAGGAACTTATCATAAACTTTTTTCAAAATTTTATTAAAAATGCAAGAAAAGTTTAGATATCTCAAGCATATCGGCACCCCCAACCTAAACTAATAAATGTTTTGAAATACATGACTACTATATGATGAATGGGTAATGTAGAACACTAACACTTTAAAAAAAACCTTGGTTGCCTCCTAATGATTGCTAAGTTTAATGTCTTCAGCCAGACATATCCTAACACTAACCTAATGCACCCTAATCTAGACCTTACTACTTTAACCTAATTTTTCCTAACTTAACTCTAACAATGAAATGGGAAAGATTTCTCATGCCACTTCAGCATCTCGAAATAGTCTTATATATTTTCTCCACCTTGAAATTTTTGGTGGTGGTAACAATATGAAACAATAGACCACTAAGGATTTAAATTTTGTGGGACCACATTGATGATCCCCCATTTTCATTATTTCACACTAGTCAATATAATTCCTCCACCTCGAAAATTTAGGTGATGGTAACATGATGACATCGTGAACTATCATGAATTTAAATTTTCATGGACCATATGAGATGAATGGTCCTCTTCTTGACTAAACTGAGGGATAACCTTGACCATTGTATTCAATTCATCTTTTTCCTCCATTTTCCTTACATTTTCCTAAAATTGGGGTATAAGTTAACTCTACACTTTCCCAAAAGTTGGTTCTTGTATTACTAGAGTGACAGTGAGGCATAAGAGGCTTAAACCGTAATTATCTTCAAATGTGTACCCAAGAGTTGGTTAATGTAGGGCTAGTACATCAATTGACTCTTCTTATTCCTATTCTATAATTATAGGTAGGGTTTCAGATGGACTTAGATTAATATCTGGTGTTGGTTCAAGTAAGGTATGTTGGTCCCAATTATGTGCGTCTTCTACATTGCAAGGCTTAGTTGGAATTTCAGACTCTGTAGGGGGTTCTACTGTGTCTTGCCACTAAGATGTGTTCATTAATGGCACAATCTCCAACAAATCCTTCACCTCCTCAATAGATGTGTCTTCATCAAATTCATAAAAATAAGCAAGGCATGATTTTAGAGGATCTAGGTTGATGTTGTCAAGAATTTATTCTCCTCCTCAATGGACGTCTCTTTATCATAATCATAAAAAGGAATAAAATATGTATCGAGTATATATGAGTTAGAGGTTTCTATGGATGGTTGTGGACTTCGTGCCCCAAAATGAAATATGCAATTTTCATCCTATTAATAGTAACAATGGTTAAAGACAGTGAAAAACTTTGGGGCTTAGGAGGCTCATAAGAAATTTCCATCCTATCATCATTATTAATCAGCATGGATGCCTAAAAACTCTATAGCTCAAAAGGATCATATGATAATCCCATCTTCATTATTCCCAATTGGTTGCAGCATGGAATTGACCCATCAGTCCACAATATTACTTAGTCGATTCCATGTATAACCTAAAGGTCTCTTCTAATACTTGTTTACTCTATGTTGGAGGCAATGACTTGAAAGGTTCATACTGCTATGATATTGGTATACTGGGAAAGGATTGATCAGTTTAGAACCATGATTGTTGTCCTTAATATTCATGATAATCATGGTAGGGTTGTTCAGGGACCATGTTGGTTCTTCCTCATATGGTTGGTAATCCTAAGACCATTGTTGTTCATGATGCCTAGCCCATCCATTATATTCTTGGTAGTTTGTCTCAAGATAATTGTAATTGCTAGGGTGTGTGAATGCACCAGGTGCATCCATTAAGTCCTGATACTATTCATTATATTTGGGCTTGAGCCATGAAGAAGTGGAATATTGAGGTTCAGAATAGGTATAATCATTATTATACTGATAGTGGTGATATGACTTAGTATTATAATTCTCGTACTGAGGTTGTTAATACAACCCAGTATAGGAACTATCATACTAGGTTCTCGATATGCCTCACTATTTTTCTTAAGGAACTTATCCATTAGACTACCAATTCTTGCCATCTCAGCTATTATCTTATCCCACTTACCAATTATCTTATCCAATTAATTTTTAATTTTATTGGATAGATCAAGAGTATATCTTGCCTCGGTCTCATACTTATCCTCATGTGGTAGTGGAATAGGAGTAAAATAGTAACACAATGGTTTTAGACCCTCCTTTCTTGATTGGCCATTGTACTTAACTTCATATACAACAAAACTAATCATTATATACAATGAATGAGTATTCTCTTGTTTTTTATGAGAAATTAATGAAAACCCTAACTAAATGATGCAACCTAAATGTAGTCCTAAGCTAAATGATGCATAATCAATCTTAATAGCTTGCTAATCAAGCTAAATGATCTTTGGTAATGTGTAGGGTGGTAGCATTTAGACTTAAATCTAGACTGCTCCTTTTATCCAAGCTAGACTACGGCCTATCAATTAGGTTCTACTCTAAAGTTGTTAATATAATTCTCATGTCAGGAGGCATTTAGATCTTAACTGACATCAATGGAAGGCATGGGAAAATCACTTAGATTTTTAGTCACTTACTATAACCATGATGCTTAGAAACCACAGGAGTGACAATGGACCTAACCATTCAAAAAGGGTCCTATGAGCTCGATAACCCTAAGTCTCTTGCTACATGATTTAAAATTACATTCAAGGTTTAGGATCACAAATATACAAGGATCAATTTTAATTACCTAAGTGGACCAAGGATGTGTTAATGAAATCCAGGCCTTATCTAATGAGGGTTCAAGTGGGGCCTTTATTACCAATGTGATACATTCCACCATAAAGTAATTAAATGTGCAATATAGTACAAAAATGCCTACCTATATGCTATTTAAAGAGGGTCAAACACCTCAACAGAGGAGAAACTATAACCAAACAATACATGCCTTGGTTATGGCCAAGCTTAGGTTAACCTTTGTTAAATATGTAAAAAAACTAATGCAATAGCCCTAAATAAAATCCAATAATTATCATGAATTCCATAATCTATATGAGATACACTACCATTCAAATGATATTTTACACTAAATGCAACTAAACTAGAAAATAGAAAGAAAGTGAGGGATACTTACAGTGGGGTGTTCGATAAAGATCAAGTGTGGCCCACCATGCCCCACACTTTCCCTATATTATTACAACCCAATCAAAATTGAATAATAAAGTGTAAGATACAAAAGGCCTCACTACAAGTTCCACTCAAAACCATAATCTAAGAAATAATAAGTCCTAATCAAAGTTGATGAAGCTTTGGCCTACAGGATGGTTGCCGCTCCTTTACCAATTTCCCCTCACAAAAAAATCAAACAAAGTATCGTCAATTTTTGAGGAATTAGCAAATAAATGCAAAAATGATGTAAAACCCTAATCTAATGCAACCTAAACCTAGACTAGAGGTAAATAATCTATGTTAAGATCCACTAAACAATTCTTTTGCTATTCCTTAGCAACAACAACAAAAATTTATTCTATTGTTTTAATTAACTTATAAGCGCACAATCTATTGTAGTATTTTTCACATAAGCGAGGTCAATCCCATGAGGAATCAAATGATTTGTGTGATTAGTGAGTCCTTAGTTAAACTTTTTAGTCTAGACAAAAAAGGTACTTTTAATAGAAACTAAGAAATTAACTAACATGAAAACTAAACACATGCATGGAATTGCAAACCTTCTAAGTTTAATGCATCCTAAAATTAAACATGAAACATTCTAAAACTTGATCTAACTAAGAAATCAAAACATGTAATACTTATGCAAATAACTAAAGGAGTGGTGTACATGGAATTAAGCTATAAAAAATGCATAAAACCTAAAGCATGGAATTAACTAGCATGTAATGCATGACCTAACCTAAACTAATGCATGGAACCCTATACTATACAATCAATCTAAAGAATTAACCCAAGTAAAATGCATGGAGTAAGATGCAAAGTAACCTAAGTAAAATGCATGAAATTGTAACCAAAATAAGTAACTTTTCCAAGGGTCACACAACAAGACCATGCGCATGACCCATGGGTGGTGAGCATGGTTCAAATGTGAGATTCATGTGACAATTAAATGCAACATTAATCTAGATTGAAACACATGAAATATAAGCATGAAAATCTCAATTAATAGCTAAGAAAAACTAAATTTAAAACACATGAAACATTCATTGGAAGTAAACTTCAAACTTTAATCTCATTCAATATCAATTCAATACAAGGGTGGTGCACATCATTCAATGCTTCAATTATAACCAGAAGTAAAGATCATCCATCTTCCCATGCTCATGTCCTAAACATGCATATAATATCCAAGAGTGTAATACCCGAGCAATTTACACTATTTTTAACGAAGATTGAACATTCTATAGGAAAAAAACTGAGTTAAATGTTTCACTTTATTTAAAATATTAAATGAATGAATTTGTGAGGGAAACTTAGTACCATTACATTCTACTCGAAAAATGGAATCCAACACCTCAAAAATCACCCAAAACGGAGTTCATATGAAGAAGTTACGGCCGTTTAAAGATAGGGGTATTTCTGAAATTTAAACAGAAAACGTTTAAAATGAAAAAGGACGAAAAACATAGGGGGTCGTTTTGATAACGGCACCCCCTGTCGTTTTTCCCCTCAGACTTCTCTAGAAACCCTCAAATCCCAAATTTTCCAGAGAAGTTTGCCACCGCCATTGTGTGGCACCGCCTTCACCCCTCTATAAAAACCCCATCTCCCCTCTCCAAAAACCATGTTTTCCAACATTTTTTCCAGTCGTTTGAGACTGGGGTTTCCAGCAAAAATTGAAAACCCATCCCTCTGTGTTTTTCGGCAACGGCCAGGCCAAGTATGGCCGGCCATTCCTTTACCCATCTCCCCATTCCCCTTTTCTTCATCTGGTCGCAACGAAACGATGGGATTCTCCCTTCATCGAGTTTTCCGAGTGGCATGGGGTTTTCAGAACCGGAATGGAGGACTACCAGGTGGGGGGAGTGCCATCACCGGCTGCCAGCTAAGCTGTCCTTCCCTTCCACTTTCCCAGGTAAAAACCAGGCCAGACCTAGCATTTTCTGGCCAAAAATTGCAGAACCCAAGACCGGACCAACGAGGGAGATGATCTTGGGCATGGTGCATGATGCACACCCGACTGAGCGCATGGACAGACCCAAGGCATGCCGCTGTGAGGCGATCACGGTTCAACCAGGATGCACGGGTGTCCTGGGAACTGGGACAAGCGGAACTAATGAGACTTTAAAATTAGGATCATAGGACCATTTATAGAATTTAACTATTGAATAAGTAGGTCCATATTATAGGATCTAGCCTGACAATGAATTAGGCAGTTTAACTATTGAATAGTAAATCCACACCATAGGATCTAGCCTGACGAATGAATTAGGCAAGGACCTTGAACCCAATAGGCAGAGCTAGCAATCTAACATCTAAATAGAGTGAAATTAATGAGGACTCTTTGTATCCATTCATACCAAGAGTTTATAAATGAGACCCAGGGACGGGTTAAAGTGATAAAGGATGCGACTCCAGGAGACTTTGAGGTAGGTGCTCTATCGCTACTAGCCTTTTTAAAAGAGCCATGATTGTTTTATGCATGTTTTAAGTATAAGTTATATAACTTGTTTAGCATAACTTAATTAAGCATACATATGATAAATGCATTATGCATAGATATGTTTTGCAAATAATTGCATATACATTATGCATAGATATGTTTTGCAAATAATTGCATATACATTATGCATAGATATGTTTTGTAAACAAATGCATATATTGCATGATTTGTGAGCATTGAGTTTTTGAAAGATTGCATGTCCTTGAGGGTTACCAAAAGACGCTGGAGTTCCCAAAAGACGCTGGGTAGGTAGTTGTGAGGGCCAGGCAGTTGTCAGGGACCCAAAGAGGACAGGTTTTGAAAAAGAGGCTTTCGCTTGTTTGATCTGATATGATTTGGGTTGATAAGCTCGTGGGCGCTATGTCGAGAGGTTTGGGTTGGCCTCTAGCCTCTACCACTATTAGGTGGATGGGTACCACGCCCAAAAAGGGCAACATCCCTGCTTCGATTGCATGTGGTACAGGAGGCTACCACTGGGTCGAAGTGTCATATGTCCCGTGGAGGCATATGACCCTGTGTCCTCAGGTACCCGGGGACCACACGACTGCAAGGTCGTGGGCATAGTTGGACCCTATGGTTTGAGGATTTATTTGCATTGCATATGGCATGACATGAGGTTGGTCGACCATACCAGATATCCATGAGTCGGATTCAGTTGAGCATATTATGCATATCATTATGTTTATGATATATGATACTTTCAACTTGGACTATGCTATTCTTTAAGTCGTCAGTATTTCAATTCGACAGTGGTTTTTAATATTGATATTGAACATGATTGTTCGAACATGCACATGTTTTTATGAGCATATGATTTTAAACATAGCATGCATTGCAAAACTAGTAGTGATAGGCTCCTACTGAGTATAATATATACTCACCCTATCCTTAACATTTTTCAGGATAGTTCCACTCACAAATAGAAGACGCCTCAGGAGATATTAGTGCTATGAGCAAGTGAATTAAAAAGGAGACAATTATACATGTAAGTAAACTCTCAACCCTTTGGACATGTATTTGTATTTATTTATAGTTGGACTGTGTGTTTTGACTGGATAGAGCTAGGGAAAAACATTTATGATTTCTGAAGTTTTTCAAAAACTACTTTGGTTGTTGTAAAAGCAAATGACACTCGGGGTTTTCAAATTGAATTTCAAATAAAATATTTTTTTGCTGCATTGCATTGTTTTTCAAATAGGGATCTCGCCTTAGGAATTTAGATTTTTCATTTAAAAATGCATGAGAAAACCCGGGTCGTCATAGTTGGTATCAGAGCTAAGGTTTTATCCTTTCACAGCCAGTCTAGCATGTCCAAGAGTCATAGACAATAGAAAAAAAAAATAAAAAATCAAGGAGAAGTAGTATAAATAGGAGTAGTAGAGATGACTATTTCTATTTGAGGATTACAATAATTAATGCACAAGGCAGTTCACCATAAATAAATAGGTGAAACACAGCTTGGTCTAACAAATAATTAGGCAGAGGATAGGGCAACCCTTATCCAAAATCTAGTCTAAGATGACTTAAGGATTAAGGATTGTTGTGTGGTGCAAATATAAAAACTCATATATGGGTCATATTATGTGAATGATGAATGAGGATGTTAGTGAACTTGTTAGTAGATAGTTCTGACCTGCAATAAAGTAATCTCATCAAAGGTGAGAAAATCAAAGAACCTAGATGGCTATCTTACCATCATAAAGAATATCAGAATATGAGTATACTATCACAAGGATATGATATGAGTATGATAAGAGACATAAAAGATGGACTATGAGAAGATTTTGATGATCTAAGAGGGATGAGAATGCAAGATGATATTAAGAAAGAACTGTGACTCGTGCTAGATCACAAAGTTATGGATCTTGAAGGACTTAGCTCAATTTTGGATGCCTTAATTGGAGTCTTATAAAGAGTGAAGTGCTATCAAATAATAACTACCTGAGTATTATGGAGCAAATCAGAAGATGTATACAAGTGACATATTATGTGATTAAGAGAAACATAACACAAATATGATAGGGAAATTGATTTCAACCGAGTTATCAAAAGATTTTGATGATAATACTAAGGATGATAATAGATTGATCCCAACATGAACTTGTAAGAAAAGTATAGCATGATCAAAACGTCAATGTCATTATTAAGACATTGTATGAATTTTATTGAGGCTACAGGCAACTGAGGATTTCAATGATCTTAAGACAGTTTAGAATTTCAAAGAAGCATTCAGTTTATCATATCTGTTAAGAAAAGGAATAGATAAAGTATCGATTATATGCAACAAAGCACATGTAGACATTGATCTAGGTAGAGCAAATGAGGATTTTGAAGAAAAGAGAGAAAGAGATAGAGATGTAACTATAAGTATTCGATGAATATTGAATATTCAAAAGAAGAAGATCATTACTCTATTGAGGAAAGAACAAATCCATAGAAATCTTTCATCTTGAATCCCATAGGAAGGTAGATCAAACAAATGCAATGGAATAATACTAGATGAGTTGGTAATCTTATAAAAGAGAGAAAGCTTATGGGGTTTAAGACTATGAGTAGAGTATCAGGAGATTATGCGATAAGAAATTTTCGAAGAGGAATGGTGACCAACTAGAAATTAAATGGTTTGATATTAATTATTACAATTAGATTCCGCTTAAATCCATTAGCTTATGGGGAACACCAATGGATATAATCCATAAAAAGGAAAATTTGGTAATATCCCACCTTGCCAATAAGGTATATTGAAAAAGGAATTAAGCTGGGAACGATGACTTGTCCATTTAGCAAGTAAGGTACCATCAAGGATCAAATTGAGGCCTTGCTATCATAGATTGGAAGAGCAAAAATCTTAAGACCATTATTTAGTCATTACCTTTAGAGTACTGTTGACTAAATAAAGGTATCCCACCCTAATTAATCAAGTATGTTAGTATTTATGAGTTAGTAGTCAAAGTTATATACTTAGAGGGATATTATAAGTATTTAGACTTGAGTTTTCCTTGAAAGAAGTACTTGTTAAACTAAGTCATTTGAGGGTATGAGGTCAGTTGATGAGGACAATTGCAACTGAGATAGGAGCAAAAATAAGAAGTGATCTAAACTAATATGAAAGATTTTCCAAACCTTAATGGCTACCATGACAAGGTGAAGAAATTACTACTGACTTGGATTGAAAAGAAAGGTAGATAAGTACTAATCAATTTGGAGACCCTTGAGCTTATGACAAAGAGATATCTAGAAAGAGATCAACAGGTAATCAAATAAAGTCTTTCTATATGTCTACAAAAATGTTCCATGCTTACCTGAGTGTTTTTCAAAATTTGATGATTTAACAGCTTCAGCATAACTTGATGTAGTAGTTATGGAATGAGAACTGCTATTATAAGCTAAGTATGAGAAGGCACTTAAGGGATAAAATTTGAGGAATTGAGAAAATCACTACTTATGAGGATACCTCCTGACAATACAGACTGCATGGTTGATGATAAAGCCTTAATAAAAGATTGAACAATATATGGATATAGGGAATGGAAGGAGAAAAGTTGAGGTGGCTAGCACACTATAAGGTGAAGATGTGATGTTACATGCCTTTAGACAAAAGGTTAGTTGTTATGAGCATATACCAAGTATGAAAAATCAATTGAAGGAATTTCTTAAGGACTAACCCTACTAGATTAAGTATAGAACTTTTGGACTGAAAGGTTACAAAGAAAACCATCAAGAAAAGAAAGGACAAAGAGGATGATGACCAAGGAATTCAACCATGACCTAGTAAGGATAATTGGTTATAAATAAGAGACTGTTTGCTTTACTTAAAGGGGAACATTATTGAAAATCCTAATGACAAATTGATGTGAATAGTGAGATAGGCCTCTGGGTGAGAACATTTGACCCATGATGATGAATCGACCATTAACATTTGACATGAGTTTGGATAAATTCTTCACAGAGGAAAGCTCTTAATGAATTCAATTATTATGAAACTAGATATAGAGTTAGGACATTTTACTTCCAGTATATGATAAGGTCTTCGATGGGAGATGCTACTAATTGGCTTTCATGATTTTATGTAATTTTGGTCGGGGAATAAAGTCACATATGGAAAATGACAGACAGTTGAAATTCGAAGTTAATCAAGGATTTGGCTGTAGAGCACATGATACCATGTCAGTTATTGAAGTATCTTGGGGACAAATATAAAAGATAAGAAGCAAAGTTAGACACAATAGAAAGAAGGTAATTTTTGGACTCTTACTAATGACATATAACCAACCATTAGAAGGAGATATGAATGATGAAGAGATCACTAGATGAAAGACAAGAAGTAAAAGGGATCATTCTATGATATTCAAAAAGGGCTATGGGAAATAAGATAAGATGATCATGGAGTAATTTATACATAAATAAAGAAGCATGATCCTACGAGGAGACTATCCTATACATGATAGGCATCTAAGGATTTCAAGAAAGATAAGTTACAGCTAGAAACCGGTATCGTTAAACTGGCACGTATGAGAGTATGCATCAGAGTACGTAGCGAAAGCGGCCCTTATAGGTAAGGCCTTATAGAAGGAACAATAGAAATGATAAATTGAGGTTGAGCCTATATTTGATTCCTAAGGGGGGAATGCATTCACCAAGAAGTTATCCAAAAGACAAAATACCTTAAAGATGATAATTTATGGAATTTCGTGGACGAAATTCTTTTAAGGGGGTAATAATGTAATACCCGAGCAATTTACACTATTTTTAACGAAAATTGAACATTCTATAGGAAATAAACTGAGTTAAATGTTTCACTTTATTTAAAATAGTAAACAAAGGAATTTGTGAGGAAATTAGTACCATTAGATTCTACTAAAAAAATGGAATCCAACGCCTCAAAAATCACCCAAAACGGAATTCGTATGAAGAAGTTACGGTCGTTTAAAGATAGGGGTATTTCTAGAATTTAAACAGAAAACGTTTAAAACGAAAAAGGACGAAAAACGTAGGGGGCCGTTTTGATAACGGCACCCCCTGTTGTCTTACTCCTCAGACTTCTGCAAAAACCCTCAAATCCTGAATTTTCCAAACAAGTCTGCCACAGCCATGGCGGCACCGCCATTGAGGGGCATCGCCTTCACCCTTCTATAAAAACCCCATCTCCCCTCTCCAAAACCACGTTTTTCGGTATGTTTTTCAGTCATTTCAGACTAGGGTTTCCGGCAAAAACCGAAAACCCATCCCTCTATGTTTTTTGGCAACGGTCAGGCCATGTATGGCCGGCCATTCCTTTACCCATCTCCCCATTCCCCTTTTCTTCATCTGGTCGCAACAGAACGATGGGATTCCCCCTTCATCGAGTTTTCCCGGTGGCATGGGTTTTTCAGAACCGGAACGGAGGACTACCAGGCAGGGGGACCTCCATCACCGGATGCCCAGGTAAGCTGTCCTTCCCTTCCACTTCCCCAGGTAAAAACCAGGCTAGACCTAGCATTTTCTGGCCGAAAATTGCAGAACCCAGGACCGGACCAACGAGGGAGATGATCCTGGGCATGGTGCGTGATGGACACCCGACTGAGCCCATGGACGGACCCCAGGCATGCCACTGTGCATGAGGGCATGCGACTGTGTATGGGCGTGGCCTCGGTGCGTCCCAGGCACGGTCCAGGTTTGACCGGGACGCATGGGCGGCCCAGGAGCCAAGACACATTTCGACTATGCCAAGGAATGTTCACGCGAGGTCATCTAGGATGCGCGTCATAGTGCGTCACTTAGGCATGCTTGTGCACGTGCGAACACTGTCCTAGGTGCGGCCTTCGGGTATGTGCGCGACATGGGGCACGGGTCCTAGCTCGACCAAGATGCACGAGGTGCCCTGGGAGCTGAAACGCACCATGCTACAAGGTGCGTCCGTGTGATGATGCACGTCATAGCGCGTCACTTGAGCATGCATGTGCATGTGCAAAACACGATCTCTGGCATGGCCTTTAGGCGCACACACACGTGAGGCAGTCACAGTTCAACCAGGATGCATAGGTGTCTTGGGAACTGGGACAGGCGGACCTAATAAGACTTTAAAATTAGGATCATAGGACCATTTATAAAATTTAACTATTGAATAAGTAGGTCCATATTATAGGATCTAGCCTGACAATGAATTAGGCAGTTTAACTATTGAATAGTAGATCCACACCATAGGATCTAGCTTGACGAATGAATTAGGCAAGGACCTTAGACCTAATAGGCAGAGCTAGCAATCTAACGTCTAAATAGAGTGAAATTAATGAGGACTCTTTGTATCCATTCATACTAGGAGTTTATAAATGAGACCCAGGGACGGGTTAAAGTGATAAAGAATGCGGCTCCAGGAGACTTTGAGGTAGGTGCTCTGTCGCTACTAGACTTTTTAAAAGAGCCATGATTGTTTTATGCATGTTTTAAGTATAAGTTATATAACTTGTTTAGCATGACTTAATTTAGCATACATATGATAAATGCATTATGCATAGATATGTTTTACAAATAATTGCATATATATTATGCATAGATATGTTTTGCAAACAAATGCATATATTGCATGATTTGTGAGCATTGAGTTTTTGAAAGATTGCATGTCCTTGAGGGTTACCAAAAGACGCTGGAGTGCCCAAAAGACGCTGGGTAGGCAGTTGTGAGGGCCAGGCAGTTGTGAGGAACCCAAAGAGGACAGGTTTTGAAAAAGAGGTTTTCGCTTGTTTGATCTGATATGATTTGGGCTGATAAGCTCGTGGGTGCTATGCCGAGAGGTTTGGGTTGGCCTCTAGACTCAACCACTATTAGGTGGATGGGTACCACGCCCAAAAAGGGCAACGTCCCTGCTTCAATTGCATGTGGTACAAGGGGCTAGCACTGGTGTCACGGCACTGGGTCGAAGTGTCATATGTCCTGTGGAGGCATATGACCCTGTGTCCTCAGGTACCCGGGGACCACGCGGCGGCGAGGTCGTGGGCATGGTTGCGCCCTATGGTTTGAGGATTTATTTGCATTGCATATGGCATGGCATGGCATGAGGTTGGTCAACCATACCAGATATCCGTGAGTTGGATTCAGTTGAGCATATTATGCATATCATTATGTTTATGATATATGATACTTTTGACTTGGACTATGCTATTCTTTAAGTCATTAGTATGTCAATTCGACAATTGTTTTTAATATTGATATTGAACGTGATTGTTCAAACATGCACATGTTTTTAAAAGCATATGATTTTAAACATAGTATGTATTGCAAAACTAGTAGTGATAGACTCCTACTGAGTATAATATATACTCACCCTATCCTTAACATTTTTCAGGATAGTTCCACTCACACATAGAAGACGCCTCAGGAGATATTAGTGCTACGAGCAAGTGAATTAAAAAGGAGACAATTATACATGTAAGTAAACTCTCAACCCTTTGGACATGTATTTGTATTTATTTATAGTTGGATTGTGTGTTCTGATTGGATAGACCTGAGGAAAAACATTTATGATTTCTGAAGTTTTTCAAAAACTACTTTGGTTGTTGTAAAAGCAAACGACACTCGGGGTTTTCAAATTGAATTTCAAATAAAAGGTTTTTCCACTGCATTGCATTGTTTTTCAAATAGGGATCTCGCCTTAGGAAGTTAGATTTTTGTTTTAAAATGCATGAGAAAACCCGGGTCATCACGAAGAGAGATCTAAAGGAAACAAGGAAAAGAATTGGGAAATAAAGCAAGGGATGGGCAAAGAGATTTAGGAATTCAAGAGGCAAGGACATGATCTAAGAACTACACTCTCTTGGCTGTCACTACAAGAGATTTGTAACCTTTAGATTCAAGAATCTAAGAAACTAAAATAAAGATAAACAATCAAAGGAAGCAAAAACAAGGGATGTAAAGCACAAAATCAAGGAACAAATAAACAACAAAACAAGGTGGCAAAACAAAGGATTCAAGGTGATGAACTAACCTTAACTTCAAGGAGAAAATTATGAAAGAAAACACCCAAGAGCGAGGCATGGACAGCTGAAAGAAGGCTATCACCAAAGGAGAAACTGATGAAGACATTAGGAAGGAGGAAGGAGGGGGCCATTGAAGGAAAGAAAAGGATGGAGAGGAAGTTGGAGACCCCTCCTTCTTAGGAAGGTGTGTTTCCCCCTTCTCCCATATGTTATTCAATGTGAAAGCCCTTAAGTATTTTGCATTTGGTGGCCGCTATCTAAAGTGAACCCTAAGGTTTTGGAATTAGAAAGTTAGGTGGCATATATAGATTGGTTAACTAAGAGGACACCAAAGGTGGGGACAAGATGGAAATGAAGTGCGGCAAGGTGCGAAGCAACATGGGAGATGCCAATTTTTTAGGAGGGGGCATCTCCCCCTTCTAAAAATCATGAATAGCCTATGAAATTGGAAAAAGATGGATATAAGGATGGAGAGAGAGGGAAAGAGAGAGAAAGAGATAAGGTGGAAGAGGTGGAAAGTAGAAAGTGTTGTAATTGGTTAGGCTAGAGGAGAATTAGGAAGGTGGGAGGTTTTAGGAAAGTGGGAGATGCCACCTTCTTAGGAATGAGCATCTCCCTCCTTGGTGAAACTCATGGTTGCCTTGTATGGTGAGGTGAAGAGAGATAAAAAGTTGGAAAATAAGATGGGAAAAGGGAAAATAAAGGTGGGAACTTCCTATTAGCCCACAGCATGCTTTCCCATTTATTTTTACCCAAATATCTTCTCATTATCCTCTTAAAAACCCCATGGATATTTGCTTTAGATTCTCCTCCCATCATGGCCTTCTATGTAGCTTGGCTTAAGTGGCTTGAATGGGTCACTTTGAGGGTTCATTTGGCTTGGCTTCATGGCTGGATATGGGGGCTCTTTTTGTTTGGCTTGATGGCTCAACCTCCTTGGCTTTGATTGTTCAACTACTTAGCTTTGATGGCTGGCTCAGCCCCTTAGCTTGTCACCTTCTTCTTGGCTTATATGGCTTAGGTGACTTCAGTGAATCCCATGCAAAGGTGCTAGATTTTGCATGGCTTGTGTATCGGCCAACTTTAGTCACCTTTGACTTTTCCAATTCCATCCTTTGCTTGCCTTAGAGCTGATCTGGGTCACACCTTTGGATTGTTGGGATTTAGACCATGGCTTCCTTAGTTTCTTAGTTAGACTAGGAAACCCCTTAAATTGCTCCAATTTCCATCTCTATCACTATTTATCATTCGATTACCTTCCCATTACCTACAAAAGATAACAAATCCTAACTAAATCCTAGATAAATATTATTATTCACATGCTTACTTTGAATTAGTCTCCGAACCCACAAAATATCACATTTTTGAAATATTAGGTTAGAAATGCATGTGTTATAATTTTCAGCTAAAAACATTTAACACTCAATATAACACATGGAAAACTAATTGGGTACTTATTATACAAATTTAGACACTCATTAGAAGCAGAAACACTGACAAGACCCACTGGTCATTGTCCAAACGACTAATTTAAACCATAACTCATATAATGAAATCTATTGTTTTATTATATTTAAGTAAACAATATCTAATGTAATAATTAAAATAAATGCTCACTAATTTACTCTTCATTATACTCTTTTCTTGGTTGCCTAACTTCCTACTGTAGTCACTCTTGTGACCAAACATATGACCTCAAATTGTTGGTGGAGGTGAGTATGACCACTCAGTGGGAAATTCTAGGCTCAGCAAAACATGCAAAAAACTCATGGATGCAAGAGAATAACATGATTATTTCAATTAATAGTGATTGATACCAAAACCTTGATAACAACACTTCAAAATACATGATAAATCACATAGTGAATTAAAAGCCCATATCTAGGAAGTACTAAAAACTTAATAGATGTACACAACATGTATAACTCAATCATATAATATTTTATTAATCAGTAGCAATAGCCTACTATGGCCATAAAGGCAACTAGTCAAGATCTCTCAAGGTTGAATGACATATTCATTTATGTCCATATCATATATTGTCTACCATGCATGTAGAGATAAACAACATCTCTTGCCTATGCTCAATCATGGATATGGCACAACCTACACTAGTCCTCTGGGGCAGAAATTGATCACCCTAAATGAAAGGTTCAATGATACCTCCAAATGTACATAAGTCTTTCCTTAAAGTAGGTATCAAAAATTCTTTTTAGTGTTCTAGTAGCTAACCATACTCCTAGCAGAGCAAACTATAGGGTTTTATCTATCATCCCTCACATATGACTCTCAAGAGTCTCCAAACAGCACTGACTACACCCTTAGTATAGGGTTAAACAGACAATCCTTGGAGTGAAATATTGAAATCTTGCTTAACATGTTGAATCAAACAACACTCAAGCATTGCAAACCCTCATATCATATACATATGGTTACACTCACCCTTAAGCATAATATTTGTCATAATCAATCATACAAGGAAATATAAACCTTTTCCAAAATCACATGCTCAATTTCAAATTATCATTTGTATGCATTTCTTATTAACTTTCTTCTATTTTTAAAACTTTCACAAGAGTCAATGCATAGAATATCAGTTGCATGTGTGGTGCTCAAAACGGTGGTGCCCATGTATTAGCAACATATTTGGATATTCACTTTAGTTCATAATTATCACATGTATGCAATTTCCACAAAAACCACTTTCTATTTTCAAAAAACATCCCAACATGGACTCGCATGCATAGGATATCAATAGTACATGTTGTGTACAAGTTATCAAATTGACGATGCACATGCATATAAAACAAGGGTCGAAATGGGCATAGTCTTGAATAAGACAACTGACTATGTACATAGTCTTGGATTAAATAAGTACTTTTGCATAAGATCTTGGATCAACCAACAATGGTTTGCATGGATCTAGTTTTAAAGACAACAATGCACATGATTTAGGGTCAACAGACAAACCGTGCACATAGTAGACCCAAGTAACAAATGGTTGTGCATGATTTCAATAATACAAAATGAATTTAATAATGCAATATGATCAAGGCTAATGGATGCATGTGATGTATCTTATTGTGGGTGCTTGTGCATGACGTCAATGGAGTAAAATGACTTTCAATCATGCAATAGAATCAAGTCCAATAGGTATCTAATTGTGTGTTCTTGCACATGACTATGTAAAACGACTTTCAATAATGAATGGAGATCAAGCAAAGAAAATGAACTTAATCACATCATGTTTAATACTTGTCAACATGGTTCAGACATATCTACAAACTTGTGTGCATGACTAGGTCCTACTATAGACTTGTGTGCATGTTTTAAATACATGGATGAGATCTAATAAACCAAGAAAAAAAGGGCACATGCTGATGTGAAATCAACATACAAAAGTCAAAATCCATCAAGGTAAAAGTGTGCATGTTATGCATGAAATCAACAAATGAGATCTGATATCAAATAATAGCTAGAGTACATATGTTGTACATGGAATCAAGGTTTAAACATGAAATCAATCATGGGCTGGAATGCACATATTAAATCAATGGATAAAACCCAACATAAATCATGACTAAAGTATGCACGCCATAACACAAATGAACAAGTGAAATATAATACAAAATATGACTAGAGTGTGCATACTAAAATTCAATGAATGAAATCCATCACAAAGCATTACTAGAGTGTGCATATCATAGACAAGTAAATAATATTTGAAATCATGAGATTGAAAAATCAATCTAACCCAAAGAAATGTCATGCTCCCATACCTCATAGATTCTCCTCTGGTCTTCTACCTTCTTCTTGGCCAAAGAGCTCCCAACAAAAAAAATTGTCCACCTCTACCTCAGAGCCCCTCTCTCTCTCCCCCTCTTTCTTCGTCTCTTTCTCTCTCTCTTTCCATGATTTCACCTTTCCTCCCCTAGCCTATGACATCATTATAAGTTGACATTTTGGCCTAGTTTCCTTATTAGGATAAGGTTCTTTTCCATATATTTCTCAGTGCCAATTCTAGTATCTTGGTTTACCTTTGCCAAGATAAATATTTTCATATAAAGATTTGAGTTATTACATGTTGCATGACTGACTCAATCATTGTAATGTGCAATGGAGGCTAACAATTCTTTTAGCATGGTTTCTATTGTGGTTTGGGCTATTAGATTCTAGCTAGAGTGCAAGCTTATCATGTTCAAGTTTAGCATGATTTTAATTATTCTCAAGTTTTGTTTTAGCAAGAATATCATGCATGCATGTCATCATTTTTTCAGTATGAAAACTTTGCTATTATAGTTCAGTTTCAGAAAAAATCATGTCCTCAATATGTGTGATTTTTTATTCAAAAATGTCCTACTAAAAACATTCATTTGTCATGTTATACATGCACAAACTTTTGGATGCTATTTAGTGTGCTATTCATTCCTTGTTAGTAACATTTTAGCATTATTTCATTACTAATTGTAGATGTTTATTTGGCATCATTTTCATGATTTGATATAAACATTCTCTTACAAAAAATATGCTTTTATTTTGTGTGAGCTAGTTGGAAATATATCTTGAGCAAACTTTTCTTTTGAGTCCTCAAAATGGGTCCATGTATGGACTACTTTTAGCAAATTTTTATCATTGTATTTAACTTGTTTCTCATTGTTGTCAAGTGAAGCACGAATTCACTATTTTAGCATGCTAATATGTTTTCCTAAATTTTTTTTATGAATCAAAATTGAAGTCAAGAATTAATATTTTTTAACCTCATTCTATGCCTAAAACGTAATTATTAGGGTGCTAATTTTATATCAATTGGATGCTCTTTTGATCATGGTTTTTAAGGGGTAAACCATGCTAATCTTAAATTTTGAATGAAAAATCATGTTTTAAATATTGTAGTTTTGAAATGTTAAAGTTGGTATATATAAGATTGATTTTTTTCACATTGCTAAATTATTATATAATGTTTTTAGAGAACCAAGATAAGCTAATTTCAGGCAAGTTATTATACTTGAAAAATGGCAATTTTTGAACTAAGACAATGTTAAGTTATATCTAGTTTTGATGTAAAGATATGAATGATTTTGGTATTTCAAAACTTACTTTCAAAATAATGCATTCATGTTTTATATAGCTTAAAAATAACTTGTGATTTAAGTTATGAAGTGCACATTTAAATTTGCTTGAGAAGATCTATTATGCTAATATATGATTAGAAAGTACATGATGAATTTTGCTGGAGGGTTGTAAAATGTATGAGGATATAATGATACTCAGGATTTCATATTTGAGATACCCTATTGAGAGCTATGCTAGGAGATTAGTACAAGTTGGCTCTTGGTCTCTAACCATAAGAAGGGGTAGGTACCCATGCCCAAAGAGTGGCATGTTTTTTATTGTGGTGGTCATGACCTAATTTTTGATGAATATCTATAAACTCTGTAATGGACGTGATGGAAGCTCCTCTCAGTTATTGGTAGGCACACAATTACGCCAAGCAATTCTTGAGCATAGTTTGGATCCCTCAAGATTTTATTTTGGTACTCCTAGGGAGTTAGATGAGGGTTTGAAGGAAGAACCTTGATTATGGTTGCTAGATGAGTACTCGTGACCATATTGGTAGACATGCCAATGATAGAACTATGTAGGCGTGAGAGTGTTCCTAGATTGTTAATTTGATATCCCCTTTTGAACAGTTTTATGAATCATGATGTTACTTGAATAGTAAAGTTATTATATTTACTCTCTATAGACAAAGATACACATAGATGCGTGTGTATGCTAATGATGTGCTTTGTTTCATTACATGGAATAACTAATTAGAATTTAGGCATGCGGTTTTCTTATATGGAAACATGATTTCAAACTCATCTGCATGATCATGTGTGCTATTGTGCCATAGGTTTTGAGTTTGTAGTTCTAGTCCTATCTACTGAGTGATACCCCATATACTCAACTTACCAAAAACTGTATAAATCAATGAGGAAAGGACTAGGAGCAAGGACTAAGGAACTCCACGGATAGTAATCAAAGTAGAAAAGTGAGGTGCCAAACTATTGGAGATTTATTATTATTTTTATTTTTATTGATTATTGCTATTATCAAGCACTGTGTGCTGGATTTTATTTTTTTGAACATTTTATTTGTAATTGGCTTGTGATTGATAAACTCTAGGAATGCTTCTAAATTGAATGGAATATAATATGATTCAAACATGAGTCTATTTTTTGAAATGGATAATGTTTAGGTACCTTTTAAATTGATTTTATAGAAAATTATTACCATTTATGATTGATTTTACAACGGAATTTTCATAATAGGGATCCCAACTTTCAAAATGAATTTAAAATACCAAAATTATGTTTCAAAAACTCAAGACATTGCAACCATTCATAAGGGTGCACTAAAAAAGATAAAAGGCATATCAACTTCAATGTCTCACAGCTGATGAAGTATGAATCATCCTTGAAAATATTCATGCCAAAGTACATGGTTTGTATATGAATGGTGTCAAATTATCCATGAAGATTTTGAGGCAAGGCTACTATTGGACACCATTACAAAGGGAGAGCTGCAAGTACGTAAACAAGTGTGATGACCCGGGTTTTATATGATGCAAATTTGATAAAAAAGGCGAGATCTCTTGTTTTATAAATATGAAATGCATGAAAATCATTTTTTTTTTTAAACAATCTTTTGTATAAAACCCTGAGTGTCAACACACATTTTTCAATTATCTAGCCATGTCATAGTTTTAAATTGAATCTATTCCCAAGAAAGTGTTAGTCATAGCCTCAGCTATAGAGAGTAACTACAATCAAGTAACGTTGAAAGATACAGTAGGGGTTTACTTACTTGCACTTAGTCTGGGTGTCTTTTGTCACAAACGTTCCTTGCCCTTAAGTGTTTACTTTGTGTCTGAAAAATGTTGAGGATTGGGTGAGTATATACTATACTCAGTAGGAGTCTATCACTACTAGTTTTATAATGCATGCGATGTTTAAAATCATATGCTTCTTTCAAAACATGTGCATGTCTGAACACTTACGTTCATTATCGAGATTAAAAACCATCATCGAATTGGAATATTGATGACTTAAGGAAATCACATAATCCAAGCTGAAAGTATCATATATATATCATAACATAATGATATGCATAAGATGCTCAACTGAATCCAACTCATGGATATCTAGTATGGTATGGTCGACCAACCTCATATCATGCCATATGCAATGCAAATAAGTCCACGAAACCATAAGGTCCAACTACGCCCACGACCTCGCCGCCGTGTGGTCCCCGAGTACCTGAGGACACTCGATCATAGCCTCAACGAGGCCTATGAGACGTCGACCCAGTGCCGTGACACCAGTGGTAGCCCCCTGTACCACATGCAGTCGACGTAGGGACGTTGCCCTTTCTGGGCGTGGTACCTATCCACCTAATAGTGGTAGAGGCTGGAGGCCAACCCAAACCTCTCAGCATAGTGCCCAAGAGCTTATCAGCCCAAATCATATCAGATCAAACAAGCAAAAGCCTCTTTTTCAAAACCTGTCCTCTTTGGGTCCCTCACAACTGCCTGGCCCTCACAACTGCCTACCCAGCATCTTTTGGGTAGTCCAGCGTCTTTTGGTAACCCTCAAGGGCATGCAATCTTTCAAAAACTCAATGCTATCAAATCATACAATGTATGCAATTGTTTGCAAAACATATCTATGCATAATGTATATGCAATTATTTGCAAAACATATCTATGCATAAAGCATTTATCATATGTACGCTGAATTAAGTTAGGCTAAACAAGTCATATACTTATACTTAAAACATGCATTCTCAAAACAATCATGGCTCTTTTAGAAAGTCTAGTAGCGATAGAGCACCTACCTGGCTAGGTCGCACTAACCCCTTTGTCCTCGTATGCTCCTGAACATGGTTTGGGGAATCAAGGTTAGTTTGGCTTATCTTTTATAGGTTTTAGAGTGGTTGGTCTTACTACTTAGGCATTAAGGGTTCGTCTCCATGCCTATGGGTGTCCTAAGGTCCTAATTGGGCCTTGGTATCATCAGTTTTCCAAAGGTCTAGTGGCCACGTGCCACCATCCTATTCTAAGGGTCGTGCCCACCTTAGATTGGACCTTGATCAGGGATTTTATAGTTTGGATATGTCCGCGTCATCGACACGGACACAACGCCTTGTGCGGTGCCTCAATCGGAGCTCTAGATCTCAAGTTATAAGCTTTTTAGTATCACGTGTACATAAAAGGGTCAAACAAAGCAAGGTGGAAGCCTGGGACACTAACGCGCCCCGCGTCAGCGGGCACGTCTACAGACGCACCTGGCTTCCGCCTGACATTCTCTTTTGGTTCTCTCAACGCATAGAACACATTTTGTTCGTTGGGGGACCGGGGCATCCTCGGGACGCCCTGGTTCGACCCTATCGAACCAGTACGGCCCAGGGATAAATCCTGAGTCCTTTGTGACTCTCCAGGGCCCATTTTTGCATGAATTTTCATGTAAAAACTTAGGGAAACTTAGCCTAGGACTAATGGGAAGACGGATTTGGAGGGATTTTGGGCATACCTAGCTCATTGCTAGGTTTTTCTCCATGTTTCTCCTCTTGGTTGCTTCTCCAAAACGGGTTTTTCTCAAGCTCTTGGGCTGCCATTAGAGGTGCCTAAGAGCTCTATTTATAAAGCTATAAGAGGGTTTTGGAGGGGGCACTCACTACCCTCGAATGGCGGTGGAGAAACCTCCAGAATGGCAGTGATTTCTCCTCCAAACACCACCGTTCTAGAACCCTCTAGGAGGTTGAAGAAAGGGGGTGCCCGTATCAAAATGGGCCCCTATGTTTTTTTAGGCTAAATCTGTTTTTTAATGAAAATTACATTTTTGCCCCTGAACTTCAAAGGGCCATAACTTGCTCATTTTAACTCTATTTTGGGTGATTTTGGTCTTGTTAGATTCCTTATTCTGAGGTACACCTAATGATACCATTTTTAGGACCAAATTTCTGGGTTTAGTCAGGGTGAATAGTGAAATGACCAAAATACCCTTATCTCCAAAAAGTGAACTTTTCATTGCTAACTTGGGATTTCAATGTTACAAAATTGGAGTCATAACAACAAGTGGCACCAATGTTCAATAGACACTTGTGGATATTGGTGAACTCATAGGCATCTAAATTATTTAGATATACATTAAAATGTATTTTAGCAAAACTCTTCCCATCATACTTGTCAACTTTTAATATCTCAAAATCCTTCAGAACCCCTGCACGCCTAAACAATCTCAGAGACTTAACATCAAATTTATGACTTCCAATGGCTTGTAACTATCTCACTTTTATTTTCAGATAGTTGAAACTCATTCAAGTGGATACCTTGGACAGTTTGAACTACACTAATTTGAGGAGAGACAGGGTCAGTAGTCACTAGTGTACGCTCTAGATGAGTTTCCTCTTACAATTCATCCTTGTCCTCTAGGGTCAAATTTCTGAGGCCCTGGCTATCTCTAGATAGTTACGTTCTCCTTAAAGAGTTAGCTTATGGTGGCTCTCATATTAACAATTATGTTGATTATCTTACATAGAATCTCTTACAAGGATAGGCTTTTGGTATTTTCTAACACGGTCTGAGTTAGGGAGAAGGGGAGACTTAGCACAGTGGTAAAGTTGTCATCACGTGGCCTTGAGGTCACAGGTTCAATGCATGGAAATAACCTCTTCCAAAATTGCAAGGCAAGACCAAGTACTATAGACCCTTATGGTCCACCCCTTCCTCGAACCCTGCATACTTGGGAGATTTGTGCACTAGGGCTGTCATTGTTTTTTGTTTGAATTAGGGAGTTTGTTGGCAAGGCATGTGGGTTTGTGAAGGCTTTTGGTGAAGGGGAAGGTTGTGGGACTATTTAGGAAAATTCACTAATTAGTCTTTCTCTCTTATGAGGTCTCCTCCACTTCTTCTTGCATGTGGATCCTTTCCTTGAAAGAAATTAGAGTACATGTATTGGTTATGGTCTGACCCTATGAAGCAACACAAAATGGATAGGCTTCCTCAATTGCCTCAAACCATAGAAACAAGCATTGTTAATAGATGATCCTATCCTAACTCTAATTAAGTGTTCCTAAAGAGACAGGCATTCACAAATGCAATATAATCTAGGGGTTGTCAACATGGGATGAAGCTCATATGAGGCATGTAATAGGACAAAGCTAAGAGCCCTTCACCATAGAGCCACCATTATACCTCATGGAGGCAAACCAAGGGTGCACTTAGAAGCCTCTAACAATAGTACATGACATGCTGTATTTGAATCACCTCAAGTCTTAGACTAAAGGTGGAGCTTTCCATCAACCTCCTCTCTAGTTTTTCAATCATTGATTCATGAACTTCCATATAGAGTCAAAATTCTACTAAGAATCAAGGGTCAAGGGTATGCAAATATGATGTTCATGATGAAAATACATGAGTGTGTGAGTGAATATGAGAGAAAATAAGTCCATCACTCATTATTGAATATGTTTTATCCTCCATGTAATAACTTAATGATAGCTTTCTTTATCGCTTAGTTCAACTGTGTGTTTGGTTTTTCTTTTATTAGGTGGATTATGGGGGTGTGTGGTTTATTATTTTGTTAAGGAACAAAGCTTGCCTAAACTAGAACCTTATGTGTTCTTCTAAGAAAGCAATAAATAACATCAATAAAAGTTACTCTACCATGCATAATCCAAAAGTGAACCACATTCTCAACAAGGTAAGATATCCTAACCATGTCATTTTTCAAGTTGTCCCTAACAAAGTCACCGCTTGTGGGTTCTTGTCTCTCAAGTGGATGGTCTGAATGCCACAAGCTTCTCTTTTGTTCATTGATCATGTGATTTTTTTATTCCTATGAGGGTTAAGTTGGACTAAAATGGTTCATCCATTATTGATAACTCAATGTATCCACCTAGAGAAAAAGGTTCTAGAACCTATACATACATACATACATACATACATACATACATACATACATACATACATACATACATATATATATATATATATAGAGAGAGAGAGAGAGAGAGAGAGAGAGAGAGAGAGAGAGAGAGAGAGAGAGAGATCTAGTTTGTAGCTTAGTTATAGGGTTGGAAGGTTTCAGACACCAACCTCACCCAGTCTGTAAACCAATCTCTATTAAACATGTGTGTCAAGCTATCATAAGTTTAAAATAGATGAAGATGGTTGTATTTTCTTGATCTCTATTCTAGAATGAATGCATGAAGCTTGTTGGTAGCATAAATCATGTTGTGATGTGCCTTAGCAAGGGGCTCCTCTTGTTATATAAAGAAGGGAAATCTCCTCTTTTGGTTGAAGACTATAATAACTACACTATGAAATAAATAAACCTCTTAGGCTCTATGTTTGGAGGTTCCCTCTTACAATGAGATTAGGGAGAATGCCTAACCAAGCTAGGACTTGGATCATCTTGTTCCCCTTTTTGATAGGGAGAGTTCCTACTCTATTCTATTAAAAAGTTACAAAGCAAGAGATCTACTCCAAAATGTGAGTTAAATTCCTATTCTATATGCCAAGTTATTATAAATGCAAGAAAGTAATAAAGAAATTAAAAAAGGAAAGAGGAGAAATTATAACTCACTTTGCATAGAAATAAGAAGACCAAAATATTAGAAAATCAATATAGAGAACTTCATCTTCCAGAGATGCTACAAAAAATACTCCTCAAAAAACATCAATTGGAACTCTCCTCAAGGTAATGTGAGAAGATATCTTACTCCTTCACAATCTAACAAAGTTTTCCTACCTTATGGGGCTACGAAAACAAATAGAGAAATTTTAAGAGTGAAGAAACCTTCTCCTGAGCTTAACATTACTTACCATAAGCCTATCCATCCTCATGAGCATTTCTTGAATTTGGTCTTGGATGGCACCTTTATATAGACTTTAAGGTATAGCTCCTGCCAATCAAATTGCAATAAGCAGAATTTTTTACTAGCTGTATGGGTCATGCAATAACAAGAAACTCAGCCCTATCACATGACTTTTGGCATGTTACATGACTCAATTATGTGGTTGCATGAACACATCATCATTTGGATGCTTCCATTATCTTCTAGAAGGGAACATTGTACGAGCTTCTAGTTGTGCAACTACCTATCTATTTTTATGATCATGGGATCATAGCATGGATTATTTCAAAGGATACCTATCTGGGTGTTGCATCTATAAGGTCTAATGGTATGTGATCTCATAATCTTCAATCATGTGGCCATATGCCCCATCCATCTCAGGTTGTAATTTTTCATGCTTTTGATATTACAAACCCTTTTGGTTAGTATTGCTCTAGAATTCTAATCATTGAGATGTCTAAGAGTAAATAGAGGCCATCATCAAGGGCATTATATTTTAGCTTCTGATGATCCAAGTGGAGTAAAAATTCTAATGTCTGCAAAGACTTTAGAGTCCACACAATTTCTTGGGAGGCGCTATAGATCGAATTGCCTTAATTTTAGCTTGGTAAATTTTAATTTCTCAATGTCACACTATAAAGCTAAGGAATTTTCCAAAACTCACTCCAAATCCACAAATTTAAGGGGATTCATCTAGAGCTGATGTTTTCATAGACGTTGGAATACAAAATATAAGTCATTGACATGGGACTAAGGTTGCCTTGATTTGACGATGAGGCATTAACATAGAATTCAACTTTGTCATAAATAAGACCACCAAAAATTATTTTCATATCCCACTAATAAGTAAATCAAGCATTTTTAAGGCCAAACAATATAACCTTATAGCAAAATATACTCTTAGATGTATGGAAAATTGTACATTCCTCTTCACAGGAATCCATTCTGATTTCATTATATCCAAAAGATCCATCTATGAAGGAAAAAAGCTCATAGCTAACAGGGCATCTATAAGGACCTTAGTGATTGGGAAAGGGAAGTGGTTCATGGGACATGTGGCATTTAAATTGCAAAAATCTATGGATATTCAAATTTATCAAATTTTCTTTTGAACTAGTATGATATTAGCAATCCACTTAGGGTACTTTACTTCCTAATAAAGCTAGCCTTTATAAGCTTCTCAAGTTCAACCTTGATTTTTTATAATTTAGGCTTGAAGCAACTTTGTGGCAATTTTATGGGACATTTCAAGGAATTGATAGCTAATTTATGAATAGCTCCCTAACCCAAGAATTATGGTACATCCAAGTAAAGAAATTTTTATAAAATTTGATAAAATTTGCATAATCTTGCTTTCTCTTATTCAAACAAGGAAGCACTTATAAAATGCCTTGAATCTTCCAGAGTGCCTAGATGGACATGTTGCTGATGGTAGCTTATCCACAGTCTTCTAATGATTTTGAAGTTAGAATGTTTAGCTCAACTTTATCATTTTCTGAGTAGTGTCATCCTTTGAGCAAGTCTTTGAAGGGGAAGCCCCATCAACCTCTGAGATAGTGATAGTATTTGTTCTCACAAGGGTGATAACAAGAATCAGATAGCCAACTCCATTCTTGGAGGGTCACAATCTTGTCCCTTTGTATAAGGCAATTTTTTAACACTTTTGAGCATGGCTACATAAGGGCATGGACTCTTGTAAAATATGGATCAACACCCATGCTTTATATCATGCACCATGATTCTTCACTATAGCATGGTCGTGGTGGAATCCTAGATTTTCATATTGATAGTGCCTCAACATGTTCTAGAGGGTCATTAATATTTGAACCATCTGAGGGAGGTAATGGCTTGATTATGTTGCTAAGCCAATGCATACTTGATTCATTATGTTATAATTATAGAACTTTGGAGGTCTCGGAGAAGTAAAATGTAGCATCAACTAGATGAGACATCTGCAACATTGAAAAGATAAGAGTCAACCCAAACACACTTCTATACACCATCTTTAATACATTTAGACATTGGTGGAGGGTTGATGGGATTATTTAATTGTCACCAACCATGGACTTCTAAGAAGTGCATTATATGATGCATCAATGTATATTACACTGAATAGCATTTAAAGTCAATATCTCTAACTTTGAGTTTAAGGCGAGCTATTCAAACAACTTTTTAATCACTTTACTTTAAACCTTGAATCATAAGGTTACTGTCAACTAAGTCCTTTCTGCTCAAACCATAAAGGGACACAATCCATAAATGAAGCATATTAACTACAAACAATGGGCAATCATTATCTTAATGAGCACCTTACAAACAAGGATCTATGGTGACACTTCAGGCCAGATTGAAGATCATTATCATTCAAAGTGATGCACAGAAATGATTCAACTAGTTGAATTCACTCACATACACTTATGAACCTCATCAATCCACATGTAAAGGCCACTTAGATTATTAATGAGTGCATGTTGGAACATAGTGGATCTTAGAAGTGTATCACACACGCTTGTAGAAGCAAGAATTTTTTATATATTTAGAAATATGCCATATAATAGCCCTAGATTTAGTTGTTTTCATTTTAAATATCACTAATTATGGTTTATTTCACATTTTGAAGGATTAGCGTACAACTAAGAAAACTGCTATTTATTTTAACTCAGAACCATAAAAGAGAGTCCAACCACCATTCAAGAAAATTCATGGACACACATGTCATATACTCTGAAGTCCAAAAAGTTTAGAATGCCATGGGAGTGCAATTATCAAATTTAGCACTACTAGAAGCCTTATGAGCATTAACCAATTGAAACTATGCAAGGGGTGTTTGTATTAAAACACAAGGTGGTAAGTTTTCAATACTTGCAAGGATGCATTCTACCACCCTTGGAGAGCTTTTGGGAGAAGTTAGAATCACATACATTGAAGACACATGTGCATGGACAACCAAGTAGAACTTAGGACCCACTAAGAGAATGTTCTCAACTACTCTCTTTCTCACTTACTCAATGAAGGGACCTACATGGAATTACATATGTTGCATACTAGGGAGGACATGATACATATTGATTACGTGTTTTTTGATGAAGAAATGTAGGACAATAAAAGAGAAAAAAAAAGTAAAAGAAGAGGAGTAAAAACTAGAAATCCATGATTACAATTTATCTTGACTTCTAAGGACTTAAAGGCTAAGATTGCCTATATATCAAAGATAGCCCAAAGAAATATTAAAATACTAAAGCAAGGTGGACCAATGATGAGAAGCCATGCAAAGATGATCATACTTAATTCTCATAGAAGGAGTTTTTTTTGGTAGGTTGCCCACTTAAAATTTAAGAATAACACATTGAACTCCAAGGGGAGAAAACTTGTTTTCCTAGAGGAAAAGTAGGGGACCTCAGATGCATATGAAATTTTATTGGACAGAGAAAAAATATGGTATACTTTGGGGATATTTTAGGAGGGTGAAAATGTGTGATCCTAAGGTGTGTTATAAGGAGATTCAAAACATGTTTTTCTAGGATGAATGGTAGACAAAATCCTAGCCATCCATTCCAGGGTTGAATGAGACTTGAATTACAAAAGAGGAAGGAAAATAAAAGAAAAATAGATGTTTTTGGAAATAGGATAGGAGAAAAATAAAATAGAAAGGAGAAAAATAAGGGGGACAAGAAAAATCTATGGGTGGTTTCTAGGAGGGTGATTGTCTAGGAGAATAGGAAAGGACGGAGCGGATATTGTTTCTTAATCTAGGATAGAAGGCAAGGAAATCTATAAAACAACCAGGGGCGTCCAATAGATATTAAGAAAATAGAAGAGAGTTTCCAAGATTCCATGGCTGAAACATCTACACATGAGAGAGAAGGAATCTTGGGAGATCTGAAAAAGAAGGAAAAAATAGTTTTAAAGATTTGTGCGTGTAAAACACCCAAAGAGGTGAATTTTTATTGTTTTCCTTCCTTCATTTCTTCTTTTACACATCAATTCTCCATCTTTCTATTCTATCTTTCTTCCACTCCACCTGCATCTTATTTTCATGCCCTAATATCTTAATCATATACTATATAACTTTTCAAATTCATGCCCTAACCATCTCTTTTCATCATCCATTTTTTTCATTCTATTTCACCCTCTTTCACATGCCTATTTTCCTTCTTACAATCTTTAATTTTTCTAAATTTTTCTCCAAATCATCTCAACTTTATTTTCATACCCTTACATCCTCATCCTATTCCTTCTAGTTATCTAACCAAGATCATCTAAAAAAGAATTGTCCCTTTCTTACCCCTTTTCCTTCTTATTTTTACACACATAAAACTTTAAATTTTTTGTGTAAAAATTCTCCTTTGGGTTTTGGATGTTTGGAAACATCTTATACTCTTATCTAGTGACATAATAAGAGTAGAATATTGCTTATAATAAGAAAAAATGGAGGTTGCACATTAAGAAAAGCTTGAAGCAGTTCTTATCGAGTGACACAGTAACAATTTAGAGAAAACTCTCCTAATAGTAGAAATTATTCTTATTTTCTTTTATTTGACTTGTAAGCATCATAATATTCTATTTTAGTTATGATAACTTTGTGTTTTATTTTTTCCATTTATTTCATAGTTTAATTAAATTTTTAATTAGTAGTTAGAATTTTTAGATTTGTGTAGTTTTTAATCAATAACATAGAATAATTGTTAGATTTAAATTCTTAGAGATTTAATTTAAAAAATGAAGTAAATTTTCTTTCCTACTATTAGGATGAAGTTATGGTGTGAGTAAATGAATTTTTTATGAAGTAAAAGAGGTAATAAAAATTATGCTTAATATTATATTTTAAGTAATTTAATACTTAATTTATATATTAAGTGATTTTTATGTAGGAACTATCTCATAATCTCTATGGTAAATGTACTAAATATGATAAAATAAGAAATCTTAAAACATGAAAAACTTTGAGAGTTTGTGCCCTAAAAATATAGACTATGCATTGACTAAATAAAATTTTAAGGAAAAAGTGGTAAAAATTCTCATTTGTTGATTATAGACTTCTTTAATTTCATTATAATGAATTCTAAACCCTAGGCCTGATTTTAAAGTGATTTCATAATTTTTGGAAAGCATTCTTCATTTTTTAGTAGTTTTTAAAATTTGAAGTTGACTGTGAGATTGCCCGTACCTCGTCTATACTATGGTAGACCTGTACATTTTTTATTAAATGTAAAATAGGTATCAAGCTTTGACATTATTGTCGGGGACTCGTAATGGAGTTCTAATTCGTATGATTTTTGGATGCTCACTTATAATTTTATTTTTGCAAGAATTTGGAGAAGGGCTTGAGGAGATTTTAGGATAGATGACAAATAATTTAATTTTGAGTGAATTATAGAGAGATCATGCTTGTATTTTTTATCATAATTCATTCAAGTAAAAGGGTTGTAGTAATACTAGTCAAGGTTGAATCATCTTAACTTGGATCCGACCATAATTAGAAGACTTTATCAAGGAGCCACTATGAGCTTTTCTAAACTCCTTATATTTCCTAACATAGGTTGTGCATATTAATATAGTTGCATTTTCGTAATAGTTAATTTCATATAGTGAGCATTAACTAATTGTTCCATTCTAGGAATTTGCATTAGTTTACTAACTTTGTTGCATTATAGGGCACACCTATTGCTTTAAGGAGAATATATGTTAATTGAATTATCATGGAAAATTGATTAGTAAGGGTAATCAGCCCTACTATCATCATCCCTTGGCCCACCTAGGTTATACATCCACTATTAAAATTGGAGTTTTATAAGATGGCTAAAAAAGATGGTATATATGCGACCATCTTATTAAAAATAATCAAAGATGGTTTCTAAAAACCTTCTTATAAAACATTACATAAGAATAAGAAGAAGGAGGAGGAGGAGGAGCAGGAGGAGGAGGAGGAGTAAAGAGAGACAGAGAAAGAGAGCATGCACACCCCATCTTGCTTGTCAATGTTCATCTAGGGCTTTTCTCCCTTTTGGTAGTGTCTCTATCTCTCTTGATTTTCTTATTTGCATGCTTTTGCTTTTCGATAACACTTTGTGCATGAATAACCACTTTGTTAATTAATGAAAATCTCTAAAATTGATCGGTTTAGATAAAAGACATTGAGAATAAAAAGACTCAAGTCTTATACTTTCAATTTTCATTCAATTAGTCATCCAATGAAGAGCTTAAAGTTTGCTACTTGTCATTGTTTTCATGAACAATAAAAGTATTTTGTTATATTTTAGACTTGAATTTTTCTTCATATTATTATCTTTTTAATTTTCTAATTTATGTGAGGAAGTGTTTTGTATTAGTTTTTAATGAGAAATACAAGTTTAAATTGTTGAATTTCATTGAAGAAGCGTAACAAGTACTGTTGTGTAGGTTAGTGAATAGGGTCTATTTGCAATTGAATATCTCACTATTGGTTAGTTTTTGTTGAAGTCTAACCATAGCATAAGATTCATTGTTTTTGAATTGTGTTAGATACCAAGTTTCACTAAAGCTTTCCATCAGGAAGTTATTGAACTTAGCGGCCAAAGTCCACAACTTAATCATGTATGCACAAGGAAAGTACTTGATGGGGTGCACAACGCAGAGAACATACCCATACACTTTTAGTATTTTCTTGGGTTGCTAGGGATAGTCTCTTCCTAAAGGTGTAGTATTGCTAATGTGGGGAGCTCTCTATTTTCATGTCTTTTTATCTAAGTTATGATATTTTGAGATGGAACATGTCTAACATTAAAAGAAATTTTTGAGAGCCGTGATTTGACTAGGCAATATGCAACTTGTTTTTACATTTTAGGTTTTCACATTATTTCTTTACCTTTTTTGTCTTAAGATTTAATCATCATAATTTGGTTTTACTTCTTTGGAGTAGGTATGAACTAAATGTTGATTTGTTAGATGTTCATGCAGACAAGAGTACCTTCCATTGTTTTGATGAGTTCAATCTCATCAAGTACAATCTTGAGGTCAATGTAGACTTAGGGTAATTTTCTTAGAGCTAACAATTTTATCAAGGGTCAGTTATTATTTTTAATCTTTCCTTCAATGATATTCCTATGAAAATCATTTTATGTGTTGTGTTACTCTATAATTGCTTAAAAGGCTGCCTTAACATAGAAGCTGTTACTTTGGATATAGTTGTGTGGTCCAATTGAGATTGTCTAGTTATAGTATTATATATGACCTAAAACTGGCCATTCAATTCTAAATTCTTTTCGTCTTTCTTTTAACTTTGAGCTATAAGTTTATCCATATTTTGTCTATAGTTTCCATTTAGAATTCATTTATAACAGTGTACATTCCTTGCATCATTTCTTTGTTGTTGTTTACTTTAATACATTCATTATGTTGGTTGTAATTGAATCCTTTTAAATGATTGTTAAGTGTCTTGCTCCTTTTGCTACAGATTGTTGTTTCAATAAAATTTTACATTCCTTAATGTCTAACAATTCATTTCCTTGGTGAGCTTACAAAGCAAGTCTTCTCTGATCTTGTTGCAAGTACATATTAGATGATTTCTCTTGTATATCATTGTAAAGTTGTTTGTAAGCCTACAAGTAATAACAATTGTATTCTTAGTTGTATACATTGTAGTTCAGTCAATATGGTAGAAAATAACTGCATGCTGCACATCCTAATGGTTTTATTTATTATTATGATTTATTATTCTAAAACACTAAGAAAATCCATAAATGGACTTAGTTCCTTGGTCATTGCAAGTGCCATACTTAAGTAACCCTATGATTTTTATGCTCTTTGAGATTCATTCTTCTAAATATTTATGTGAAGCATCCTTGCATATCAGAAGCCAATTCTTATTTATAGCAACTACCAAAATACTTTTAGCACAAGCTGCACAAGGGTAACTGAAATTGGGTTGTTTGGTTTCTATCTTATATTAAGTATAATATAAGGCAATTTTTCAAAAACCAACCACCTCATATTCTATTTAATATAAGATGGTTTTCCAAAAACCATCTTAAATCCTAGAATATAAGGTGATTTTTAAAAAATTGTCTTATATTAACCCAAAAGATAAGATACTTTTTATTTTTCTTAATTTATATGGCAAATTTTGAAAAATCATCTTATATTATATTTAATATAAGACAAATTTTGAAAGTGTCTTCTGTTTTTTTTTTGTAAGATAACTAGGTATAAGATGAATTTTAACCATCTTGTATATAGATTTGTAACCATCCTTAAACAGTGATCAACAACACTCATGCGCATACGACCCTCTTGGAAGGAGGCAAATTATTATTGCTTTAGTGGCTCCTACTTGATCAATTACATTGGAATTTAAACATCTAGCTCTACCAACACACTCGACAACTTAGATCTTATATGGCTGACTGAGGATGGTGTGAAGTGGTTGATCAAAGATGCAATCTAATTGGTCAGGAGTAAGACAAGTCTGAAAGAGAGGAGGAACTACTTAGGTTAGAAATAATCTAAAAGACTCTCCCTATACAGAAAATCAAGAAATTTTTTTTTTAACTTATTTTGCCTACGAGATAGTTATATTGTGCATTTTTGTTGAGCATTATTTGCATAGGGAATGACATTTAGTTTAAGAATTCCTTGGTGTAGGAAAAAAGAAAGTACTCTTTTGTTCTATGCAACAACTTGTTTTCATTCTATATAAACTAAAGTCCATTACACCAATTGCTAGTGTATGCAAGGCCATTGATCATTAAACCCAAACTTAGTGTTCTTAAAGTTAGAGATCAAATCGGCCACAAGACAACGATTACAAAATCAAGTAGATATTAATAACCCTTAAGTAGACATGGCCAACGAAGTAGCAGAGACTAAGCCTTTGAGGGACTACTACCCCTATACAATTTAACTCTCCCTCATGTATAGTTTTATGTGCGACTAATGCAAAAAATTTTGAGTTAAAACTAGGGTTCATTTAACTGTTACCAACTTTCTATCAGTTGGATAAAGAGGATCTATATCACCATGTCAAGGAGCTCCTTGACATATGTGGGACCTTCAAGTACCATAACATTTTTGATGAGTCTATCAAGTTTAGTTAGTTCCTTTTTATTTGAAAGATAAACCAAAGGAATGGCTCAACTCAATAGAGGTAGGGTTCATCACATCATGGGATCAAATATCCAAGAAATTCCTAAACAAGTTTTTCCCAATCCATGAAATTAATCCTCTTGGGAAGAAGTTAACAGACTTCCAGTAGAAAGAAGGTGAACATTTCTATGAATGCCAGGAGAGATGGAAGGACTTGCTATTAAAGTATCCTCATCATGAATTTGAAAAGTGGGAACAACTAAAGTATTTTTACCAATGTCTAACCCCATAAATCTGACATATGATTGGTGCCACAAATGGTGGGGCATTCGTGATAAAAAGTGATTTGGAGGCTTGGAATTTCTTTAAGACACTTGTAGCTGATTACCATCATTGGGATTATTCAACTAGAATGCCTTAGAAAAAGGGAAATTTATATGAGATAGGGGCCCTTCTAGACTCACATAGAAAATTTGATATATTAGCCCACAAGGTCTATAAAATTGATAGTCTTACTCAGAGGTTAGATGCATTCATGCTTTCTAACAAATCTTTGATGCATCCCCAATCTGAGGTCTATTTGATTTGCTCAAGTCTTGCGCATCCAACCACTTCATGCTCAACTAGCCCCCATTCATTGAATATTTTTTTAAGGCAATGAATGCTATGAATGCAATAAAAAACACTAGTAATAAAAATCCATATTATGAGACCTAAAATGCTAGCTAGGCTAGGCATTTAAATTTTTCATGGTCTAAGAATAGCACCCAAGGGGATCCACCTAGGATTTTGCATCCTCAACCCTTATGCTCCAATGCCTCACCAGTAAATTCCTCAACATTTTTTGCAACAACCAAGGAAACTACCAATTAAGGAAATACTAAATCTATTTATGTAGACTTGTTTACAATTCCAAAATGATGCTAAGCAAACTTGGTAGGACAACTCACAATCCATTGTGCATTTGGAATATCAAATGGGCTAGTTATTCGCTACATTAAGTGAAAGGGAGGAAGGAAAATTTCCTAGTTAGCTAGTACCGAA
The DNA here is from genome assembly GCA_035236585.1 of Warburgia ugandensis. Lineage (NCBI taxonomy): Eukaryota > Viridiplantae > Streptophyta > Magnoliopsida > Canellales > Canellaceae > Warburgia > Warburgia ugandensis. The sequence continues at coordinate 53,697,601 of CP141128.1, read as the reverse complement.
TCCTAAGGGATAATATGAGATTGGCAACTATTCTAAGGATAAAAATTCAAGAACAAGACAAATCAAACACTACCATTAAGAGAGGATAGAAAATTGATAACAAGGTAGGATTGACTAATGATTCCTTAGTCATTGAGGAGAAAGAAAAGACTACACAAGCTAAGAAGGTAAAGAGAAGACTAACCCATCTTTCCCTTCCTGTAAACCTCTTCCATTTGCACCATATGTTCGTAAGGCTCCCTTCCCTCAATAATTAAACATGGAAAGGTGTAATAACCCCAATTTTTTGTAAATTGATTGAGAAAAATCAATAAAGTTTGAGTTTCAGATATTTCGGGCTGAAATATTAGGGTTATTTAAAATATACTTTTTATAAAAGTATAATCAAATCATAAGACATGTAAAATTGAAATTAAACTTAGCAAACCCTTCAAAATGACTGTAAGCACGACAAATTTCGAATTCGGATGAGAAATCCTTAAGTTTTTCATTTTTTGGACAAAAGGGGTAAAATAGTAATTTTACCCAAAAATCAAAATATTCCAAAAATCAAAATATGAAACATCAAAATTTAGAATGTACTGAGAAATACGAATCCAACGCCACTAAGTACACTCAAATCCGAGATCATGGGAATACAACCCAAAGTTTTATGCATAAAGGGCAAAACGGACTTTTTACACCATGTGGGGCCCACATGGGGACCACCACGTCCCCAACAACCAATTTGATCAGCAGCCCATGTGAAACATGGGTCAACAAAGATCAGCTAGTCATGGGGGAAGAAAAGTTAGGCATGGGAGCATTGAAGACTTTCATGTCATTTTATATTAAAAAAAATAACATATTATAATCATGGAAAAAGACCCAAAATGCCTATAAATACAACCCCAAAAATCTTCCAAAAATCCTCATAAAATCCCTACGAAATTATCTTCAATATCCTTAAAAAATTAGATTTAGAATCCCTCTCCAAAACCCCAAAATTTCCAAGAGTTAGATCTCTTTCCAACTTGTTTTTCTTTTTAGATTAGAACAAGAGACCTAAATTCAATTAGGCACTCTGTTCTAGATCTAATTTGATCAATTCCACCATCCAAAACATCCCAACACATCTATTCTACAAAACCCCCAAAGAAATTTCAAGATCCAACGGTTCAAACAACGGTATTTGCAAGAAAGGTGGATTTTAGGCTATATCTTCATCAACAAGGTATTTTTTTAAATTGGGCCTATAAATGAGGTTTTCTCTCCAATCAAGTAAGTGGAAATCCTTTTCATATATTTTTAGTATTTTTTTATGTAATTTTTATTTTACTGTAATTAATTTTGGTAATAAAAAGGTAAAAATAAAGTAAACAATAGAACCCTTAATTCATGATGATGGAGTGCTCAGATGAAAAATCTGACTCCACCATTCAATCCAGAATGGTCCAAAACCGCTAGGTTAGAAGTTTCAGAAAGATCTGAGCAGTTTTGGACCCTCAATTGAGAGAGATTAATTCTGGTGGGCCTAGATCAAATCTGGACCCTAGGAACGGCTGAAAACTTCAATTTAAGATTGTGGAGTCATATGAACTCCAAATTAAGATCAGAAAGAAGCTATGGAAAGCTTGTAATGTCTAGTTTCTAATGAAGTCATAATATTTCTAAAATTTATTTCTGTATTTTTCTGTATTTTGGAAATAAGTGTCCAATTTCTAAGATCTTCAAGATCTGAGGTGATCAGATCTTGGAAATTTATTTTAACGATGATATAATAATGTAATAAAGTAATATCTATGGTTAATTTGGACAGATCTTGGATAAAATAAGGGATCTACCCTTTATGGTAGAAAAACCCAAAAAAATAATATACAAAGGGACCGACTTGATCAATGAGATCAAGTGTGATCAGATCTTTGAGATGGAAAGAATAAATGTTTATATGATGAAATCCAAGGAAATCATGGATGGATTATGATAAAAATAGATCAATGTGATCTTTTGACCTTAATAGAGAAAATTCTCTAAATATAACTAAAGTCCTTAATCAAAGGAAAAGATCTAAGATCAAATGGTTGGATCATAAGTAAAGGTTTCTAAAAATGTAAATATAATTTGTTTCATTTTATATTATTATGTTATAAAGCATGCTAGTATAACATTTAGAGTTTAGTATGATATGTGTTCATTCTTATCATAAGGTGCTAGATTTAATTTAAGTACCTTGCCTCATTTTCATTGAATGTTAAATTAGGTAGTTTTATGCTTTAAATTTATAATTCATTTATGGTTGAATGTTAGTAGTAGATTTACTTGTTATGAGATAAAGAGCATAAAACATCAAAAATGTATTCTAATGAAGTACTTTGGACTTAATTAGTAGGCTATAGTTAGTAGGACAATATAAGGATTATCAAATCCTTAGCCCAAATTAGGAAAAGAATAATAAACCCCATGAATGACATTAAAAATATTCATGGACTTAATTAAAATCTATTAGAAAGAGTACTTAGGGTAAACATGCTTATAGGAACCTTATGAAAGGTTGAGCTATGGTCATTCTAGTGAATGATGAACATAGTGGTTAAGGGGGTTATCTAATAGAGCCTCGCTCTTCCCCTACCTTCTGTTGACGTTTGTGAGGTCTAAACGCCTCCTTACATGAGGATTGAAGTAACCACTTTGTGTTCACCCATTCAACTAGTAAGCCTTAGCCAATTGGAAATAAGAGGAGCAATCTAGATTTAGGCTTGAATAAGCTACCTTCAACCATGCACATTAACTGGTTGAATAATAATCATAAGAGCATAAAAGGTTAGTAAATTACCTAACCCTAATAAAAACAGTAAGTAAGATAAGGATGATCAAACAAGATCCATTAGATCTTGGATGATCAAGAACAATAAGAATAAGAACACTATATTGTACTTAGTATGTATGTTTAGTAGTATACTTGTTATAGTTCATTAGATTAGATAATCCAAACCCTTGATCAAAGATGATTCAAGGAAGAAAACCAAGATCATCCTCCATAGGGATGATCCAAGAACTGAACTTAGATCAAAGAAGAACTAGCTGATAGAAGATCTAGGACCTTGATCTTTATCAACATGAGTAGATTGTCAATCAAAGGATCTATGAAAGATCAAGATCAAGGAGATGAACATACAAAGACTTAGAGATAGAAAAATACTTAGATATGAATGATCTAAAGATCATTCTAAACATTAGATCTAGTGATCAATAGGATTGTTCATAATTTATATATTGACAATATGTATGGATGTACAGATTACATACATCGGTCAAGATCATGGAAGATTGGGGAAAAGAGATCAATCCTTAAAGATAGTTCGAAATAAAACATGAGAAATGAAAACAAATATTGGTTGTTAAATTTAAGTTTAAAGATGATTGTGAATGAGATATAAATCCAAATTGTTGGAGAAATAAGTGGTTAGAAATTTTAAGATAGTTTGAAGATTTTCAATCTTACATGAGATTGAATGAGAAAATATCTATAATAGTTGAGGAAAAGAACATCAAATTATATGAATGAGTTGAAAGAACAACTTTTTAAGGATATGGAGTGATTATAGCAATTTACATTATGAGAATAACAAATTTCTTTTAGGAAAAGAAAAAGGAGGAATCAATATAAGGATGCATAAATGATGTTGAGGAAATTAAGTATCCTTTTTCTCTATAAGGATGAGCATTTTCAAATTTATTAATTGGGAATTGGAAATGCAACATCAAAGTATAAAATAAAAAAACAAATTTTAAAAGTTCTATGAGTTAGATAACAAATGTTCATGAATTTGAGGCGAATGAAATATATTGAATGAAGTGGTAAGGACATATGGAAATAGATTTCAAGAAATCAAGAGCATTCAAGGGATATATGTTAGACACTTACAAAACTTGTCTTGTAAGTGTATATGTGATTAAAGAAAGCAAAGTTTGGGTTATATAAATTTTAAGGATAACATGGAATTTGACCCAACAAAGGTGGAATATGAGATCAAAATATGAAATGACAATGACAATGACAATTAGAGAAATATGTCTCTTACTGATTTTATAACATAAGGACATTCTTTTGGTGAAGTTTTTCCATTGGTCACATAAATCCTAAATGAGTTGATAATAGATTGTTGAGAATTAAAGACTAGTTGATAAATTATGGTGTTTGTAAAGATTTGAGAAGGGATGATTACAAGGTCAATATGGACTCTTTTAATTGAAATTATCAAGAATATCACAAATAAAGAGTTAGTATGATATGATAAAGGCTATGAGGTATGCTTTGAAAGAAGCATGAGGAAATGCAAAATCTAGAAATTTTGAAGCCTATGACATATAAATATATATAAGAGGAAAAGAGATAAATATTATCATAGATTGTGAGAATGTTCTGAATATTGTTCTAAATATGAGAAAGAAATAACAAAAGAGGATCAGGAATATATATGCAGAGTTAAACGACACTATCTTGGATGGAAAAATGTAAAAAGTCAAGTATTATGAATAAAATGGTACTCAAAGAGTGTTACAAAAATAATGGATGGGAATGAAGAAAGATTCCTTACAAGGAAACTATTATTCAAGGACAAAATTTGATAAGAAGTTGTCAATAGAAGGAAATAGTAAAGAAGTATGAACTGTAGAAAATAAATAAAGTATACACTTCCAAATAATGGAAGAATAAGAAAAGAGAAAATTACTTCCAAAGATTGGAAGGTTGTTACAAAGAACAATAGTTGAAGTTATAGAATCTTATCAATATGTATTATAGGAAGTCTAAGGAGTATACATAGTAGGAAAGCTATGTCCAAACTTTATATGTTGATACATAGTAAGAAAGCTATGTCAAAACTTTTTATGTTGAAAAAGAATGAGGATGAGCAATAGAAGGTATAATGGAAAATTGTGAAGTATGGAAAGATTGGTGAAAATTACCAATCAAGTGAAATGGAAGGTTTTGAAACAAAAAGGGATAACTCAATAAGAGTTATTAATCATTTTTTTTGGGAAATTCTAGCAAGAACTAGCTTTATTATATAGTGAATTATTAGGGTTAGTCATGGAAGAGTATTTTAACCTTGGAGAAAAAGGTAGTATAGAAGAGGGACACAAGGAAATAGAATTTCCATAAGTGGCAAGGCCACATGTGTAAGGCTATGAAAGAATTGTGAAAACTCCTAAGTGAGTTGTATTACAAATTTCGAGGACGAAATTATTGTAAGGGGGGAAGATTGTAATAACCCCAATTTTTTGTAAATTGATTGAGAAAAATCAATAAAGTTTGAGTTTTAGATATTTCGGGCTGAAATATTAGGGTTATTTAAAATATACTTTTTATAAAAGTATAATCAAATAATAAGATATGTAAAATTGAAATTAAACTCAGCAAACCCTTCAAAATGACTGTAAGCACGACAAATTTCGAATTCGGATGAGAAATCCTTAAGTTTTTCATTTTTTTGGACAAAAGGGGTAAAATAGTAATTTTACCCAAAATTCAAAATATTCCAAAAAATCAAAATATGAAACATCAAAATTTAGAATGTACTGAGAAATACGAATCCAATGCCACTAAGTACACTCAAATCCGAGATCATGGGAATAAAACCCAAAGTTTTATGCATAAAGGGCAAAACGGACTTTTTACACCATGTGGGGCCCACATGGGGACCACCACGTCCCCAACAACCAATTTGATCAGAAGCCCATGTGAAACATGGGTCAACAAAGATCAGCTAGTCATGGGGAAGAAAAGTTAGGCATGGGATCATTGAAGACTTTCATGTCATTTTATATTAAAAAAATAACATATTATAATCATGGAAAAAGACCCAAAATGCCTATAAATACAACCCCAAAAATCTTCCAAAAATCCTCATAAAATCCCTACGAAATTATCTTCAATATCCTTGAAAAATTAGATTTAGAATCCCTCTCCAAAACCCCAAAATTTCCAAGAGTTAGATCTCTTTCCAACTTGTTTTTCTTTTTAGATTAGAACAAGAGACCTAAATTCAATTAGGCACTCTGTTCTAGATCTAATTTGATCAATTCCACCATCCAAAACATCCCAACACATCTATTCAACAAAAACCCCAAAGAAATTTCAAGATCCAACGGTTCAAACAACGGTATTTGCAAGAAAGGTGGATTTTAGGCTATATCTTCATCAACAAGGTATTTTTTTAAATTGGGCCTATAAATGAGGTTTTCTCTCCAATCAAGTGGAAATCCTTTTCATATATTTTTAGTATTTTTTTATGTAATTTTTATTTTACTGTAATTAATTTTGGTAATAAAAAGGTAAAAATAAAGTAAACAACAGAACCCTTAATTCATGATGATGGAGTGCTCAGATGAAAAATCTGACTCCACCAATCAATCCAGAATGGTCCAAAACCTCTAGGATAGAAGTTTCAGAAAGATCTGAGTAATTTTGGACCCTCAATTGAGAGAGATTAATTCTGGTGGGCCTAGATCAAATCTGGACCCTAGGAACGGCTGAAAACTTCAATTTAAGATTGTGGAGTCATATGAACTCCAAATTGAGATAAAAAAGAAGCTATGGAAATCTTGTAATGTCTAGTTTCTAATGAAGTCATAATATTTCTAAAATTTATTTCTGTATTTTTCTGTATTTTGGAAATAAGTGTCCAATTTCTAAGATCTTCAAGATCTGAGGTGATCAGATCTTGGAAATTTATTTTAGTGATGATATAATAATTTAATAAAGTAATAAAGTAATATATATGGTTAATTTGGACAGATCTTGGATACAATAGGGGATCTACCCTTTATGGTAGAAAAACCCTAAAATAATAAAATAATAATAAATACAAAGGGACCCACTTGATCAATGAGATCAAGTATGATCAGATCCTTGGGATGGATTAAAGGGATGATATTATGATGGAATCCAGATAGATCATGGAGGAAATGTGACAAAATCAAGTACATATGATTTTTGGATCTTAATGGATTAAAAGCCTTAAAGGTAATTAAAACCCTTAATCTAAAGGAAAACAACTAAGATCTAATGGTTGGATCATATTTAAAGGTTTATAATAATCTTAATAAAATTATTTTAATTGTCTTTTATTGGATATAGAAGTGTAAATGTGATTTATGTTCTAAGTTAGAAAGCATGATAGTGTAATCTTTAAATTTTAGTATGATATGCCCTAAATGAGTAATTTTTTAGTAGATTTGATTATATTAGGATCATGTTAGTGTAAATTAGGATTTAAACATGATTTCATTATGATAGAAGATGTGTTTCATAACTTAGGATCATGTTAGTTTTATTTCACTAGCTTAAGTGACATTCATAGGAAGAATGTTAGTATATAGTTGTTAAACTTATATTTGATTTATGCTTTCAAGTTGATGATTTACTTATTGTCAAATTTTATTCAATTGTTAAGATACAAGGAGCATAAATCACCAAAAATGTAAACTAATGAAATATAGAAATTCATGGACAACTAAGATGAATGAATGATTTTGACTTAATAAGGGCTATAGTTAGTAGGACAATATAAGGAATGATTTATCATTTCCTTGGCCCAAAGTAGGAAAATAATGAACATCCATGGATGACATCGTGCATATCCATGGAAATTAATTAAAATCAATTAGAGAAGGGACTTAAGGTAAAGAGCTCATAGGAACCTTGTCAAAGGTTGAGCTAGTACCACTCCAGTGGACTCTGAACATTGTGGTTATAGGGGGTATACAAGAGCCAAGTGCTTTTCCCTCACCTCCCATTGACGTAAGAGAGGTCTAAACGCCTCCTTACATGAGGGTTGTATTAACCACTTTTTGAGCAGACTTTAACTGGTAAGTACTGGTCATCCTGAAATAAGGAGGAGTTGTCTAGTGATAGGAAGAAATAAATTATCTTCAACCAAGTAAGACACTACCTGATTGAATAATAATAATAAGAGCATAAAAGGTTAGTAAATTACATAACCCTAATAAAAACAGTAAGTAAGATAAGGACGATCAAATAAGATCCATTAGATCTTGGATGATCAAGAATAATAAGAATAAGAACACTATATTGTACTTAGAATGTATGTTTAGTAGTATACTTGTTATAGTTCATTAGATTAGACAATCCAAACCCTTGATCAAAGGTGATTCAAGGAAGAAAACCAAGATCATCCTCCATAGGGATGATCCAAGAACTGAACTTAGATACAAAAAAGAACTAGATGATAGAAGATCTAGGACCTTGATCTTTATCAACATGTGTAGATTGTCAATCAAAGGATCTATGAAAGATCAAGATCAAGGAGATGAACATACAAAGACTTAGAGATAGAAAAATACTTAGATATGAATGATCTAAAGATCATTCTAAACATCAGATCTAGTGATCAATAGGATTGTTCATAATTTATATATTGACAATATGTATGGATGTACAGATTACATACATCAGTCAGGATCATGGAAGATTGGGGAAAAGAGATCAATCCTTAAAGGTAGGAGGATTTGATGAATGCATTTACATGAGTTATTCATGATTGTACTCATGATCTTATGTTGACAAGAGTAATGATAATACTTGTAGTAAATCTCTTGAAAACCTTATGATCCAACCAAACACCTATAAGATGGTTAAGGACTAAACTATAAGTGAATAGGGAACTAGAAAATATTTCAGCCCTAAGTAAACAGACATATGGTCTGATATATATGAAATCTATTTTACATACAAGCTTGGAGGCTTGTGAGTTTGTTTTAATAGGCATGAGCCTAGGGGATGCTATTGCTAGAGGAGTTATGAGGGTTTGGCCACCCGCTCCTTGAAATTTGATGATATGATGATACCTTGCCCAATGAGAGGCTAAAAGTTGGGTGGTGGCAATTATGGGAAGGCCACCACTGTGAAAGTCTTGTCCCCCTCATATGGGCAGTGACATAATATTTTCCACCGTGGTATCAGTGGTGAACAGGGCAGTTATCCGAGCGCGCTAGTACGGATTAGACCGGCAAAGATAGCAACCTTTCTGATTATTTTGCACTATGATGCATATGGGAATAGGCATAGTGAAATGCCTTATGTTATAGCATTATGAAATGCTAGGTAATTGTATATTACCAATGTTTCCCAAGAAGGGAAATTCCCAGTATGAGATTAGCTGTAATAGTAAATTCTCAAAATGAAGAGAATTAATCAGCTTAGTTGGGAATGATATTTGACTATTTTCACGAATTTAACTGGTTTACCCATGAAAGGTATGTATGTATATAGATATACATAACTTACAAAGTAAAGAGTATGTTTGAGGATAATGAGATTATGAAGTATTGGAATTACATTGTCAATTATTATGTTTCTTGAATCCCCTACCAAGCATTGCTTGCTGAGATATTGTACTTGTTGCAATATCTCAGATCCAGGAAAGGAGACTTAGGAGCTAAAGACTATAGAAGACTTGAAGAGAATAATCTTCAAGGTATACCCTTGAAGACATGTATTTTTATTTGTTGAGAGTTTTATTGTATGGTGAGCTTGAGTTTTGGATTATGTAATTTGGATAAGTATTGTACTAGATTTGGTCAGATCTTGTGAACCACTGGATGGATCCTGGAGTTTAATAAAAGTATATTCCTTCAATGGAATTTTATTTTGTACACAAATTGTGCTTATGTTATGTATGAAGTGGTGACTTGGGTTTTCAAAACAAGTTCTAAAGAAAAGAATTTCCGCTGCTTTGTTTTGCGAAAAAAATTTACACTCTTAAGGGCCCTGCCTTTCAAAATACTTTACAAATCATGTTTTCAAAAACCCGGGTCGTCACAGTTGGTATCAGAGCGGTTCATCCAGTCACAGTACAGTACAAATATGTCCAAGAGAGAGATTATAATCCAAGTCTAGATTAAGATAGAAGTAGTTGTATGGAGGATTGATAGAAATTATGAACAGATGCCACCAAAGAGAGTCACAAGACAGGCAACTCAAAATACTCCAGTAGACAATATGGAGAAAGTAACAATGAGCAATGTGGAAGAGATGATGACAAGAGATGATGACAAGGGTGTTGAAGAACCTTCTTCCTCACCTATAGCAAACCCAAGGTTCATCACCTTCTATAGAAATACCAAGTACGCAGGCTCAGGTTCAACCTAAAGTGAGTGAATAAGAGATAAGTTATCAGTTGATGAGAAGGAGTTATGTGATAAACTCATTAGTTAAGAGATAAGTATAAAAGGAGGTAACTCATTAGTGAAGGATAAGTCTTGAAAGAGTAGCCTCATTTGTTGAAGAGGATGTAAAGAGTTGACTCATTAGTGAGGAAAGAGTTAAACTCATTATTTGAGGAATATGGAAAGAGTAGACTCATTTGTGAAGAAAGAGTAACTCATTAGTGAAGGATGAGTATAGAAAGAGTTAAACTCATTAGTTGAGAATGAGTATAGAAAGAGTTAGTGTAATGAAGGAATAGTATAGTATAAGTAGATATTACTTAGTGAAAGGATTAGAAATACGACTTAGCAAATAAGAATTCCAATAGAGGGAATAATAAGGGAAAACATTACAATAGATGTAAGGTATGATGTTCAGGTTTAACCTAAAGTCCTGAGTAAACATACAAAGAACATTAATACTAGTATGTATATAACCATTATTAAGTGAAGTATGTATAGAACCATTACTAAGTGAATAAAAAAAGAAAAAAAAGAAGTGATAAATTGGAAAATAAGATAAAATAAAAATATAAAAATCCAACCTTATAGAAAAGGTGAAATGGAGATTTATGAGAAATAGGTGTTAAAGATGAAAACATTAGAAGTATTGTAAAATTCAACGTTAACATTATATATAAAGAAATATAAATGTAGGAATTAGAATTGCTACATGTATAGTATTATGGCAATTATTTAAATGAAATTAATCATCAAAATAAAGAGGATATGACTTGAAAGAAATTTAAGGAGATAGGTGAGAAAGTTCAAAATTTGTAAATGAGAATAGTTTGAAATAAATATGAGTAAGGAATTAAGCAAGTATTTTTCTCCAAAATTAATGAGGCAAAGGATTTAGTGGAGAAATGATCAAATTTTAGAACATGAAGAGATGATTTTTGATATTAGAATAAAATGAAAAGGAAAAAGAGAGTTAGATATGTTAAAGGGACAAAAATATGATCCCAAACTTATTAAGAAAGACAATTAAACCATGAGAATATATGGTTAACAAAGAAATTATAGCTTTATATATGGTACAACAATTATGAAATCACCAAGTTAGAAATTATAAAGGTATGACAAATCATTGTGGAAATTAGCACTAGAGGATTTTCAAGGATTAAAGAATTATTAATATAATAACTTTGGTGCTATTGAAAATAATTTTGTGACTATCATTGATTAAGTCATTGATTATCATGGTCATGGAACATGAAAACAAAGAGAAATATTGATTAGGAAAATATAGTCATTTATTTTCATGGTCATGGAACATGAAAACAAACAGAAATATTTATTAGAATTAGAAAGAGTTAGTGTAATGAAGGAATAGTATAGTATAAGTAGATATTACTTAGTGAAAGGACTAGAAATACTACTTAGCAAATAAGAATTCCAATAGAGGGAATAATAAGATATAGAAATCCATAGGAAAAACATTACAATAGATGTAAGGTATGATGTTCAGGTCTAACCTAAAGTCCTGAGTAAACATACAAAGTACGTTAATACAAGTATGTATATAACCATTATTAAGTAAAGTATGTATATAACCATTACTAAGTGACAGAGCCCTTAAGAGTGTAAAAATTTTTCGCAAAACAAAGCAGCGGAAATTCTTTTCTTTAGAACTTGTTTTGAAAACCCAAGTCACCACTTCATACATAACATAAGTACAATTTGTGTACAAAATAAAATTTCATTGAAGGAATATACTTTTATTAAACTCCAGGATCCATCCAGTGGTTCACAGTACAGCCAAATCTAGTACAATACTTATCCAAATTACATAATCCAAAACTCAAGCTCACCATACAATAAAACTCTCAACAAATAAAAATACATGTCTTCAAGGGTATACCTTGAAGATTATTCTCTTCAAGTCTTCTATTCTCTTCAGCTCCTAAGTCTCCTTTCTTGGATCTGAGATATTGCAACAAGTACAATATCTCAGCAAGCAATGCTTGGTAGGGGATTCAAGAAACATAATAATTGACAATGTAATTCCAATACTTCATAATCTCATTATCCTCAAACATACTCTTTACTTTGTAAGTTATGTATATCTATATACATACATACCCTTCATGGGTAAACCAGTTAAATTCGTGAAAATAGTCAAATATCATTCCCAACTAAGCTGATTAATTCTCTTCATTTTGAGAATTTAATATTACAGCTAATCTCATACTGGGAATTTCCCTTCTTGGGAAACATTGGTAATATACAATTACCTAGCATTTTATAATGCTATAACATAAGGCATTTCACTATGCCTATTCCCATATGCATCATAGTGCAAAATAATCAGAAAGGTTACTATGCTGCAGTCTAATCCGTACTAGCGCGCTTGGATAACTGCCCTGTTCACCACTGATACCACGGTGGAAAATATTATGTCACTGCCCGTATGGGGGGGCAAGACTTTCACAGTGGTGGCCTTCCCATAATTGCCACCACCAGACTTTTAGCCTCTCATTGGGCAAGGTATCATCATATCATCAAATTTCAAGGAGTGGGTGGCCAAACCCTCATAACTCCTTTAACAATAGCATCCCCTAGGCTCATGCCTATTAAAACTAACTCACAAGCCTCCAAGCTTGTATGTAAAATAGATTTCATATATATCAGACCATATGTCTGTTTACTTAGGGCTGAAATATTTTCTAGTTCCCTATTCACTTATAGTTTAGTCCTTAACCATCTTATAGGTGTTTGGTTGGATCATAAGGTTTTCAAGAGATTTACTACAAGTATTATCATTACTCTTGTCAACATAAGATCATGAGTACAATCATGAATAACTCATGTAAATGCATTCATCAAATCCTCCTACCTTTAAGGATTGATCTCTTTTCCCCAATCTTCCATGATCCTGACTGATGTATGTAATCTGTACATCCATACATATTGTCAATATATAAATTATGAACAATCCTATTGATCACTAGATCTGATGTTTAGAATGATCTTTAGATCATTCATATCTAAGTATTTTTCTATCTCTAAGTCTTTGTATGTTCATCTCCTTAATCTTGATCTTTCATAGATCCTTTAATTGACAATCTACACATGTTGATAAAGATCAAGGTCCTAGATCTTCTATCATCTAGTTCTTTTTTTTATCTAAGTTTAGTTCTTGGATCATCCCTATGCAGGATGATCTTGGTTTTCTTCCTTGAATCACCTTTGATCAAGGGTTTGGATTATCTAATCTAATGAACTATAACAAGTATACTACTAAACATACATTCTAAGTACAATATAGTGTTCTTATTCTTATTATTCTTGATCATCCAGGATCTAATGGATCTTATTTGATCGTCCTTATCTTACTTACTGTTTTTATTAGGATTATGTAATTTACTAACCTTTTATGCTCTTATTATTATTATTCAACCAGTTAGTGTCTTACTTGGTTGAAGATAATTTATTTCTTCCTATCACTAGACAGCTCCTCCTTATTTCAGGATGACCAGTACTTACCAGTTAAAGTCTGCTCAAAAAGTGGTTAATACAACCCTCATGTAAGGAGGCGTTTAGACCTCTCTTACGTCAATGGGAGGTGAGGGAAAAGCACTTGGCTCTTGTATACCCCCTATAACCACAATGTTCAGAGTCCACTAGAGTGGTACTAGCTCAACCTTTGACAAGGTTCCTATGAGCTCTTTACCTTAAGTCCCTTCTCTAATTGATTTTAATTAATTTCCATGGATATGCACGATGTCATCCATGGATGTTCATTATTTTCCTACTTTGGGCCAAGGAAATGATAAATCATTACTTATATTGTCCTACTAACTATAGCCCTTATTAAGTCAAAATCATTCATTCATCTTAGTTGTCCATGAATTTCTATATTTCATTAGTTTACATTTTTGGTGATTTATGCTCCTTGTATCTTAACAATTGAATAAAATTTGACAATAAGTAAATCCTCAACTTGAAAGCATAAATCAAATATAAGTTTAACAACTATATACTAACATTCTTCCTATGAATGTCACTTAAGCTAGTGAAATAAAACTAACATGATCCTAAGTTATGAAACACATCTTCTATCATAATGAAATCATGTTTAAATCCTAATTTACACTAACATGATCCTAATATAATCAAATCTACTAAAAAATTACTCATTTAGGGCATATCATACTAAAATTTAAAGATTATACTATCATGCTTTCTAACTTAGAACATAAATCACATTTACACTTCTATATCCAATAAAAGACAATTAAAATAATTTTATTAAGATTATTATAAACCTTTAAATATGATCCAACCATTAGATCTTAGTTGTTTTCCTTTAGATTAAGGGTTTTAATTACCTTTAAGGCTTTTAATCCATTAAGATCCAAAAATCATATGTACTTGATTTTGTCACATTTCCTCCATGATCTATCTGGATTCCATCATAATATCATCCCTTTAATCCATCCCAAGGATCTGATCATACTTGATCTCATTGATCAAGTGGGTCCCTTTGTATTTTTTATTATTTTATTATTTTAGGGTTTTTCTACCATAAAGGGTAGATCCCCTATTGTATCCAAGATCTGTCCAAATTAACCATATATATTACTTTATTACTTTATTAAATTATTATATCATCACTAAAATAAATTTCCAAGATCTGATCACCTCAGATCTTGAAGATCTTAGAAATTGGACACTTATTTCCAAAATACAGAAAAATACAGAAATAAATTTTAGAAATATTATGACTTCATTAGAAACTAGACATTACAAGATTTCCATAGCTTCTTTTTTATCTCAATTTGGAGTTCATATGACTCCACAATCTTAAATTGAAGTTTTCAGCCGTTCCTAGGGTCCAGATTTGATCTAGGCCCACCAGAATTAATCTCTCTCAATTGAGGGTCCAAAATTGCTCAGATCTTTCTGAAACTTCTATCCTAGAGGTTTTGGACCATTCTGGATTGATTGGTGGAGTCAGATTTTTCATCTGAGCACTCCATCATCATGAATTAAGGGTTCTGTTGTTTACTTTATTTTTACCTTTTTATTACCAAAATTAATTACAGTAAAATAAGAATTACATAAAACAATACTAAAAATATATGAAAAGGATTTTCACTTACTTGATTGGAGAGAAAACCTCATTTATATGCCGAATTTAAAAAAATACCTTGTTGATGAAGATATAGCCTAAAATCCACCTTTCTTGCAAATACTGTTGTTTGAACCGTTGGATCTTGAAATTTCTTTGGGGTTTTTGTAGAATAGATGTGTTGGGATGTTTTGGACGGTGGAATTGATCAAATTAGATCTAGAACAGAGTGCCTAATTGAATTTAGGTCTCTTGTTCTAATCTAAAAAGAAAAACAAGTTGGAAAGAGATCTAACTCTTGGAAATTTTGGGGTTTTGGAGAGGGATTCTAAATCTAATTTTTCAAGGATATTGAAGATAATTTCGTAGGGATTTTATGAGAATTTTTGGAAGATTTTTGGGGTTGTATTTATAGGCATTTTGGGTCTTTTTCCATGATTATAATATGTTATTTTTTTAATATAAAATGACATGAAAGTCTTCAATGCTCCCATGCCTAACTTTTCTTCCCCATGACTAGCTGATCTTTGTTGACCCATGTTTCACATGGGCTTCTGATCAAATTGGTTGTTGGGGACGTGGTGGTCCCCATGTGGGCCCCATGTGGGTCCCACATGGTGTAAAAAGTCCGTTTTGCCCTTTATGCATAAAACTTTGGGTTTTATTCCCATGATCTCGGATTTGAGTGTACTTAGTGGCATTGGATTCGTATTTCTCAGTACATTCTAAATTTTGATGTTTCATATTTTGATTTTTTGGAATATTTTGAATTTTGGGTAAAATTACTATTTTACCCCTTTTGTCCAAAAAAATGAAAAACTTAAGGATTTCTCATCCGAATTCGAAATTTGTCGTGCTTACAGTCATTTTGAAGGGTTTGCTGAGTTTAATTTCAATTTTACATATCTTATTATTTGATTATACTTTTATAAAAAGTATATTTTAAATAACCCTAATATTTCAGCCCGAAATATCTGAAACTCAAACTTTATTGATTTTTCTCAATCAATTTACAAAAAATTGGGGTTATTACAATCTTCCCCCCTTACAATAATTTCGTCCTCGAAATTTGTAATACAACTCACTTAGGAGTTTTCACAATTCTTTCATAGCCTTACACATGTGGCCTTGCCACTTATGGAAATTCTATTTCCTAGTGTCCCTCTTCTATACTACCTTTTTCTCCAAGGTTAAAATACTCTTCCATGACTAACCTTAATAATTCACTATATAATAAAGCTAGTTCTTGCTAGAATTTCCCAAAAAAAATGATTAATAACTCTTATTGAGTTATCCCTTTTTGTTTCAAAACCTTCCATTTCACTTGATTGGTAATTTTCACCAATCTTTCCATACTTCACAATTTTCCATTATACCTTCTATTGCTCATCCTCATTCTTTTTCAACATAAAAAGTTTTGACATAGCTTTCTTACTATGTATCAACATATAAAGTTTGGACATAGCTTTCCTACTATGTATACTCCTTAGACTTCCTATAATACATATTGATAAGATTCTATAACTTCAACTATTGTTCTTTGTAACAACCTTCCAATCTTTGGAAGTAATTTTCTCTTTTCTTATTCTTCCATTATTTGGAAGTGTATACTTTATTTATTTTCTACAGTTCATACTTCTTTACTATTTCCTTCTATTGACAACTTCTTGTCAAATTTTGTCCTTGAATAATAGTTTCCTTGTAAGGAATCTTTCTTCATTCCCATCCATTATTTTTGTAACACTCTTTGAGTACCATTTTATTCATAATACTTGACTTTTTACATTTTTCCATCCAAGATAGTGTCGTTTAACTCTGCATATATATTCCTGATCCTCAGTGTGGTTAGAAATTTTAAGATAGTTTGAAGATTTTCAATCTTACATGAGATTGAATGAGAAAATATCTATAATAGTTGAGGAAAAGAACATCAAATTATATGAATGAGTTGAAAGAACAACTTTTTAAGGATATGGAGTGATTATAACAATTTACATTATGAGAGTAACAAATTTCTTTTAGGAAAAGAAAAAGGAGGAATCAATATAAGGATGCATAAATGATGTTGAGGAAATTAAGTATCCTTTTTCTCTATAAGGATGATCATTTTCAAATTTATTATTAATTGGGAATTGGAAATGCAACATCAAAGTATAAAATCAAAAACAATTTTTAAAAGTTCTATGAGTTAGATAACAGATGTTCACGAATTTGAGGAGAATGAAATATATTGAATGAAGTGGTAATGATATATGGAAGGAGATTTCAAGAAATCAAGAGCATTCAGGGCATATATGTTAGACACTTACAAAACTTGTCTTGTAAGTGTACATGTGATTAAAGGAAGCAAAGTTTAGGTTATATCAATTTTAAGGATAGTATGGAATTTGACCCAACAAAGGTGGAATATGAGATCAAAATATGAAATGACAATGACAATTAGAGAAATATATCTCTTATTGATTTTATAACATAAGGACATTCTTTTGGTGAAGTTTTGCCATTGGTTACATAAATCCTAAATGAGTTGATAATAGATTGTTGAGAATTAAAGACTAGTTGATAAATTATGGTGTTTGTAAAGATTTGAGAAGGGATGATTACAAGGTCAATATGGACTCTTTTAATTGAAATTATCAAGAATATCACAAATAAAGAGTTAGTATGATATGATAAAGGCTATGAGGTATGCTTTGAAAGAAGCATGAGGAAATGCAAAATCTAGAAATTTTGAAGCCTATGACATATAAATATATATAAGAGGAAAAGAGATAAATATTATCATAGATTGTGAGAATGTTCTGAATATTGTTCTAAATATGAGAAAGAAATAACAAAAGAGGATCAGGAATATATATGCAGAGTTAAACGACACTATCTTGGATGGAAAAATGTAAAAAGTCAAGTATTATGAATAAAATGGTACTCAAAGAGTGTTACAAAAATAATGGATGGGAATGAAGAAAGATTCCTTACAAGGAAACTATTATTCAAGGACAAAATTTGACAAGAAGTTGTCAATAGAAGGAAGTAGTAAAGAAGTATGAACTGTAGAAAATAAATAAAGTATACACTTCCAAATAATGGAAGAATAAGAAAAGAGAAAATTACTTCCAAAGATTGGAAGGTTGTTACAAAGAACAATAGTTGAAGTTATAGAATCTTATCAATATGTATTATAGGAAGTCTAAGGAGTATACATAGTAGGAAAGCTATGTCCAAACTTTATATGGTGATACATAGTAAGAAAGCTATGTCAAAACTTTTTATGTTGAAAAAGAATGAGGATGAGCAATAGAAGGTATAATGGAAAATTGTGAAGTATGGAAAGATTGGTGAAAATTACCAATCAAGTGAAATGGAAGGTTTTGAAACAAAAAGGGATAACTCAATAAGAGTTATTAATCATTTTTTTTGGGAAATTCTAGCAAGAACTAGCTTTATTATATAGTGAATTATTAAGGTTAGTCATGGAAGAGTATTTTAACCTTGGAGAAAAAGGTAGTATAGAAGAGGGACGAAAGGAAATAGAATTTCCATAAGTGGCAAGGCCACATGTGTAAGGCTATGAAAGAATTGTGAAAACTCCTAAGTGAGTTGTATTACAAATTTCGAGGACGAAATTATTGTAAGGGGGGAAGATTGTAATAACCCCAATTTTTTGTAAATTGATTGAGAAAAATCAATAAAGTTTGAGTTTCAGATATTTCGGGCTGAAATATTAGGGTTATTTAAAATATACTTTTTATAAAAGTATAATCAAATAATAAGATATGTAAAATTGAAATTAAACTCAGCAAACCCTTCAAAATGACTGTAAGCATGATAAATTTCGAATTCGGATGAAAAATCCTTAAGTTTTTCATTTTTTTGGACAAAAGGGGTAAAATAGTAATTTTACCCAAAATTCAAAATATTCCAAAAAATCAAAATATGAAACATCAAAATTTAGAATGTACTGAGAAATACGAATCCAATGCCACTAAGTACACTCAAATCCGAGATCATGGGAATAAAACCCAAAGTTTTATGCATAAAGGGCAAAACGGACTTTTTACACCATGTGGGACCCACATGGGGCCCACATGGGGACCACCACGTCCCCAACAACCAATTTGATCAGCAGCCCATGTGAAACATGGGTCAACAAAGATCAGCTAGTCATGGGGAAGAAAAGTTAGGCATGGGAGCATTGAAGACTTTCATGTCATTTTATATTAAAAAAATAATATATTATAATCATGGAAAAAGACCCAAAATGCCTATAAATACAACCCCAAAAATCTTCCAAAAATCCTCATAAAATCCCCATGAAATTATCTTCTATCTCCTTGAAAAATTAGATCTAGAATCCCTCTCCAAGACCCCAAAATTTCCAAGAGTTAGATCTCTTTCCAACTTGTTTTTCTTTTTAGATTAGAACAAGAGACCTAAATTCAATTAGGAACTCTGTTCTAGATGTAATTTGATCAATTCCACCGTCCAAAACATCCCAAAACATCTATTCTACAAAACCCCCTAAGAAATTTCAAGATCCAACGGTTCAAACAACCGTATTTGCAAGAAAGGTGGATTTTAGGCTATATCTTCATCAACAAGGTATTTTTTTAAATTGGGCCAATAAATAAGGTTTTCTCTCCAATCAAGTAAGTGGAAATCCTTTTCATATATTTTTAGTATTTTTTTAAGTAATTTTTATTGTACTGTAATTAATTTTGGTAATAAAAGGTTAAAAATAAAGTAAACAACAGAACCCTTAATTAATGATGATGGAGTGCTCAGATGAAAAATCTGACTCCACCATTCAATCCAAAATGGTCCAAAACGCTTAGGGTAGAAGTTTCAGAAAGATCTGAGCAGTTTTGGACCCTCAATTGAGAGAGATTAATTCTGGTGGGCCTAGATCAAATCTGGAACCTAGGAACGGCTGAAAACTTCAATTTAAGATTGTGGAGTCATATGAACTCCAAATTAAGATCAGAAAGAAGCTATGGAAAGCTTGTAATGTCTAGTTTCTAATGAAGTCATAATATTTCTAAAATTTATTTCTGTATTTTTCTGTATTTCTGAAATAAGTGTCCAATTTCTAAGATCTTCAAGATCTGAGGTGATCAGATCTTGGAAATTTATTTTAACGATGATATAATAATGTAATAAAGTAATATCTATGGTTAATTTGGACAGATCTTGGATAAAATAAGGGATCTACCCTTTATGGTAGAAAAACCCAAAAAAAAAATATACAAAGGGACCCACTTGATCAATGAGATCAAGTGTGATCAGATCTTTGGGAGGGAAAGAATAAATGTTTATATAATGAAATCCAAGGAAATCATGGATGGATTATGATAAAAATAGATCAATGTGATCTTTTGACCTTAATAGAGAAAATTCTCTAAATATAACTAAAGTCCTTAATCAAAGGAAAAGATCTAAGATCAAATGGTTGGATCATAAGTAAAGGTTTCTAAAAATGTAAATATAATTAGTTTCATTTTATATTATTATGTTATAAAGCATGCTAGTATAACATTTAGAGTTTAGTATGATATGTGTTCATTCTTATCATAAGGTGCTAGATTTAATTTAAGTACCTTGCCTCATTTTCATTGAATGTTAAATTAGGTAGTTTTATGCTTTAAATTTATAATTCATTTATGGTTGAATGTTAGTAGTAGATTTACTTGTTATGAGATAAAGAGCATAAAACATCAAAAATGTATTCTAATGAAGTACTTTGGACTTAATTAGTAGGCTATAGTTAGTAGGACAATATAAGGATTATCAAATCCTTAGCCCAAATTAGGAAAAGAATAATAAACCCCATGAATGACATTAAAAATATTCATGGACTTAATTAAAATCCATTAGAAAGAGTACTTAGGGTAAACATGCTTATAGGAACCTTATGAAAGGTTGAGCTATGGTCATTCTAGTGAATGATGAACATAGTGGTTAAGGGGGTTATCTAATAGAGCCTCGCTCTTCCCCTACCTTCTGTTGACGTTTGTGAGGTCTAAACGCCTCCTTACATGAGGATTGAAGTAACCACTTTGTGTTCACCCATTCAACTAGTAAGCCTTAGCTAATTGGAAATAAGAGGAGCAGTCTAGATTTAGGCTTGAATAAGCTACCTTCAACCATGCATATTAACTGGTTGAATAATAATCATAAGAGCATAAAAGGTTAGTAAATTACCTAACCCTAATAAAAACAGTAAGTAAGATAAGGATGATCAAACAAGATCCATTAGATCTTGGATGATCAAGAACAATAAGAATAAGAACACTATATTGTACTTAGTATGTATGTTTAGTAGTATACTTGTTATAGTTCATTAGATTAGATAATCCAAACCCTTGATCAAAGGTGATTCAAGGAAGAAAACCAAGATCATCCTCCATAGGGATGATCCAAGAACTAAACTTAGATCAAAGAAGAACTAGCTGATAGAAGATCTAGGACCTTGATCTTTATCAACATGAGTAGATTATCAATCAAAGGATCTATGAAAGATCAAGATCAAGGAGATGAACATACAAAGACTTAGAGATAGAAAAATACTTAGATATGAATGATCTAAAGATCATTCTAAACATTAGATCTAGTGATCAATAGGATTGTTCATAATTTATATATTGACAATATGTATGGATGTACAGATTACATACATCGGTCAAGATCATGGAAGATTGGGGAAATGAGATCAATCCTTAAAGGTAGGAGGATTTGATGAATGCATTTACATGAGTTATTCATGATTGTACTCATGATCTTATGTTGACAAGAGTAATGATAATACTTGTAGTAAATCTCTTGAAAACCTTATGATCCAACCAAACACCTATAAGATGGTTAAGGACTAAACTATAAGTGAATAGGGAACTAGAAAATATTTCAGCCCTAAGTAAACAGACATATGGTCTGATATATATGAAATCTATTTTACATACAAGCTTGGAGGCTTGTGAGTTTGTTTTAATAGGCATGAGCCTAGGGGATGCTATTGCTAGAGGAGTTATGAGGGTTTGGCCACCCGCTCCTTGAAATTTGATGATATGATGATACCTTGCCCAATGAGAGGCTAAAAGTCTGGTGGTGGCAATTATGGGAAGGCCACCACTGTGAAAGTCTTGCCCCCCCATACGGGCAGTGACATAATATTTTCCACCGTGGTATCAGTGGTGAACAGGGCAGTTATCCGAGCGCGCTAGTACGGATTAGGACTGCAAAGATAGCAACCTTTCTGATTATTTTGCACTATGATGCATATGGGAATAGGCATAGTGAAATGCCTTATGTTATAGCATTATGAAATGCTAGGTAATTGTATATTACCAATGTTTCCCAAGAAGGGAAATTCCCAGTATGAGATTAGCTGTAATAGTAAATTCTCAAAATGAAGAGAATTAATCAGCTTAGTTGGGAATGATATTTGACTCTTTTCACGAATTTAACTGGTTTACCCATGAAGGGTATGTATGTATATAGATATACATAACTTACAAAGTAAAGAGTATGTTTGAGGATAATGAGATTATGAAGTATTGGAATTACATTGTCAATTATTATGTTTCTTGAATCCCCTACCAAGCATTGCTTGCTGAGATATTGTACTTGTTGCAATATCTCAGATCCAGGAAAGGAGACTTAGGAGCTGAAGACTATAGAAGACTTGAAGAGAATAATCTTCAAGGTATACCCCTGAAGACATGTATTTTTATTTGTTAAGTGTTTTATTGTATGGTGAGCTTGAGTTTTGGATTATGTAATTTGGATAAGTATTGTACTAGATTTGGTCAGATCTTGTGAACCACTGGATGGATCCTGGAGTTTAATAAAAGTATATTCCTTCAATGGAATTTTATTTTGTACACAAATTGTACTTATGTTATGTATGAAGTGGTGACTTGGGTTTTCAAAACAAGTTCTAAAGAAAAGAATTTCCGCTGCTTTGTTTTGCGAAAAATTTTTACACTCTTAAGGGCCCTGCCTTTCAAAATACTTTACAAATCATGTTTTCAAAAACCTGGGTCATCACAAAAGGAAGGGTGAAATTTTCGTGAAATGATAGATGTATTTAAATAGTAAATATTATCATTCCATTATTAAATAGTAAAAGAAAGGTTTTCTCATAGAGTAGGTCTGCTCTATAATCCAGCACAACACCCCTCCCAAGTATAAAGATCCTGAGCAGTCAACTATTTCATGTGTGATAGAGGAACAAATTATTGATAGAGAGCACTACTTGACATAGGACAAGTGTAAACTAATTGCCATACTATGTCTATGTGCAATTAGGATTGGACCAAATGAGGCCTACCATTGCCTCATTATATTTAGTAGATAGATTAGTAAAAATTTCTCAGGCTATGGTAAAAGATGTTTTGGTGCAAGTTGGAATTTTTTTTATTCATTATGGACTTTTTAGTTTTAAACACCCTACCTATAGCTGATCTTGGTAGCCAAATACCATTAATTTTGGCATGGTCATTCTTGGCCACATCTAATGCAATTATTAACTATGGGAATGGAATCATGAAATTTTCTTTTGGAAATATGAAGATTAGTGTGAATATTTTTAATGCCAAACAACATATAGACTCTAAAAACACTTATGAAGTCAACATGATTGAGAGTTTGGTATATGATACCTTCATTATGACCTCTCACTCTGATCCACTAGAAGCATGTATATCCCATTTTAATGGGGATTTTGATTTAGAAAATTCTATCAGTGATGTAAATGCACTCTTAGATGTAATTATTATCTTAGATACTTCTAGATGGAAGGCTAAAGTGGAACATCTAATATTTTCTAGCACTACCATTGTACCATCTACTAAGAAACCCCCTACTCTAGACCAAAAACATTACCCAATAGATTAAAATATGCATTTTCAAGTCCATTTGAGACCCTACCTATAATAACCTATAATAATTTCTTCTGACGTAGACAACTATAGTAGAGTAAGCTACTTAATGTTCTTCAATAATATAAGATGGGTATAGGGTGGTTGATAGCACATATTAAGAGAAATAAGCCCCATAATTTTCACCATCAAATTCATTTGAAAGATAATGCTAAATCATCTAGGGATATGCAAAAGAGGCTACATCCTAATACGAAGGAAGTAGTTAGAGTGGAGGTTCTTAAGTTATTAGATGTTGGATTTATTTATCCCATCTCATGTAGTTCTTAGGTCAACCCAGTTCTTCAAGTTGTATCTGAGAAATCAAGTGTCAATATAGTAAAAAATGAGGATAATGAATTAGTCCCCGCCAGCATGACCACTGAGTGGAGAGCTTGTATTAATTATCAAAAATTGAATTTAGCCACAAGGAAAGACTGCTTTTCTCTTCCTTTCATTGACAAAATTCTAAAAAAGTAAGCTAGACATGAGTACTATTGTTTTCTAGATAGATATTATGGGTATAACGAGATTCTAATAGCACCATAAGATCAAGCGAAGACCACTTTGACTAGTCATTTTGAAACTTTGGCTTACAAATGCATGCCTTTTGGGCTATGCGATGCACCTGCAACTTTTCAAATGTGTATGATGTGTATATTCTCCAATATAGCTGAAAGAGTTTTTGAGCTATTTGTGGATGATTTTCAGTATTTGGGTCATCTTTTGATGAATACTTCGCCCAAATATCCTTAGTATTAGGGAGGTACCTAATATATATAGAAATGTTACACACATACCTCTATATTTAGTAGGTTTTAGCCCAAAATTTTTCATAAATATCACTAATTACGGTTAATTCTACATTGTATATGTCTAAGGTACAAATGAGAAAAAAGGTTTCTTTTTTTGCAATAAAAACACTAAAAACTACAAGGTTAGTGTCCGAGCTACATCATCAACCCACATGTTAAACATGAAGTCTAGGATTCCAAGCTAATAATTGGATGCCTAGAGTAGTCAGAAACCCTAAGTAAAAGATCAAGCCTTATCCATTCAAAATAGGGTGTTCATATCAAAAGCAAGGTAATTAAAATTCTCATGCATGCATGCGAGCTGTTCACCACCTTGGGAAGCTTCTAAGGGAACCTCAAATGACATACATTAGATACACATACGGTGGATGCTTCTCTAAAATAAAATAAATCATAAGACTAGGGCTTGCATGAGATACATTCCCTACACTCTGTCTCCTGCTCAGCCAAAAGAGGAGACGACTTTAAGGTGGATGAATTTTTCATGCAAGGTAGTATTTCCCCATTAATTCAAAGCTTTTACTTGAAAAAAAACTAAGGAGAAATGGTGGAGAAAATAAAGGAGGTGAAGAAAGAGACAATTTAATAGGAAATCTGTAATAACCCCATTTTTATTTTTATTTTGTAAATAGATTGAGAAAATCAATAAAGTTTGAGTTTTCAGAAATTCCAGGCTAAAAAATTAGGTCATTGGAAATTCTCTTTCTATAGAGATTAAAACTTGATTTCAAACTTATAAATTATGAATGTACTCGAAAAACTAATCGAAATGACACTAAGTACGTTTAATTCCAAGTTAAAATGAAAAATCTCTAATTTTCTCCATTTTTATGAATAAAAGGATAAAATAGTAATTTTACCTATAACCAAGATCTAAGACCTCAATATTTAGAATGTACTCAGAAATACAATTCCAATGCCACTAAGTACGCCCGTTTCCAAGTTTGGGGGAATAAAATAGATTTTTCTCCATAAAAGGGTAAAATGGTCTTTCACACCTTTGTGGGGCCCACAAATGAATCCAACTACAAGAAAACATGTAATGAGTGGTTAAACCACTACCAGCTGATAGTGGAGGATCCAATGTTAATTTAATATTTAGAAGAATTGAAACATAATTATTACAAGTAATTATGAAAAATGCAAAAAAACCTATAAATACACCTCCAAAAATGTTCATTAAAATTCCCACAAAATCATCTTGCTGAATTTAAAAAACCAAATCTAGATTCCTTCCAAAATTTTCCAAAATCTCTATTCTTTCACTTTCTCTCTCCTCTCTCAAGATTGGAACAAGAGACCTAAATTCAATTAGGCACTCTGTTCCAGATCAAAACTCATAAACCTCACCATCCATACTACCCTAGACTACATTATCTACAAAATTCCCAAATAAATTTCAAGATCAAATGGTGAAATCAACGGGAAATCACAAAATGAACAGTTATCAGGCCATCTTATCATCAAAGGGATATTTATTTAAAATTGGGAAATCAAGGATAAGAAACCTTAATTTCTGGATGATGGAAGGTTGAGATGGAAAATCTGAGCCATCCAATCTATCTAAAAGGGTCCAAAATCCATAGGGTAGAATTTTCAAGAATTTTTATTAAGTTTTGATCCTTTAATTGAAGAAGAATTGATTGGACGGTCCAAAATAGACTGTCCGATCTTCCTAAGAAGATCAGCATCCCTGGATGCTGCTGTGGGACACCACATAGAAACACGCCATGCTGAGAATATCTCCATGCATGTGCATCGCATGAGACGCCATCCCAACAGAATGACCGCGCGGCGATGGTTCTGCCCCAACTTGATTTGCTCGACTGATCATAACCATCCCATTCCACTGGGCCTAGATCAAATCTGGACCCTCAGAATGACTATGAACTTCAATCCTTAATTGTGGAGTCATCTGAACTCCAAATTAAGATAGGAAAGAAGCTATGGAAAGCTTGTAATGTCTATTTTCTTTTGAAATTGTAAAATTGATAAGATACTTCAAGAAACTTTCTATTTTTAGGAATTAAGTTTCTAATTTTAATAATTTTTAAGATCTGAGATGATCAGATCTTAAGGATCTAATGCAATGATGATATAATGTTGAAATCAATTAATAACCAAGATTTATTTTCACAGATCTAACATAAAATGAGGAATATACCCTTTATGGTAGAAAAACCCTAAAACTACAATGAGACCCACTTGATCAATAAGATCAAGCATTATCAGACCCTTTGGATGGGTTGTATGAATGGGATTATGATGAAATCCAGTTAGATCATGGATTAAATGTGACAAAAACAAGTGGATATGATCTTTGGATCTTAATGGAGTAAAAGCCCTAAATGTAATCAAAACCCTTGATTAAAAGGAAAAGATCTAAGATCTAATTGTTGGATCATAAGTAAAAGTTTCTAATAATCTTAATCTAATTAGTTTTCTTGTCTTTTATTTGATAATAGAATTTCAAATGTGATTTATGTTATAAATTAGGAAGCATGATAGTATAATTCTTAAATGTTAGCATGCTATGCTCTATATGTTATTAGATTGTTATAATCGGTTGGTAGATTTAATTATCCTAGGACCATGTTAGTTTAAATTTGAGATTTTAGCATGATTCCATTTGATTAGTAGTAAATTTCATATATTTCATAACTTAGGATCATGCTAGTTTAAGTATAGTTTTATTTCATTTGGTTAAGTTACATTCATAGGAAGCATGCTAGTATAAATAGTTGTTAAATTTATATTGGGTTTATGCTTTAAAGTTTATGATTTATCTATTGTCAAATTTTATTAGTAGATTCAAATGTTAAGTAGTTGTGAAGATATATTGAGCATAATCACCAAAAACATAAACTAATGGAATATAGAGATTCATGGATGATTAAAATGAGTGAATGACTTTGACTTAATATTAGTAAGAGCTATAGTTAGTAGGACAATATAATAGTTATCAAATCCTTGGCCCAAACTAGGAGAATAATAAACCCCATGAATGACATTTTAAATATTCATGGATTTAATTAAAATCAATTAGAAAGAGTACTTAGGGTTAAAATGATCATAGGAGCCTTATGAAAGGTTGAGCCAATGTCACTCTAGTGAATGTTGAACATAGTGGCTAAGGGGGTTCTCTAATAGAGCATCGCTCTTCCCCTACCTTCCATTGACATTTGTGAGGTCTAAATGCCTCCTTACATGAGGAATGAAGTAACCACTTTGTGTTCAACTATTTAGTTAGTAAGCCTTAGCCAATTGGAAATAAGAGGAGCAGTCTAGGGTTAGGATGAAATAAGTTAACTTCAACTAGTAAAACATTAAGTAGTTGAATAATAATAAGAAGAACATAAAAGGTTAGTAAATTTATCCAACCCTAATAAAAATATGTAAGTAAGATAAGGATGATGAAACAAGATCCATGGGATCTTGAATGATCAAAAATAAAAAAAAGAAATAAATACTTCTTGATGATATATATATATTTCTTGCAATTTAGATAAAATACAATAGAAGATCTTAGATCAAATAGAAGGTCTGAACCCTTGATCAAATATGATTCAAGGAAGAGAACCAAGATCATTCTCCTAAGGGATGATTAAACAACTAAACTTAGATCAAAGAAGAACTAGATGATAGAAGATCTAAGCCCTTGATCTTTATCAACAAGTATAAATTATTGATCAAAGGATCTATGAAAGATCAAGATCAAATAAAGGAATACACAAATGAGGAAGACGGATCTAGATCCTTTATAACAAAGGACAAGATTAGACAAAGAATATAGATAGGATAAAAAATATAGGATTATTCAGATTTTATATATATTGACAGTATGTATGGATTTACAAATTTCATACATCAGTCAGGATTATGGAAGATGTGAAGAGAAGGATCACTACTCGAGGGTAGGAGGATTTTATGAATGCATCTACATGGGATGTACATGTTGAATACATGATCTTATGTTGACAAGTGTAATGTTAATACTTGTATTAAATCTCCTGAAACTCTTCTGATCCAACTAAACACATATGAAGTGCTTAAGTTAGAATTGAGGAAAAGACTCTATAATAAATATGAAACTCAAAGATATTCTAGCCCTAAGTAAATAGAAAAATTATTTGATACGTATGAAACCTATTTTACATACAAGCATGGAGTCTTGTGGTTTTGTTTTAAATAAGCATAAGCCTAGGAATCCTATGCTAGGGGAGTTATGAGGGTTTGGCCACCTGCTTTCTAAAATTTGATGATATGATGATACCTTGCCCTATGAGAGGCTAAAAATTGAGTGGGGCAATTATGGTAAGGCCACCACTGTGAAAGTCCTGCTCCCCATATGGACAATGACATAATATTTTCCACCATGGTATCAGTGGTGAACAGGGCAATTATCCGAGCACACTAGTACGAATCAGACTGCAGCATGGTACTCCTTTGATTATTTTGCACTATGATGCATATGAGATAGGCATAGTGAAATGCCTTATGTTTTGGCATGATAAAATGCCAAGTAATTGTATATTACCAGTATTTCCCAAGAAGGGAAATTCCCAGTATAGGACTAGCGAAAATACTAATTTCTCATCGTGGAAAGAATGAATCAGTTTAGTTGGGAATGTTATTTGACTACTTTCATAAATTTGATGGATTTATCCATATACATTATGTATGTATAGAGATGTACATATATGACAAAGTAAAGAGATTAATACATGAGTATGTTTATGAATAATGGGATTATGAAGTATTAGAATTATAGTGTCAATTTATTGTGCTTCTTGAATCCCCTACCAAGCATAGCTTGCTAAGATATTGTAAATGTTTGAATGTTTACAATATCTTAGATACAGAGAAGGAGAGTTAGGAGCTCAAGACTGAAGAAGACTTGGGAGAATAATCATCAGGGTATACCCCTTGAAGATATGCATTTGGTTTTGTTTAAGAGTATTGTATTATAATGAGAGTTTCATTGTATGGTGAGCTTTGAGTTTTGGATTATGTAATTTGGACAGTTATTTTAATGGATTTGGGCTGTACTATGAACTACTGGATGGGATTTTGAAATTTAATAAGAGTATATTCCTTTAATGGAATTTTGATCTTGTACAAAAATTCTACTTATGTTATGTATGAAGTGATGACTTGGGTTTTTCAAAACAAGTTCTAAGGAAAAGAATTTTTGCTGGTTTGTTTTGCTAAAAAATTTACTACTAAGGGCCCTACCTTTGAAAATGTATTACAAAATATGTTACAAAAGCTTACATCATCACAAAATCTATGGCTGAAAATCATCTCAGTTTTTAAGCACGTAAAGGTCAAGATCCATCCTTATTGAAGCATATCCTAAGAAATTAATGAACACTCACTCAAACAAGGATAAACTGATGAGAAGATAGGCTTCAATGAAATCTAGATTGAATCCCATTAGTGAAGATTTTTTCGATGGCTGCCCACCTACATTTTAGCAAAAAAAATGTCCACTTAAAATGGGGGAGATGTCCCACTCTCCCTGATCACCATTGTGTAGAGAAAATAATGATGGGATGAGAGAATAAGAAGGAGAAACCAAGAGTGAACTAGGAAATTTCAAAGGAGTCTAGGCTATCCCCTCTAAGGCATTTCAATCCAACAGTGGAGTGAAAAATAGTCCCTAAAGAAGATCTTTTTGGATAAGAAAAGACTAACAAAATTTCATCCACTCAAGCTAGGACACGAAGAGCCAATCGTAGGAATGAAGCAAAGAAAAGCGACAAAGCCTAGCCACCACCCACTCTATAAGAATTCAAGGAAAAACACTAAGGAGGAAAGATCGCCATTGCATAATTCAATCTAAAGGTCTAGCTTTCTTTCAAACTTTCTAAATTCCAAACACACACACACCCAATGCAGTACATGCCTCCTCCCTAGGCTTTCTATTTCCCACATCACCTCCTTGATTTTCTCCACTTCCTTTCTATCTTTTTCCTTCTCACCTATCCTCTTTCCTTTCCCACCTTATCTCTTTCCACTTAACCATATCTCCTTCATTCCACCATCCATCCCACGTCCCATATTCACTTGCATTTTATGCCCCCTCTTTCCCTTATTCATCTTATTTTCATTCAATCTTTAGCCATTTTTCCTTCCATCCCTCCCTTAGAACCTAGCCATTCACTACTTAAGCTTTTCTCTTAGAAAATCTATATATAGAGGTGAAAAAGAATGAACAAGGGATCTCTTACTCTTTCCTAGACTTGAAAGATGAAATTAGGAGAAACAAGGGGAGAGAGATAACTCTTTCCAACACTTCCCCTCTATCCACATGTCCACATCCATTGGAGAAGAGGTAAGGGTCTCATCCATCCCCAGTTCCATTTCTTTTTTTCCTATTTCTTCTTCTTCCATTCTCTTCATCATCCCCCTACTCTCATTCCCCCTTTGCCCTTGTGTACCCCATTCATCTTCACCCTTACACACCGCATTCATCTCTTATAGGTTGCACCCACAACCCTTACATGCATCCTCCACTCCTCTTTTCAATTACACGCATTCTCCCATTTTCCAATTACACGCATACAACTCTCCACCACCCTCCTATTCTAAGTTGCACACACTCTTTTCTTCTTAAACCCTCACATGCATCCATCACCTCCCTCCTCTTTCTAGCCTTCCTCCATTTCTATTTTCATTTTTGGGATATAAGAATAACGATGAAAAAGAAATAAATCTTCTACCACTTCAATGGTAACCAAGGATTCCTTCCAATCCTAAAGCATGGTTGATGAAATCAAGTCCATCCAATAAGCCATCTATTCCTAGCTAAAAGCATCGTGCTAGAGAATAAGAAGATTTGCATGTAAGTACATACTTCCTTCATCATCTCCTAAGGCTAGAATTGGTGGGTCCTAATTGAAGGGCCACTATCTCCACTTTTCTTTTCTCTTATTTTGGTTCTTTCTTAAGTAAGGGTGTCTCCTTCTATGTCTATTTCCAGCTTAAGTTGAACAACTCCTTCCTCCTCTTGCTTTCTCCTTAAAAGGCTACCCTCTTTATAGTATTTCTAGCTAAGGAGAAGGACAAATTTCTTTTACTTTTTTCACCCCACCAGCCTTCTTTTATCTTCTCTTAAGGGCGGTACTCTTTGGATTTGAGACTTGAACTTTGGGTTAGTGGCATGTTAGGTAAAGATGAGAAAAGCATAGTGGTAGCTTTAGTGTAATATGGGTTAAGGAGAAGTGTACAGGCCCTTGTTGAGTGACACAACAAGAAGGCTATAAAGTAGAATTCAAGCCTAGGAAAAGAAGCAGACATGTAAAGAGCCTAATTGGGTGACACAACTAAGGATTCCTGCAATGTCTTCAAAGGAAATTAAATTGCTTTATGTCTTTTCCTTTCTTTTGTTTCTTATGTAGCAATTCCTTACAAACAATCCATTAATGAAATATTTGTTTCTCTTTTATTATTTAGTTTACTTTCCTTGCTTGTTTTATTTCTTTATTTATTTAATTGCTTAGTTTATTTGCTTAGAATCTTTACTTTTCTTAATCTTTGATTGGTTAATTTAATGTAAAAGTAATTCAGGTTTTAATTAACTCATTTATTAAAGAGTTCTCATGGGATCCACTTGTATTTTTTCCTCCTTTACTCCAATAAAACCATTAATTATTAAAACACATTAGTGCCAAGAGAAAATCTAGTGCTAACCTGGGAAAAATGTCATTTTAAGGTAAAAAGTGGAATTATTTTAGGGTATTTTGCTGATTTGCCACTAAGTAATTGCATTTTTGAGAAAATATCCAAACATTTATACATTTTTCCAATTTACCACAAAGTATTCCAAAACTTTGCCAAAATGCCACTCTGTTAACATTCCACTATTAGTTTTTCTCAAATGGTCAAAATACCCTTGTCTTCTTCCTTTGTAAACCTTGAAAACAGGTGATTGATCATTTGTGGAAGTTAAACCCTGAAAACAGATGATCGATCATCGACACTGAAACCCATATTTTGCTCTGATCAATCTCCGGCCTTGCTTTGCCCAAGCTCCACCCACGCTTAGGCACGCCTCCTGCTCATGCTCTGCCCACACTTAGGCACACCTCCTACCTTAGCTCCTCTCACCCTTGTTTTGCCCATGATCTAGCATGCCTCCATCGCATGCTAAGCCCATGCTTGCTCTACAAAGGCAGTGCAAATGGTTTTGTCAAAATATGTGCACGTATGATGTGTTTGAGTCAACAAGGAACCTGCTAACTGCCATTAACTCACCTAAATTTACTTTGTTGTCCTCTACATGAGTCTTTGACTAGTTTTAGGTTTTAAAAGATTTTTGTACTATAATGCTAGCATATTATTACTATTCAAAGGTCTAGTTAATCATGTTTACTTTATTCTCTTCTTATTCAATGGAAAAAGTGCTTGCTCTACACTAGGCGATTTTTTTCCATTCATCGGGTGGGAATTATAGACCAAATCCTGTATGACATAGAGGCATGGTCTGCACATTATGCTCAACTCCATCAATCCCGCTATTTGAAGAGGCAGAGCACATCAAATTGTTCAAATGTTGATGGCTGAGGAAGGCCTATTTGTTTAATTACATTACCTTGTTAACAAATATCTCCCATGAACATTTGGTGCAATCCCTTTATATATCAGAAGTTGGAGTTGCCATACATTGGCAATCACAATTATAATCACAGTAGCAACTTCCTTGGACATTCAAATGGAGCAGTGAGCTAATCAAAGCATATGTCTATGACCCATATTGAACCTTCGTAAGAACTACACCATATTAGCTTATTACAACTCAAAGATGCTATCCCAGTATCATATTCATCCATGGAACAAACTTAGGTAGTTTTGAGTTTGTATGTTTAGCGTCACAAAATTGGAGGTGCTTAACAAATTAACCAATTCTATTTCTGATGATTCCAGAAAAACACTAGAGATATACATACACATGCTTTTTCATAAAAGCATGCAGAGATCAAATTGAGATTCTGAAGAGTAGGATAAATGATGAAGACAAGAATGGGATTTCATGTTCATGGCTTGCTATATGGGAAAGTAATTCTCATGCTGATCTTGTTGCACATAGACATGGTGTGGTATGGTTAATAGCCTTCTTTCTGCCTTTGTAGAGCAAGTGCGGGTTGGAGGCATGCCTGATTGTGGGCAGAGCAAGGATGGGAGGAGCTAGGGTGGGAGGCGTGGGCAAAGTGCAGGCAGGAGGTGTGCCTGAGCTTGGGTGGAGCCTAGCCAGAGCAAGGCCAGAGACTGGTCGGAGCAAAATATGGGTTTCAGCATCGATGATCAATAATCTATTTTCAGGGTTTAACTTCCACAAACAATCAATCACCTGTTTTCAGATTT
Source organism: Warburgia ugandensis (assembly GCA_035236585.1). Classification (NCBI taxonomy): domain Eukaryota; kingdom Viridiplantae; phylum Streptophyta; class Magnoliopsida; order Canellales; family Canellaceae; genus Warburgia; species Warburgia ugandensis. The sequence continues at coordinate 53,663,222 of CP141128.1, read as the reverse complement.
TACAAAGGAAGAAGACAAGGGTATTTCAGCCATTTTACAAAAAACTGATGATGGAATGTTAATAGTGGCATTTTGGAAAAGTTTTGGAAAACTTAGTGGCAAATCAAAAAAATGTAAAAATGTTTGGATATTTTGGCAAAAAACGCAATAACTTAGTGGCAAATGGATAAAAAAAAAAAAAAAAAAAAACATTATTTTAGGACACATAATGTCGCACAATGGTATAATGGTTGACAAAGCCAAAGTGGATCTTATTTTTAATCTTCTCCACATAAGATGATGAAGGAGATCTACTCATTTGTGAGCCATTCTGGATTCTACAAATGATTTATCAATGATTTTAGCAAAATCTATAGACCCCTATGTAATTTACTTACAAAGGAGGCATATTTTAACTTTGATGACAATTGTATGAAAGTATTTAAGTGCCTACAGGCTGAACTCACCTCTACACCTATTATTCAACTATTCAATTGCAGTACACCTTTTAAGATAATGTGTGATGCTTTAAAATGAACAATTGATGCTATTTTGGGTCAGCGTACTGCTAAATGTCCCCATGTGATATATTATGCTAGTGAGACTTTAAATGATGCTTAATTTAATTATTGTATAACATAGAAAGAGTTGTTAGTTGTTGTATTTACCTTGGATAGAATTAGGTCTTATCTGTTAGGATCTAAAGTCATAATCTACTCAGGCCATGCAACATTGAAGTACCTTTTATCAAAGAAAGATGTTAAACCTAGATTGATTTAATAGATTTTACTGCTTTAAGAATTTGATATATAAGAAAGCTTCCAAAAATGTTGTAACCAACTATTTATCTAGGTAGAGTCTTCTAGTGAATTTGTACCTATAATAGAATCTTTTCCTAATGAACAACTTTTTTAGCCTTCCCAATTACCTTGGTTCATTGATATGTTCAATTATCTTGACTTGGGTCAAATGCCTAATAACTAATCGAAACACAATAAGTCAAAAATTTTATCTGAGGTTAAGCATTCTTTCTAGGATGATTTTAAGTACTATCAAGATAAAATAGTAAGAAGATGTGTGCCTAATAAGGACCACATTAGTATAAACTCCTTCTCTCATGATCATGCTCGTGGAGACCATTTAGTGCAAGGAAGATCGCAACAAAAATTTTACAAATTTAGATTTTATTGGAATACAATATTCAAGGATTCCCATGCTTATTGATAACATGTGACTGTTGCCAAAAATTGGGAAGTATGGAACATAGAAACATGATGCCTATGAACCCGATATTAATTGTAATAGAACTTTTTGGTGTCTAGGGTATGGTTTTTTAGGGCCATTTCCTAATTCTTTTAGATATCCATACATTATTGTGGGAATAGACTATGTGTCTAGATGAGTAGAGGTAGTAGCATGCAAGACCATGACCACAAATTTATGGTCAAATTTTTAAAAGACAATGTCTTGACACATTTAGGTACTCCAAGCACTATTATTATTGATGGCGGAAAACACTTGCAATTAGGCCTTTAAAGGTTTAATGAAGAGATATAGAGTGATCCACAGAGTTGCAACACCCTATTGTCCACAAACTAGTGGTCAAGTAGAGGTGTCAAAAGGGGAGATCAAGCACATTTTAGAAAAGACAGTAAATCCTAACCATAAGGATTGGTCACTAAGACTCAGTGATGCACCCTGGGTTACCAAACTGAATTTAAGACTCCCTATAGACTAGTTTATGGAAAGGCCTATCATTTGTTGAGTCGGAGCATAAAGCTTACTAGGCCAGTAAACAACACAATTGTAACTACACTAAGGCAGAAAACTCTAATTCCAAGAGTTGGAGGAAATCAGGAGAGATTCTTACAATACAGCTAAGTAATATAAGGATCGGCCAAAAAAGATTCATGATTGATATGTTTTGATAAAATTGTTCACACCAAGTTAGAAGATCCTTCTATACAATTCTAGACTACATCTCTTTCTAGTCAAGTTAAGATCTCGCTAGATCAGACCTTTCATTGTGCCCATTATTTATCCACGTGGGGCATTCGATATTGAGAAAGATGGGTCATGTCCAAGTTACATGGTTACACATTTTAAACTTTCCTAGAGCTCAAAAACCTAGAAGAGGAGGTAATCCCTCTCAAAAGTCATGTTTACCAGGATTGATTCCATACTATGTCTGTTGTACATTAGTGTAGGTTTAGATTTTCCACTTGCATTCACATTCATTGTATATTATTTTGCATCTAATTGTTCATATCAATAGGTTTAGGCACCATCATTGGAGTACAAGGTATAATTCTTCCTATGTTATCTCTCACATTTATTATTTTCTTTATCCATGGTTTTCGATTATAAACATTGAGGAAAATGTTTAATTTAAGTCTAAGGGTGGGGCATTTTCAAAATTTGATGTGTTTATCATAGATTTTCATCAATTTTTGAGTCCTTTACAAGAGTTATTTAAAATAATAATAATAATAATTAATATGGTATTTTTGGAGACTTTTATGGTAAGTTCCCTTCCAATGATGAGAATTTGGATTTTTAAATATTCATTGTTATCTTTGAACATTAGCTTATTAATAGATTTGCATACAATTAGTTCAATCTAAATTTATTTTTCTAAAGTTTTTCATAAAAATTAAACTTCAAATATTTACTGCACAAGTAGCCATATATATATAGTTTAAGTTGAAGAGTAAGTATAACTTAGAGATTAGAAAGAAGATAAGTAGAGACTTATAACCCAAGTGAGATTAGAGGCATTCTATCTTTTTTAGGGTTGTACATAAATTCAAAATTTTCTTTAGTAAACATGATTTTTGTTGGTCTTGTTATTCTTTGTTATGGTCAACTATTGAGAAATTATATAAAAAACTATACCAAATATCTCTTAGGTTTCTGATCATTTTTTAAGTCATATGAAACCTAAGGGATGATAGAGGCCATGTTTGATTAACCCCAAGCCTTAGCCTTCCTTAAGTTACTTCCACTAATTAGACATTTGATCCTTTATATTAAGCCTTTTGATTGATAACCAATTAATCTTTACCCATATTTGACCCATATAATATATTCATTTCCTATTGTTTTGGAAATATTTAGAGATTGGATAAATATCTTGTAGAAAAAGTGTGAGCAACATAGTTCAAGAGGCGGACATCAAAACTTCTTCATAGAATGAAAATGCAAAGATAGAAAAAAGGCTATAGTAGAAGGAAAAGAAAAGAAAAGAAAATAGTCAGTGGGAATGTTCACTCACATGTGTAAAATAGAAAACGTTTACACATTCTTCCAAATACCTATGTTTACCCTTATATCACTTCCTTTGATAACCTTGTCCTAAGCCTTTATTTTGTCCTCGTGAAAGCCCTAACTTGATCTTAGATAATTGTATGAATTGGACGTGGTTATGAATAAATTGGGATTCTAGTCAAGTAAAACATCCTTTCAGTGAGACCATAATCAGATTTTTCTTTTTTGTAAGTTTTGCTCTTTTGTTGGAAATATGTGAGAATTTAGCTTTGATGAACATTATTCTACGCACATATTTAAGAGAGTACTACCTATTTCTAATCGACTTCTTTCTCAGTGTCAATTATATCGTATGAGATTTGAAGTCAAAGTATACTTTTGGATTGTATTTTTTGTTGTATTTTACATAGAGACTAATAATTATGTATATATTGGATATATTCAAACTCTCACATTTTGAGGTATTTTTGACAATGGAATGTATTTAACATAATAAGGCTAGGATTGTGAATTGTCATTCATTTTCATTAACACACTAAAATTAGATATTGAACATTACATGGAAGAAAATTCTCTAAGATAAATGAAGGAATTTTTGTAAATGGCTTTTGAAAAATGTTTATGAGTATCATTTCTAAAAACCCTTACAAGAATATAACTCATCCACCAAGGGTAGCCTAGGAATTTATAGATTTTCTAACATATGCTAAATATGGATGATAGCACCTTTAGAAGTGGTTAGGATTTTTATATTTTCCTTCTTTATTTTTTATTTTTGCAGTTTTCTCAAGGGCTAGCAAAAATGGAATTTTGAGGTATTTAATATATTTATAAATATATCATATAATAGCCCTATATTTAGTAGTATTAATAATGAATTAACCTTAAATATCACTAAGTAGGGTTTATTTTAATTATTTTGCAAGATTAGGGTACAACTAAGAGAATTACTAATTTTAGACACTCAAAGCCCTAAAATATAGTCCAACCACCATTCAAGAAAAGTCATGGACTCACATGCCACAAATCCTAAAGTCAAAATTTTCAAAATGCCAAGGGAGTGCAATTATCAAATTCAGCACTACTAGCATTAACGATTGAAACTAGTGCAAGAGAAGGTGTCTACATTAAAATACAAGGTAGTAAGCTTTCAATACATGCATTCATGCATTCCACTACCTTTGGAAGTTTTTAGGAGAAGCTAAAATGATATACACTAAAGACAAATGTGCATGGACAACCAAGCAAAATCTGGGATTCACTAGCATAATTCTCAACCACTCTCTTTCTTACTTATTCAAGGAAGGGACCCACATGGAATTACAAGTTTCACACATATGGGAGTACATGATACATGTTGATTACATGTTTTTGGATGTAGAAATATAGGAAAAAAAAATAAAAAAATTTGTTCAAGGAAGAGGAGTAAAAATGGGAAATCCATGATCACAGTTTATCCTAACTTCTAAAAGATTAAAGGCCAAGATTGTCTCTGCATCAAGGCTAGCCTAAAGAACCAATAAGAAAAGACTTAAACTAAGGAGGACCAATGAGGAGAAGTCATTCCAAGAAGACAAGACTTAATTCTCATTAGAGGAGATTTTTTTAGTGGCCTGTATTGTGTCTTAAATAATACTGTAAGTGCACAGCTCCATTGGAGTATAGAATCAGTAAGTACAGGTCGATCATATGAAGAATCTTTGATAATAGAGTTAATTAGAATTTAAATCATCTTACTTGAACCTAGCCATACCAATCAAGAGAAGGACAATTTATCATTAAACTAAATTAGAAGGTAACCCTAAATCGGAAAGCAAGTAATTAAAGAAATTAAGAACAATCTAAATAAGCAAGGAACAAAACTAGGAAAGTTTCTAAAACTACAACTAACTAGAAAGAGAAACTTCCTAAAATTACCATTAACTGAAAAAGAAAACTATCTAAAACTACAATTAACTAAGAATTAAGGAAACTATGTAAACTACAAGTAACTTCACATTAAAGTAACTTTCTAATGCTATAGTAACTAGAAAAAGAAAGTAAGGAACAAATTAACTAAGAAAGGGGGAAAAAAAAACTATTTCATTAATGGCCAAATTACAAAGAATTGTTATATAAGTAAGGAAAAGAAAGCATGTAAATAAAGAGTTATTATCCTTCAAATATGGGCTTGAATCGCGCTATAGGGCCCAAATGTTATGTCACTCAATAGGAGCTTATACACTTCTCTTCAATACAATAAACACTAAATTACCACCAAGCTTTTCATCCTTTGCATGCCAGCTTGCCACAAACTAGAAAATTCATCCAATGATCCTTAGGAATGAAGTATTAGTGCAACCAAGAAAATTCGAGTCCTCACACTTTTTTCCTAAACAATTACCACCCCAGAAGAAAGAAGAATGATGAAAAAGGGAATACAAGAGTTGATTGCATTTTCCCTAAGCCAAAAAAATTTAAAAGAAAGAGGCCAACTTTAGAGAATTTAGATAAAGAGAGGATTAGATGCCATTCATCTTTAAGGAAGTTGAACCATAAAGAAGGCTCTAACACCTTAGGTTTTCAAAATACATTTTGAAATTTGAGATATCCCTTATTTAAAATTCTTTTTGAAAACAAAACAATGAAAATTTTTTTCATTGAAAGATTTTTTTGAAAATCCCAAATCTAGTTTCTTACACAAACACAAGAATTTTACAGTGAAATGAATGTTTCATTTCCACTTAAAATTTGGTAGATTTTTCTCTATTTTTTAGACATATTTGCACTTCAAGCATGTGTACAGACACTAATAAACAATACAAATAATTTTTAGTGCTTTGAAAATAAATACACAAAACTTATCACTTCCTAGAATCTCCAATACTGTCATATCACAAAACATTCCATTAAATACAAATGAATCCACAACATTAAAGTAAATGTACATTCGTATTCTCCACTGAATCAAAAAGCTAATCTAAGGTTGCAAAGCTCACCATCTAGATACTAAAAAATTTTCATCTTTTGAAATTTCAAACCCTACAACTGCTGTCACATTCAACCTGTTCATCTTACTATTTTAATTCTTCAAATCTAAGACATTGTGAACAATTGCATTGTCTTAGCAGGCTTGCACTTGAGATTATGTCATACTTAATCAAACCTCATCATGTTTTCTAAGTACTCATGCTGAAATTATAATTTCTTAAATCATACAATTATAGAATTAGTTTATATGTGTAATTCGTCATAGTTGTTGAATCATAGTTTATCATGATTTCAATGAATATCATTATTGCCTTATCTTTTCCTGAGGATTTAAACATTCTATGCTTTTATCTTTTCATGAACATTTAATTTGTACTAAGATCATTTTTCATTAATAGAAACATAGGCAATCTTCCTTTATTCACATTTGACAGTTCTTCAAGATCTTTCATCATACATGATTATTCAAGTTATCCCTATAAATGTTTAAGGTATTTGTCATTTGATAGTTAAATTAACTTTTGAAGAGTACTTGTCATTTGATAGTTAAATTAACTTTTGAAGAGTGAGGTATCTAATTTCCTCATTATCATCTGTAAAGGTAGTTATTTAACATATTTCTCTTCACAAACCCAACACAATTTCATATGTAACAATAAATGAGTATATGATCATGCAAAAATCACTCATAAAGCTGAAGTAAGCTGACCATGGTAAAACCATCAAATAAGGAAAAATTGACATGGATTATAATACTAATAACAATGCTACTAGCTAAGTGTAAGTAGCAATGTACAATGTTGATAAAAGATAAATTTAGACAATAAGGTCAAAGAGTATACTATATGCTCAAAGTCTAGTGAACAAAAAACCAGCATTTGATAAATCTTTGATCTAGAAAAAGAAAAATTTGTTCATGGTTTTCGAAGCATAATCAATCAATTCATAAGTGCAAATAGTTCTTTTTGCATCAAATCGAACTAAAATCATAAATGTGAAAATCAATCACACACACGTGAGGTAAAAATCCATGAAAGACTGGTGATCTCAAATCATCTGTAATGTCCAAAAGAATCTAATAAATTTGTCAAACCAATGTACTAAAAAAAAATGAGGTAAAAAAAAAAGTTGTATAATCCTCAATCTAAAATGCACAAATCCATGCCCACATCACCATTGAAAATTGATCGCTCCAATCATAGTGGCATACAGTCCTACCACCCTAGACAAGGTCTAAACTCTCGAGAAATGACCCAAATAACATCATTGCATAGACACCTAAGCTTGTAGCACCCTACCATCACCCACTAGTGACTACCACGGCCTCTACATCTACTCGTGGATACCTACACAAACCATGACTCATTGAACCTCATGGAGGCTACTTGACAACCTCTTAGAGTACTTTCCCATGAAAAGGTACTCCTACTACCCGCCGTCTCCATCGTAGGGCTGGTATCAATATCATCTTAGAGATTACTGGCCAATTGCACCTCCTAATATCAGGTCTCTAAGACTTATAGCAGCACGTAACACACCTGCCATCAGGTCTTACTACCACCCTAGGTGCATAAACTTCTAGCTATTATGATACTCATAGAGCACCTGTCAAGTAATCTAGCACTTCCCACATGCAAATTGTGACTACTCAAAACATTGATGAAATCTATATCTACAAGGATTTACAGCTGCTCATGGAGCACCTACCTAAGCATCAACAAATTCACACGCATCAGGACTTACAGCTACTCATAGAGTGCCCACCCAAAAACATCAATGAAATAATAACTATTAGTGCTTACAATTGCTTGTAGAGCACCTACCCAAACATCAACAAATATGCATCCATCAAGACTGAGGCTACTCATCGAGTGCTACCCAAATCATAAATCACGCACATCTCTAAAATCATTTCATGAAAATAAAATCGCTATTTTAAAGTTTTATGAGAACCCATTTAAATATATTCATTTCAACACATATTCTAGACAAGTTGTAAAAAAACACATATCTTTGTGAGCACACAAAACATGCATACTTTATTCATATATTGGATAATGTTTTTTCCATTCCCAATAGTATGTATCCAATGTAATGATTATAAAAGATAAATCTTTAAGCAACCACTTAAAAAATCTTATCACTAAGTGGACCATAATTAAACTTGTGATAAAACTTTAATCAATAAAGACACATATGTTACAACTTAAGGTCATGTCATGTAAATATCTATTGCAAGTCCATAACATTTAGAATATTCTTTCCAGGTTTAAATGTGAATCATTTCATGTGATTATGGTCATTTCCAGTCCTACATATCAATAGCAAATTCAATTTCAATGAAAAGTAGTCAAATCATGTTCAAGTGAACCTAATTAAGGGCTACTGCTTACACATTTTTTATTCTGTCTCTTCATTTTGAAGACCTTAGGATATTCCCTCAACATCTATTTATCAATAAAAACTATGAGTTAATATATTAAATTCTCTTCTATCTTAGAACCAATCATTTCATCATTCTTGAGTCATTATGTTGCAAGTATGACATCTTCTCACATATTTTCTTTAAGTCTTCCTATAGTTCAAAATCTTGTGAGCTACTCTGAAATCTTTACTTTATTATTAATATACTTATTAATATTTCATACTATTTAGGGCATTCCAAATATTATAGTATCATTATACAAGTCCTTATGTCTTAGTATCATATATAAGATTAAACCATGTTTAAGGTATTACAATGTCCATTTGATGTAAACATATGTTCAAAATCAGGATAGGCAGTCTGGTTACTCATTCTTCTTAATGTTATAATTCAGATAAAAGAAGTGTTTTAGGTTCCTTCCACATCTATAGCTAATTCGGATGTATATCATGCTTTTAAGTATTATCATTGGCTAAATGTATACATATACTAAGTTCTAGTCAATGAGTATGGTTCCATTCTTTTGTTTGGGCATTATAAGTAGGGTCGTAGTAAGATTTTCTATTTAAATTACCATTCCATTTCCAATTTGATAATTTAAAAGGTGTCACGAGATAACTTCTAAATTTATCACATACTTTCATAAATTTAGTAATTAAAGGCAATAATTTCTAAATCGTCATCTGCATTCAATCATTCTTATAAAAACATAGCAATTATTAAACTTCCCAAAATAGCAAATCTTAATCCACTTACCCTATGTGACATTTATCCTTGGTTCTCGGGTGTACTTCCTTTAGGTCAATGTTTTGATTGGCCAACTTGTATGTTTCGTCATTGATCCATGAATGGATGGCTCCAATCTTATTTTTTATGCTGATCAGTGTACCGAGAAAGTAAAGATATGCTAATATGTGGCTCTAAGTATGAAACACTATAGATTAGAAAAAAGATGTGGTGCCTGATCTCATAGATTTGGCATTGTATAGCCAATCAATGATCACATCTTAGGAACGGGCCAGATATGTCATTGTTTTAGGGGTTTAGTGATAGATCTATGGTCAAATGAGAATAAATATTCCAATTAGACATGGATCTAGGAGTATGTTTCACTAACTCATAGTTAGTATAAGATGAACAGTTGGATTTGATCACATACCAGATCACTTGGAGTGAAATATACATCCAAATCAAATTAGGAGCTTATCTTGATTGAAGATCTAAGCACTAAGTGGTTAATTAAGGGTCAGATCATCTCTAAGGGGTGGATTGGTCAAAGATCTGATTATTCAATGACTGATCTAAGATTAGATCACTATAAACGGATTAGAACAACCATGGATCTAGTTTTTGGTGACTGATCAATGATTAGATCAAGGTTAATGGGTTAGAGTGGTCACAGATCAAGGTGTCGGTTACCAATCAATGGCTAGATCATGTTAGGGTTCATAGATTGATCACAGATCTAACTTTTGAAGGCAGCTCAATGGTCAAATCATGATGAATGGTTGAAATAAGTTTTGATCTTCCATTTGGAGCTAGATCAACAATTAGATCATGACAGGATCTACAAAATCTATCACAAATCTATCATTCGAAGATAGATCAATGACTAAATCTTAACGAATGGTGTTGGATCAAGGGTCTTGTCATGATTGATGGTCATATCGTCTGTGATCAACAAATGGACAAATGGGGCTTGCTCCTCGCATTCTAAGTATGGCGACGGTTGCCTTATATCTATAGAAATTCTTCTAGGATAGGCCACAGGAAGGGATCAAAGTTTAAGTGTGGTAGTGGGGCCCATGGGGAGACAAGACTTTCACAGTAGGGCCTTCCCATAATTCTCCCATCTGACTTTTAGCCTCTCTTTGGGCAAGGTATCATAATATCATCAAATTTCAAGAAGCGGGTGACCAAACGCTCATAACTTTCCTAGCATAGCATCCCTAGGCTTATGCCTATTTAAAACAAAACCACAAGTCTTCATGCCTATATCTAAAATACTTCTTGTACATCTTAGATGATCTGTCTGTTTATATTATCATCCTCATATTCAATATCCTTATACTAAGGATATAATCTCATTTTTAAATTTAGGGATCCTCATTTACAATGAATGATACCTATGTTCATATAAGTTTAGGGATTAATCATTTATTGTAAATGATCCCCATTTCCTTTAACCAAATGTTATTAAGTGTAAGGATACTCATTTAATACAAATGATATCTATTATTATTATGTTCTTATCTAAGTTTGGGGGTAATCATAAATGATACCTAGGTATTTATTATGTATTCCAACTAATTTCAATAGTTATTTCTATCTCATACACATGAATTATGATTCAAATGTCACAAAGCATATTATCATCCTTAAGCATTATAATGTTTATGTATAACAACAATTCCACAGACCATAGGTCTTATATCTTAAAGTTCCACCTACCTTCATGTAGTGATCCATCCCTTCAGATCTTCCATGATTGACGTATGTAATATGTAAATACATACATATTATCATTACCTATACAACTTAGATAATCTTATATTTATATTCCTTATCTAATCTTGTCCTTTGATATAAAGGATCTAGATCTGTCTTGTGTTCCTATCATCCATATAATCTATCTTCCTTAGATAGTATTTATCCTATTGATCAATAGATCTAAAGGTTAGAATGATCTTTTACTCTTTTAGATCTAAGTATTTTCTATCTCACAGTCTTTGTGTATCTATCTCTTTGATCTTGATCTTTCATAGATCCTTTGATCAACAACCTATACTTGTTGATAAAAATCAAGGACCTAGATCTTCTATCATCTAGTTCTTCTTAATTATTTGATCATCCCTAAGGAAGAAGATCCTGCTTCTCTTCCTTGAATCATATTTGTTCAAGGGTTTGGATTATCTAATCTAATGATCTAGATTTGTCTACAACATACATTCATGGATACATAATAAAATACAACATTAGTATTCTTATTATTCTTGATCATTCAAGATCCTATGGATCTTGTTTGATCTTGATTATCTTACTTACCATTTTTATTAAGATTAGATATTTTACTAACCTTTTATGATCTTATAATTATTATTCAACCAGGTAATGTTTTACTAGTTGAAGATACTTATTTTATCCTAAGTCTAGACTACTCTTATTTCCAATTGACTAAGGCTTACTAGTTGAATGGCTGAACACAAAGTGGTCACTTCAATCCTCCTGTAAGGAGGTGTTTATACCTCACAAACATCAACGAAAGGTAGGGGAAGAGCAAGGCTCTATTAGAAAACCCCCTTAACCACCATATTCAGCATTCATTAGAGTGACCTTAGCTCAACCTTTCATAAGGTTCCTATGAGCATTTTAACCCTAAGTACTCTTTCTAATTGATTTTAATTAAGTCCATGAACATTTAAAATGTCATTCATGGGGTTTATTATTCTCCTAGTTTGGGCCAAGGGTTTATTATTGTCCTACTAACTATAGCCCTTATTATCATTAAGTTCATGTCATTCATTCCATGTAAATGTCCTTCAACTCTATTTTTCATTTAATTACATTTTCAATGTAATTTACATAACATAAGCATTAAAGCATAAATAAATAAATAAATCTAACAATTAAATCTACTAAGCAATAAAAGACAATTACAATAACATTCAATAATTCAAATGAAAATTTAACATGCCATAACTGTTCATTATGATCCAATGATCATATTTGATTTCTATTCATTTTTCATCCCATTTAGGGTTTAGATCTTGATCGTTCATTTTCCTTTAGATCTAATACATTTTATTAATGTGATTTTATGACTAGATCATTGATGCATCTCATCAAATGATCTGATCCTTCTTGATCCAACTGATCAAGAAGATCTTAAGCCATTTTATCCAATTTAAGGGCATGGATCTTAATCTATCCCAAATTATCATCATCAAGCCCATCAATCCATATGATATTAACTTTATATCATCATCCAAATACATCCACACTATCCAATCATCTTGATCAAATTGATCAAGGAGATTACCATTCACTTTCATGGATTTAGTACTTTTAAGGGTCAAGATCTTAAGATCTAGAAAATAAATTACATCCAACCATTTAATTATTGTAATTATACATTTAGATCCTCATATAAACTATTTTTGAAAGGTCTAATCATGCTTGATTAATCAGATCATGAAGATCCATGCTCATTTTTATGATTTTTCTTCTTTTAAGGCTAGATTTCTTAATTAAACATAGGTCAGTCACTTCTAACCATTGATCCAATTATAAAGTTTGATAATTCCAAATTTCATTGATCATAGGAATTAGTAATACTTTTTTTTGTTAACATAATTTTACATACATCAAAACATAAATTTTCTGAGTTCAGTACCTTATACAAGTAACAAGGAATCTATAACAACTTTTAGATCTAAAATCGGAGCTAAATTGAGCTCTCAATTGAAGAAACAAGGTTTCAATTCAACAAATGGATGGTTCAGATCTAATTTGGGTATACCGGATGTGGGGATGATCAGTGACCTGCACCTATTACAGCCTTTTACTAGTGATTTGAGAGGGGTGACCGACTATGGGCTAGACGATCCAATCTGGATTGTCAGATCACACTACCATGGATCACCATCCAATCCTTAAAATCAAGAGCTGAGATTTCACCTCCCGGGGTTTTTGGGCCCCAGGATTCCATCCAATGGTTCAAAATTTACTTCTGAGCTATCAAAGATGGAGATCTCACCATCCATTGCCAAATCCATTGTTTTCGATGGATCAGTGGCCGGAGGAGATCAGGGATGGTCGAAAATCACCTAGGGGATGCCAAAAATGAAAGGGGGTGAAGTGGTGGCTTACCTTTGCTAGTCTGGTGAAGGATTGTCATCGAAGAAGAGATTTACTACTGAGAAAACCCTAGGTTGCTGGAATAACATACAGAAGCCAAGATCTCCTGTTTCGTTGCTGAAGAAGGTGGGGGACCATGGGGGAAACTCATACCATCTCATTCTAAAGATATTTAACGGTGCAAGATCACCATTTAATAGCCAGATTGGCTAGAATAACTTGAAAATTCCACTGGAGATGGTACTCAGTACCTTGATTGTCTTCGTTATGAGTTTCTTGGCAATCTAGGAGGTGGATCATCCTGAAAACTTAGGGCTTTGTAGATCTGGCATTTCCAACCAGATCCAATAGTGCAGATTTGATTTTAAGGGGTGAAAATCCATGGCTAAGTGGAATAGGATTTCCTGGGAAGAAACCCTGATTTATTGAGGACGACATGTCCCTAGATGCACCCGATGCAGACACAAGGTCATCTGCCTGGGTGCGTCTGGGGACACGCCCATAGAGCATGATAGAGAAGGACAAAAAGAAGGAGAAAATTGATGAGATGGGGAAGGATTCTGGAGCTGAGATTTCATGGCATTGTAGGGGACCTCGTGAGGAAATTTTAGGAAATTTTTTGGGAATTTTTATGTAGTATTTATAGGTGTTTTTGAATTTTTCATGATTACATGTAATTATCATGTTTCAATTCTTTTTATTATTAAATTGTCATTGGATTCGCACTACCACCTCCTTCTCCACTAGTAGCTGGTAGTGGCTTGACTCATGATGGTGGTCTTCCAGACCGTTGGGCCACCTTGTGGGCCCCACATAGTTGTGAAAAGACAATTTTGCCCTTTTAATTCCAAAAATGGAGAAAAATAGGGTTTATTCCTATGAACTCAAAATTGAGTGTACTTAATGTTGTTTTGATTGATTTTAGAAGTACATTACAAATTTTTATGTCTTAGGTCTTGGTTATGAGTAAAATTACCATTTTACCCTTTTATTTATAAAAATAGAGAAAATTCAGGATTTTTCATTTTAACTCAGAATTGAACATACTTAGTGTCATTCTTTTCATTTTTTCAAGTACATTCATAATTTATAATTTTTAAATAATGTTTTAATCTCGAGAAAAAGAGTATTTTCAAAAACCTAATATTCCAGCTCAAAATTTTTTAAAATTCAAACTAAATTGATTTTCTCAATCAACTTACAAAAATTAGGGTTATTATAGTTATGACACGTAGGGTTTTTTGAAAAGTATTTTGTTAAAAAAAATATGATCTTATTTGTTTTTCAAAAAGAATTTTTCATAACAGGGATCCCAACTTATTTAAAAATGATTTGAAAATGTATTTAAAAAACTAGGTCATCAAAGTTGGTATTAAGGCCCAATTTACTTCATTCACAACCAATTCAACAAGTCGACAAAGTCATAATAGTCTATAAAGTGTTGTAGTGAAGGGTGAGTTAGAAGGAAAACTCACACAAATTGTGTTAAGTTTGGAATAGATGGCTCCTCCGAGAAGGACTAGGTCTACTCCCACCACTCTAGCTGTTGCACCTACCAAGTCTTCAAGGTAAGGAAATCAAGTGGTAGAGATTATAGATCAAGTCATTCAAGGTCTTTTGCTACATTTTCAGCAGCAATATGCCCATGCATAGCCTATAGTTGTTTCCAGTGAGTACTCACACATAGTATGTATCAGTTTCTAATGAGCAAGCTAGACCTATAGTAGTAACTAGTGAGTATGCTTAGTCCTAAACATAAATGGTACCGAGTAAAGTGGAAGGTAGCTTAGGAAAGAATCCCAACAAAGTTGATAAGCTACTATATCGGTTTCAGAGGATTGTGCCCTCATTCTTATGTGAGAGTGAATCTAAGGCTGTTGACAAGTGGATCTTTGAGGTGGAGAAGGCTTTTAAGGCCATGGAAGTGCCTGTAAATAAGCAGGTACAAATTGTGATATATATTCTAACAAGAGCAAATTTTGGTGGTAGATTACAAAGAGAACTCATTCTACTAGTGGTATGGCTACCTTGGAGAGTTTTAAGAATGTGTTTGGTGACAAGTACTTTCCACTCCATATACAAAAGGAAAAAGAGATGGCGTTTTTTGCCATAAAGCAAGCTAATCTCAATGTTCAGTAGTATGAGAACCATTTCACTCAGTTGAGAAGGTTTATTCCTAGCATGGTCATGACTAATTCATAAGTTGCAGATCAGTTTGTTTATGGCATAATTCCAATGTTGAGAAATCAACTTTTGTTGACACAACCATCTGCAGTGGCCAAAGTGATTGAGATAGTAGCTATTATGGAGTAGGATCTTAAATGGGATAGGCCAAAGTGGAAGGAGAGTGAGCAGCATGGTAGTGGTTAAAGATACCCCAGTAAGGGAAAGAGGCCCTTCTCTTCTATAAAGCCACACAGAAACCTTGGACAAGAGCAATAGGTTACCAAACAAGGCAGAAGCATTGGGTGGAGATGAAGTCCTAGATCCAAGAGGAACCATCCTGACCAGATATGTCCTAGTACAAGAAGGCCACTGTTCCAGCATCAGCCATTGCAAAGATAGTCATTATGTTACTATGGTTGCAGAGATTCTGGACATTTCCTTAGGGATAGCCCAAGGACATGGGCAGGCAGATAGATAGACAAATAGATAGTGGAGTTTAGATATGTTTTTGTTTTAAATAAACTGGCAAGGGCACAAATCGTTTGCACTATAGCACTCTAGTGAGGCCAATCCCATGAGTGAACTATTGTGATGCTAGTGGTCCCTACCTTAAACAATCTAACCTAGCCAAAATTCAAGTGATTTTTGTCCTAAACTAAGAATGAAAATTAAAACATGAACTTGGAAACTAAGTAAAAACAAGAAATGGAAACTAAGCAAGAACAAGAAATGGAAACTAAGTAAAGACAAGAAACATGTTATATGGAAAACTTTCCTAAAACATACACTTTCTAAAATTAAAACCTTCATAAATTAAAAACTTCTAATTTTATGACTTTCTTAATTAATAACTTTTCTAAATTGAAACTTTCCTAAACTAACATGCATTTAACAAAGGAAAATAAATGCGAAACAAGCATGAATTAATCTATGAAATTACTAAAATAGAAACTTTCCTAAATTAGCACTTCCCTAAACGAGAATTAGAATCTTTCTGAAAAAAATTTAGGAAACTTTATAATGCTAAAATAAGATGCAAAAACAAATAAATAAGGAGATAGAACTAACTTTAATAAGAAAGTAGAAACACGCATGTGAATGGAAACTACAATTAAAGAGACTTTCACTTCTTAAATCCTAAAACTTCCTAAAGTTGGAACTTTCTAAAATTCAACAAAGAAACTTTCTAAACCTACAATATGATGAAAAAAGTGAATTAAATACTAATAAAACTAAATTAATCAACTTAATTAACCAATATGAAAAAGGAATGGGATTTAGAACCATGCACATGGTTTTGGACTGTGTGCATGACTCAAGAGCCCTAAAGATGGTAAAATTTAATGCTCCTACGTGAGTCACTATGAAAACTAACTATGGGATCTAATAAAAAACATGAAAATCTAAATTTGTATCTAAGGATTCAGGAAAATAAGATGTTTTGATCATTGGAATTAAAAAACAAAGTTAAAGAAAAACCAATTTTTAGATTCTGGTACTTAATAATAGTCAACAAATCTTGCATTAGAAAGCTATTGAAAACATAACTTTTGTGGATGAAAACAACCCAGATATAAAGCACATTGATGAAAGAAACATTACATAATAAGAATTCTCACAAAACTTTATTGAATCATATCCAATTTACATCAAAATTATGCGCATAAAACTATCCACAAAATATGAAAAATGTGCCTTTTCTAAAGCCTGGAATCCTATCCAAACAACAAAAAAAATTCAAATATAATGCTCAAATTCTAAAGTATAATGACATGCAAGGAAAATCCAAAAAGGAATTTGAGAAAAACAGAGGCTAAGTGGAAAATAGCCTAAAACTAAGAGAAAAAGAGGGTAGAAAACATGGAATCCAAGTGGGGAAATCAAGCATTTAAGCTACCTCTTCTCTTGGCTACCACTACTAGAGATGAGTTAGCTTAAATATTGAGGGACTAACAAATAAAATAAATGGAATTGAGGTAAAGAATAATGGAGTAAGCTAGATGAAAAGAAAGGTGCAAAACTAGAAAGCAAAATAATGAAAGCTAAGCAATGAAAATTAAACCAAAGCAAGCAAACTACTAACCTGAATTGGAGAGAAAATAACCAAGACAATATCTAGAAAACCAAAGGAATAAAAGCATCTAAGAAATTTCAAAGTCCAGCAGCAAATAACACTAAAGAAAAGCTTGATTTCAAGGTGCGTCACCCACCTCTACTTAGAAAATTCATATGAAACATGGGGCTATATATAGATGAGTGGTGTCCTAACTTAGGATGGGGTGAAAACATAAGGAAAGTGGCCTTAGGGTTAGCTTGCTGAATGAGGAAGGTTAAGTAAAAGATAAATTACCAAGATGATATCATAAACATGACATAAGAGAGAGATAAGAAGCATGGGCTGGCTGGTCTCTAATTTTGGAAAGGATATAGGTGTCTTTTTTTCCTAGAAGGAAAGTGGGGTGACATGGGAAAAATTGATTAGCTAAAGTGGTTTTCTAGGAAGTGGGGATTGCTTGGATGGCTAGGAAGGGAGTTTGGGAAGGTGGAAGAGTTATGGAATGGTAGGACTCTTGAATAGAAAGTCAAACTCGTGGTTGTCTTTGGTAATGAGGTGGAAAGTGATAAAAAGATAGAAAAAGGTGGGAAATACATCAAAATTTGAAGGCTTTCATCCTATTCTTCGATATGCTAACTTATCCTAATAGATTTTCCCTTAATTATCGTCAAAATAACTCATGGATAACACTTTTGAATCCACTCCAATCCTAGCCTTCCATTTAGTTAAGCTTGATGGCTTAGATGGCTAACTTTGAAGGCTTTATTGGCTAGGCTTTATGGTTGGCTTAGTAAACTTCCTCGGCTTCAACCCTTGGCTTGAGTGGCTTGTATGATTTAGCTTGAATTCCTAAGCTTGCCACCTTCTTTCATGGTTTATATGGCTAAGGTGGCTTGAATGGCTCCCATGCAAAGGTGGTGGAAATGCATGGCTTACTTTGTAGGGTCCACAAGATGATCTTAGCCTTAAATTGATGATTTTAAAGCTTTGAGTCGATATTTTGATCTGATCTTCAATTTCATCCCGATTGATCTTGACCATTGGATCACCATCCTACTTCCTACAAAAAGTGAAAAATTGTAATTAAACCCTAAAAAAATATGATTAATCACATACTTACCTTAGATTAGCCTATGGACCTACAAAATATCAATCTTTTGGGTTATTAGTGTAAAAATGCAGGTGTTACAAATTTTGGTGTAAAAATCTAATTTACCCCTATAAGTTGTAATATATGGGTACTAATAGGGTGGTTTTTATGAAAAATTAAACACTTATCACACCCCCAACCAGCAATTTGCTAGTCTCGAGTAAAACATGTGAAAAATCATTTTATAAGAACAAATACAAAGTGACACTTTCATAGGTACCTATGATTGCATTTAGGACATGCAACAATCCCTTAAATGCATAGGTTACCCCTAGAGGACAAGTTAAGCCTCGTGAGCATTTGTAGTGAATATACCCACAAAATTCAATAAGGTTGAGTCCCCCATTTTATATCAGAGAATCCTCATTCATTAGCATTCTACTAGTTTGTTACAACTTAATGGAGAAGATTGACCATATTACAAATCATACACATATTAAAGACATTTCATTCTAGTTATTTCTCAAAGTACATGCGTGTACAGCCATTTAAGTCATGACTTTTAACTAGATATGCTTAAATTCCATTGAAATATGTCTTGACCTCAAATCCTCTCAGGTGTACTCTTAGAAATGAAGCTCTCAGATAAGGGTTCAAACATATTTCCATCATTATGTGACTAAATCCAACAAAGCTAATGGTTCATATAAATCTTTTAATTGCTAATGAGACAAAGGAAAGTGATCCCTAAGAGTGGATGTTATTACCAAGAATATTAGAGGTAGTGTACATTCCTTCTTTTATCTCCTCTTTAAGGCTATGTTTCATCTAAGATCCACCGGTCTTTAAATAGGACAAACATGGGCCTGGGTAAGGTTTTGAAAAGAAGGGTATAAGGATTTCAAAGGTTCAAAATTGATTAGAGATCTTTAATAAATATCTGTTAGGATACTCTTTGGTTTTTTTGAAGTGAATTTCCTTCCTATTCTTGTCTTTCACTTTTTTCTCTTCTTTTTCTAATACCTATCCTTTTACTTTTTCTTTTTCCTTGGCTTCCTTGGAAGAAACACAACTAATTTTCTCACTTCTTTGACTTGTTGTCCTCTTTTGAACATTTCTCCTAACTCTACTCATTTTGAAAATGGGTAATGGTTATTTATTTTACAAGTTTATTTTGGGTTAAGGTGAGTGGGGTTAAGAAGGAAAAGGCTTAATAATTGGCTCAAAGGGGTAACTAGTGGTAGATATGTTGAGTAGGCTTTATGTCTTTGGGTTGAACAAGGATGGCCTATATCATTTCCTAGGTTTCCTAAAGCCAATCAGATTTAATAAATTTTCTGAAAATAAAGCTATTACTCCTATTTATTCTTGATAATTCACCAAAACAAGGACAACAGGATCACACTAATTGTGTACACTAAAGAAAACTTTAGAATTACTTATAACTCTCTAAAGGAAGATAGTCTCTGAACTCACTGGGTTATAGGTCCCCATTGATTTTCCTTAGGGTCTCTAAGTCATACCCCTCTATTAATCTTGACTATAATGTGTCAATGGTTTCTAAGAATTAACTTTTGTAAAATGCTTCAACACATGAATAATATGCAAAACTAATCATATACACACCCATTAAGAGGTGAAAATAGTAGAATTACTAAATTTGGAAATCATGCATAAAATTAAGCCCTAAAACCTAATCAAAACAGCAAGAAAAACTCAATCTAAAGTGCGATGACATGCAAAGAAAACCCAAAAAGAAATTCAAGAGAAAAGAATGCTAATATGATAAACTACAGCAAGGAAAGTGCACCTAAATTGAGAGGAATCTAAGGTAGAAAATGTGCAAAAACTAAGGGAAGAAGCCAGGGTCCTAATCTATCTCTTCTCTTGGACGTCCCTACCAGAGAAGATATAACTTAGATCTTTATTGAATAAGCGAAGGAAACTAGATAACTAGGGGCATGCAGAAAGAAATCAAGGGTTGGAACTATGCTTATGGAATTCAAGAACAAAACAAGGCAATTTGGGACAATCAAACTAATGCAAAGAAAACAAACTACAAACCTAAATTGGTGAAAAAATTAACAAGGAAAACAAGTAGAATTCCAACAGAAGAAATGTACCAAAGACCAGCTCTAAAGGACACCAAAGAAGATTGTTATGTTTCAAGGTTGTCTCACCCAACATATACTTAGGTAAAAAAAGGTGGAATCCAAGAATTTTTATAGATGAATTATTTCCACTTCGGTGAAGGTTCATTCTAGGAAAGGGAGTTGGGTATAGATCTTAGAATTCAATTAGAAAAGTTAGGTAGATGATGTAAGCAAGATGACATAAGAGGGTGACATTGCTGGTTTCCAACTTAAGAAAGGGGGAAGGCGTCTTTTTGTTGGGAAGGTGGGCAGGATTTCTTAGCTTGCCACCTTCTTTCATGGTTTATATGGCTAAGGTCGCTTGAATGGCTCCCCTGCAAAGGTGGTGGGAGTGCATGGCTTACTTTGTAGGCCCACTTTGGCCATCTTTAGATCCTTTAATCACATCTAGTACTGGTCCACAAGATGATCTTAGCCTTAAACTAATGATTTTGAGGCTTTGAATCAATCTTTTGATCTTGATCTTCAATTTCATCATGATCGATCTTGGCCATTGGATCACCATCTTTGTGACCACCTGGGTTTTCAAATGAAATTTTAAACATAAACTAATTTCTAATGCAGGATCGATCCAACTTAAAATAATTTTTGTAAAATAGTGCAATGTAGCAAAAAATCTTTTCTTTCAAATTCACTTTCAAAAAACCCGAGTGTCAATTTTCTTCTATCAAAAAGAAGGATTCTCAGTGAAATGAGCATTCATTTCTACCAAAAATCTAGCAGAGTTTCCTCTATTTTTTGGACATATGACATTTAACGCATGTCATTGTGAAGTACCTGATAAACATTGTTGACAATTTTAAAATATAAATGGAGACTCTGTCTCCTTTTCATACATCTAACAAAACAAAGACACTTTACCTCAACACAACACACCCAGAACCTCCACAGCACAACCTAGTCACATAAGTCTTCCAAATTCCCATAATTACATACACTGTAGTCTCTTTCTCATTTATAATGTGACAACTTCAATTCAAAGACCAATTCTTACCTGTCCTCTTCCCAAGCTTTTGTTGGCGTGCTCCTGTCAGTAACTCCTATTCCTTAGGAGTCCTTTGTTCTGTGATGCTGTTAACATACCAAACTTGCTACTATTCTTTGTATCTGAGGCATTGCAAACCACAACAATGTCTCAACAAGCAATCGCTTGTGTAGGTGGAATAAGACGCAATATTTTATATAAATAGAAATTATAATTATATATACATATCAATTTAGCCATGCTGAATCATGCAAACAACAATTCAATTATCATTTAACTTGAAATCATTCAACATTTATCAGAATCATGAATCCATGTAAAAATTGAAGGAATACCAATGTATCAGTACGAAACACATTTTTTTAAAAGCAAAGTATGCAATCGCATGTCAAACTTACAAGTCATTTACATTTTCTGATACCAATCGTCGCTTTGACTAGCCATTTCACATACCAAATACCAACGCATTATTGTGTGTATCAAGTATATAGCAAATAATATTATCCACTTTGGTGCAGTGAGTCAGCTAAGTGGGTTAAACCCAGACACACACCCCAAGGCTTTACTCCTAAGTGACTGGTAGCTCATCCAGCTAGGAATAGGTAGCTCGTCCAGCCCAAAGGCCCGCCTGCATCATAACAACTCCATTGCCCGCCCACACCATAATGATCCCTTAGGACGTGTCAAAATCCCCAAACAATGGGGTTAAATCTCAACGATAGGCAGCTCGTCCAGCCCGAAGGCCCGCCCACATCATAACGACTCCGTGGCCCGTCCCCATCATAACAACCCCTCTGAACGCATCAAACTCCCCCAACAATGGGGCTAAATCTCAGGGACCAGTAGCTGATCCAGTCAGGAACTGGTAGCTCGTCCAGGCCGAAGGCCCACCCACATCATAACAACCACTCAGAATGCATCAAACTCCGCGAACAATGGGGCTAAACCCCAGGGACCGGTAGCTCGTCCAACCAGGAACCGGTAGCTTGTCCAGCCCAAAGGCCTGCCCACATCATAACGACTCCGTGGCCCATCCACATCGTAATGACCACTTTAGCTCATACAAGCCATTTCACAATTTCCTGATATTAGTCTTACATTTCTTTAACATGGTTCACAATAATGCATATCTTATGCATAACAATTTAATCATAATTCAAATTCAGCATGCACATTCATCTTCTCTTTTGTATAAACAGAAAAGATTCATTTCAATGCTTGAAATTCATATACACATGCATATAGAGGGAAAATCGTAGCAATCTTAATTCCACCCACCTCAAATAAAGATCTTCAAGTTCTCTGAAACAAATAGCATATGCGCTCCTGATCAATCACATCTCTGCAACAATACAAACACTCATTTAGATATACAATTATGGTACTTCTCTTAGCTTTTCCAGTATGAAAGCTCCCTCTATGCTAATCCCTAACAGTAGTCATCACAAGACGAAATGACAGTGCTTATTTTTATGCTAAGAGTATTTCATTAGCTATTGGTTGATAACTAGTTAAATGACAAGCAGTTACTGGATTTCTAATCCACACCATTGGCCCTTGATTGGCTACCCATTACTCTTCTTAAGTGACTGCAAGTCACTTGCATTGTTCAGTGGTCTTAACCCTTGGTTCTTAGCGAGATCAACTCTTGGTTTGGAGCTGGGTGTTATTTCCCATGCTATAGTCTTCAATACAACCTATAATTGTATTCTTAAATCAGACTGATATAATGAGCATCATGAACAGTTCATATCACTCAAATTCTT
The DNA here is from genome assembly GCA_035236585.1 of Warburgia ugandensis. Taxonomy (NCBI): domain Eukaryota; kingdom Viridiplantae; phylum Streptophyta; class Magnoliopsida; order Canellales; family Canellaceae; genus Warburgia; species Warburgia ugandensis. The sequence goes on along the minus strand of CP141128.1, from coordinate 53,639,508 downwards.
TCTGTTAGTTTATCCAAATTCCATACTTTATATCATATCTAAGCTAATTCACAGTTCAGGAATCCATGTGTGACCTCTAATAATTGATCTGACATCATAAGGTATCTATTTGAATAGTAACAGATCAAATGTAATATCCTTAATTTTTAGGATAAAATAGGAAATTTTTAAATAAATTAAAATAAAAAATTAGAGATGAAAATTTTTCCTAAAAACATAAGAATTGGAAAGTGCTAATCAATACGAGTCCAACGCCACCAAGAACGCAAAAAATAGAGCTCAAACGAGGGAGTTATGAGCCGTCGAAGTTGTAAGGGCAAATTGGTCTTTTGACAGAAACGTGTTACACAGGGGTCCAAATTGATAACAGCACCCCTGTCTTCCACACGTCTCTACCAGTCCGACGAAATCACCGGAGAGACGTGGAAAGAGACGTGTGGGGAAGAGTTTCTCTTCCCCTAGGACTCTAAACCCTATATCTATGCTTACCTAGGAGCCAAAACGCTCCACTTTGAGCGTTTCTCTGAGTTTTTTCGTATTTATTAAATAGGAAAACTAATTAAAAAAGCATGAAAAAAAAATTAAGAAAAATCAGATTTCCTAGGAACCTGTGTGCACGCTCCTGTTGGAGGGTGATTTCACAGATCAAACCTCGTCCGTTTGGAAATCGCACCGTCCAACTAGTGCATAAGAGACCCAAGAGCAAACCCTTTAAATGTGGGAGTGATCCAACGGTGGATTTCTCCAAAAACGTAAAAACCAATACCTAGGGATGCTTTTAGGAACTTGGAAAAAATCATTTAAAAACCATGGTTCTTGGAAAAATCAGTTCAAATGGAGGGCATAAATGGATTCTAGAGAGAATTCTGAAGAAAATGGCGCAAAAATCACGCAAAACGGAGCTCTATAGCTCTGCCGGAGACGACCGGAATCCGGTCGTCTTCTCCGGCGTCGGCGCCCTGGCGTGGACGCCTGGACGCACTCGGGGACGCACGGGGGACAACGTCAAATGATATGTCGTCGTCACACGCGTGCGCGGCATTGCGCGCGTGCGGAAAGAATCCGGTAGGCGGTCACGGTGGGGCCGGGACGGTGCGCGTCCTGGCGAACGTGACGCACGCGGCGTGCATCACGGTGCCGAAGACACACGGTGCGCGTCCCGTGCGGCGTCTGTGTGTTGGTGCGTCTTCGTGGCGCCGGTATAAGCCGATGTAAACCGGTGGAAAAGGGACCCACCGGTATAAACCACCTTATGGTGGTCCGGCAGGCCCCATTTGAGGGTAGTTTTCACTAAAACTTGATTTCTAGGAGTTAGAGAGGTCCAAATCACAATCTGAAAGAGGTGTTGTGACTATATTGATGAGGCGGACCTAGTTTTAACTAAAAATTTTAGAAATGACCACTTTTTCTTTAGAAAAATATTAAAATAGTGATGTGACATGTACAGGTGCACTTGAATATACCAGTTAAAGGGAGTTATTAGCAAGCTAGTGGTCTCACACTGAGGTAGGTGACGACAACTAATATTTTGTCTTGATTTTTAAACCATGTTTAAACATAGCATCATGTGTGATCATGTTTTAAATTGCAATTCTTATTTACCGTGTATTTCATGCGACATTGAGTAAAGGATGGTTATTCCAAAATGAAATCTTTTATTGAATAAACTTATTTAAAATGCTTTTACAAGCATGATGTTAATTAGTTATGCTTAATTAGAGACTTATTTCTTATTATATATATAGAAAATGCATGAATTTACATGGAAATGAGAATAGAGGCTTATTAGCTGGTCCTTTTATAGGCTAACCCTAGGATGAGGGGCATGTCTTGAGGATTGCAAGCTATAAGTGCTCTTGAGTTTTAGCATATACATATGATTTCCATGTTTTATATTTGATGACGGGTGCCCTCGCCCGGTGGGCATCATGCTAGGAGGGATAGGGTCGGCCACCCACCTTCTGAGATTATGATGTGATGATTTTGTGATATGATAGACACCTGCCCATAGATGGCATTCGGTAGGGGTTTGGTAACATGGATAGTCCACACTACCGGTCTGAGCCTTTCCATGGAGACAGACGCTAAGTCTCCCGTTATGGTGTCGACGGAGAGCGGCGGTGGTTGATACCCATGGAGGGTTGCCACTGCAGCATGATGGCCCATATTCTTGTTATGTGTGCATGTATGATGAGCATGATTATGGATGTTATGCCTGGGTGTGACGACATTCAAAAGTTGACTATGAGTACTCCTGATCAGTGATATTAGTACGATGGTGGGACCCATTACCTTAGGGTGCCCTTATTCTTGTTGTATGCTCCATTTTATTGATTCATGTCATGTTTAAACTCCGTGAATTGAATGTTTTAGCATATGGAATAAATTGGCATTTATTTGAACATGGCATTATGATATCATTATTTTCATAAATGTTAGACTTTTCATTAGTTCTGTTCATTATTTCTTTCATTTATTACATTAATTGTCTATGTACGTACACAAGCGATAGCTTGCTGAGGCATTGCTTTGTTTTGCAATGCCTTAGATCTCGAGCGCGACACCAGGAAAGGAAAAGCTGTTGATAAACCTTGAGAGCTGCTGAAGACTAGTTTTCCCTATAGTTTTAGACAGTGATGTGAGTCATTAGAGAGGATTATCATTTGAATTTTTTTATGGACTGCATACTTTATATTGGATGTGATTTAGATTTTTGGACATATGTTGGACATTTATATGGGATGTTATGATGGATAGACCCTGGGCCATATTATTATTGTGTTTTGGACATTTATTTGATTTAAAATAAAGGCGCCAATTTATTTGATGTTGATTTATACGCGGATTGTTTTATTTATGTTTAATTTACATATATGTCATTTTGAGAAAGAAAAACTAGCACCCGGAGTTTTTAAGATAGGTTTTAGTAAAATGTTAAATAATGCTTTTCTCATGGGATCTCAAATGCTCTTATTTAAAATGTCAATATAAAAAAAAAATGTCTTAAAAATCCGGGGTGTTACAAAGTTGGTAGAGTCGTTATGGTCATTATGAGTTCCTAGTGATGCCGTTTGGATTGACGAACGCACCTGCAGTGTTCATGGATCTAATGAACCGTGTCTTTTGAGCTTATTTGGATAAGTTCGTGATTTATTCATGGATGACATCTTGATTTATTCGCCTAGTCATGAGACACATAGAGAGCATCTCCACATGGTATTGGACACACTTCGTTGACATCAGTTGTATGCCAAGTTCAGTAAGTGTGATTTTTGGCTAGACCAGGTGCATTTCTTAAGCCACGTCATATCTAAAGATGGAGTGGCCGTGGATTCAACAAAGGTAGAGGCAGTACTACACTGGGAGAGGCCCAAGACAGTGACTGAGATACTCAGTTTTCTCGGTTTGGCAGGGTATTATTGTTGCTTCATAGAGGGATTCTCTAAGATCACGTTACCATTGACCACCCTAACCAGGAAAGACACTCAATTTGTATGGACCGAGGCTTGCGAGGAGAGCTTCCAAGAGCTTAAGAGGAGACTTACTACTGCTCCGGTATTGACCTTACCATCTGGTGCAGGCGGTTATGTAGTTTATTGTGACGCCTTTGGCAAGGGATTAGGAGCAATGTTGATGCAACATGGGAAGGTAATTGCCTATGCCTCTAGACAACTGAAGACACATGAGGTAAATTACCCAACACATGACTTGGAATTAGCAGCCGTGGTATTTGCGTTGAAGTCCTGAAGACATTATCTTTATGGTGAGAGATTTGAGGTATTCACTAATCATAAGAGCCTCAAGTACTTCTTTACTCAGAGTGAATTGAATATGAGGCAGCGCAGATGGATGGAGTATCTCAAGGACTTCGACTTCACCATACAGTACCATCCTGGGAAGGCTAATGTTGTTGCAGATGCCCTAAGTAGGAAGGCGGGTGTGATGATTGCCAATTTGACGACTCGGTCTAAGTTCTTGGACAGGATCTTAGAGGCACAGGGCAAAGACAAGGAAACACAGGATCTGACAGATAAGACAGATTTTTCGAGAGGATCAGATGGAGGAGTCAGATTTAAGGGAAGGTTAGTAGTACTAGCAGATGACGAATTGAAGCACGAGTTACTTCAAGAAGCACACCAGTCCCCTTATACAATTCATCCTGGGGGTACGAAGATGTATGAGGATCTCAAGAGGCATTTCTGGTGGAATGGTATGAAGAAGGATGTTGGTGAGTGTGTTACACGATTTTTGACCTATCAGCAGGTCAAGGCTGAGCATTAGCATCCATCAGGACTACTTCAAACGCTGGACCTTCCTGAGTGGAAGTGGGACCATATTACCATGGACTTCGTTGTGGGTCTTCCGAGGACCGCTAGCGTCCACGACATGATATGGGTCATTGTGGACAGGTTGACCAAGTCCGCTCATTTCCTTCCTATTAGACAAAATCAGACCGTGGATAGCTTAGCGAAATTATATGTTAAGGAGATCGTCAGTGTACATGGCGTTCCCTTGACAATTATATCGGATCAAGATATGCGATTTACCTCAAAATATTGGAAGAGCGTGCAAAAGGCATTAGGGTCGAGACTGAAATTCAGCACAGCATTCCATCCTCAGACAGACAGACAGAGCGAGAGGACCATCCAGACTATTGAGGATATGCTACGAGCCTATGTTATGGATTGGAAGGGTAGCTGGGAAGATCATTTACCGTTGGTGGAATTTGCTTATAATAATAGTCATCACGCTAGTATTGGCATGGCTCCATATGAGGCACTTTATGGCAGACCTTGTTGGTCACCTTTATGTTGGAGTGATGTAGGAGAAAGAAGTGTTGTAAAATCTGGGTTAGTGGAAGAATCTGCAGAGAAAGTCCAACTCATCCGGAAGAGGTTACTGACAGGTCACAGTCGACAGAAAAGTTATGTAGAAAAGAGGTGAAAAGACTTAGAGTTCTCTGAAGGTGAGCATGTATTCTTGAAAGTCTCTCCTATGAAAGGGGTGTTGAGGTTTGGAAATAAAGGGAAGCTTAGCCCCAGGTATATTGGACCTTTTGAGATCTTACGCAGAGTTGGGGTTGTGGCATATCAGCTAGCCTTACCACCATAGCTAGCAAATGTACATGACGTCTTTCACGTGTCTATGCTGAGGAAATACATGCTAGATCCCTCACACGTATTGGAGCAGATCCCAAGAGAGCTACAATCTGACATGACGTTTGAGGAGAGACCAGTGCGCATCCTGGATACAAAATTCAAGGAGTTAAGGAATAAGACCATTGCCTTGGTCAAAGTCCTTTGGCAGCATCATTCACTACAGGAGGCTACCTGGGAGATGGAGGAGGAGATGTGAAAGATCCATCCAGAGTTATTTACATAGAGGTATGTAGCTAAATTTTGAGGACGAAATTTTTATAAGGAGGGAAGGATGTAATATCCTTAATTTTTAGGATAAAATAGGAAATTTTTAAATAAATTAAAATAAAAAGTTTATAGATGGAAATTTTTCCTGAAAACATAAGAATTAGAAAGTGCTCGTCGATACAAGTCCAACGCCACCAAGAACGTGAAAAACGGAGCTCAAACGAGGGAGTTATGAGTCGTCGAAGTTGTAAGGGCAAATTGGTCTTTTGACAGAAACGTGTTACACAGGGGTCCAAATTGATAACGGCACCCCTGTCTTCCACACGTCTCTACCAGTCTGGCGAAATCGCCAGAGAGACGTGGAAAGAGACGTGTGGGGAAGAGTTTCTCTTCCCCTAGGACTCTAAACCCTATATCTATGCTTCCCTAGGAGCCAAAACGCTCCACTTTGAGTGTTTCTCTGAGTTTTTACTCAGAACCCTAGCCTAGAAAGATTGCACTTTTCTGGTGAGTGGAACCCCTACAACACGAGCAAACCCAGCCAGGCACAAGGTAAGCCTTAAACTCTATTTTTCTGTATTTATTAAATAGGAAAACAAATTAGAAAAGCATGAAAAAAAAATTAGGAAAAATCAGATTTCCTGGGAACCTGTGTGCATGCTACTGTTGGAGGGTGATTTCATGGATCAAACCTTGTCCGTTTGGAAATCGTACCGTCCAACTAGTGAACAAGAGACCTAAGAGCAAACCCTTTAAATTTGGGAGTGATCCAACGGTGGATTTCTCCAGAAAACTCAAAAACCAGTACTTAGGGATGATTTTAGGAACTTGGGAAAAATCATTTAAAAACCATGGTTTTTTTCTAAATCAGTTCAAAAGGAGGGCATAAATGGATTCTAGAGAGAATTCTGAAGAAAATGAGGCAAAAATCATGCAAAACGGAGCTCTGTAGCTCCGCTAGGGACTACCGGAATCCGGTCGTCTTCTCTGGCATCGGCAACTATGTCGGCGCCCTAGCGCTGATGCCAGGACGCACGGGTGACGACGTCAAATGACGTCGTCGTACCACGTGGGAGCGGTGACAGTGGGGCAGGGACGCTGCGCGTCCTGGCGACCATGACGCACGCCGCGTGCATCACGGTGCCGAAGACGCACGCCGCGCGTCCCGTGCGGCGTCTACATGTTGGTGCATCTTCGTGGCGCCGATATAAGCTGGTGTAAACCAGCAAAAAAGGGAGCTGCCGGTATAAACCACCTTATGGTGGTCCGGCAGGCCCCATTTGAGGGTAGTTTTCACTAAAACTTGATTTCTAGGAGCTAGAGAGGTCCAAATCACGATCTAAAAGAGGCGTTGTGACCGTATTGACGACGCGGACCTAGTTTTAACTTAAAAATTTAGAAATGACCACTTTTTCTTTAGAAAAATATTAAAATAGTGATGTGACATGTATAGGTGCACTTGAATATACCAGTTAAAGGGAGTTATTAGCAAGCTAGTGGTCTCACACTGAGGTAGGTGACGACAACTAATGTTTTGCCTTGATTTTTAAACCATGTTTAAACATAGCATCATGTGTGATCGTGTTTTAAATTGCAATTCTTATTTACTGTGTATTTCATGCGACATTGAGTATAGGATGGTTATTTCAAAATAAAATCTTTTACTGAATAAACTTATTTAAAATGCTTTTACAAGCATGATGTTAATTAGTTATGCTTAATTAGAGACTTATTTCTTATTATATATATAGAAAATGCATGGATTTACATGGAAATGAGAATAAAGGCTTATTAGCTGGTCCTTTTATAGGCTAACCCCAGGATGACGGGCATGTCTGGAGGATTGCAAGCTATAAGTGCTCTTGAGTTTTAGCATATACATATGATTTTCGTGTTTTATATTTGATGACAGGTGCTCTCCCCCAGTGGGCGTCATGCTAGGAGGGATAGGGTCGGCCACCCACCTTTTGAGATTATGATGTGATGATTTTGTGATCTGATAGACACCTGCCTATAGATGGCATTCGGTAGGGGTTTGGTAACATGGATAGTCCACACTATTGGTCTGAGCCTTTCCATGGGGACAGACGCTAAGTCCCCATTATGGTGTCGACGGAGAGTGGCGGTGGTTGATACTCATGGAGGGTTGCCACTGCAGCATGATGGCCCATATTCTTGTTATGTGTGCATGTATGATGAGCATGATTATGGATGTTATGCGTGGGTGTGATGACATTCAAATGTTGACTATGAGTACTCCTGATCAGTGATATTAGTACGATGGTGGGACCCATTACCTTAGGGTACCCTTATTCTTGTTGTATGCTCCATTTTATTGATTCATATCATGTTTTAACTCCGTGAATTGCATGTTTTAGCATATGGAATAAATTGGCATTTATTTGAACATGACATTATGATATCATTATTTTCATAAATGTTAGACTTTTCATCAGTGTTGTTCATTATTTCTTTTATTTATTACATTAATTGTCTATGTACCTACACAAGCGATAGCTTGCTGAGGCATTGCTTTGTTTTGCAATGCCTTAGATCTCGAGCGCGACACCAGGAAAGGAAAAGCTGTTGATAAACCTTGAGAGCTGTTGAAGACTAGTTTTCCCTATAGTTTTAGACAGTGATGTAAGTCATTAGAGAGGATTATCATTTGAATTTTTTTATGGACTGCATACTTTATATTGGATGTGATTTAGATTTTTGGACATATGTTGGACATTTATATGGAATGTTATGATGGATAGACCCTGGGCCATATTATTACTGTGTTTTGGACATTTATTTGATTTAAAATAAAGGCGCCGATTTATTTGACGTTGATTTATACGCGGATTGTTTTATTTATGTTTAATTTACATATATGTCATTTTGAGAAAGAAAAACTAACACCCGAAGTTTTTAAGATAGGTTTTAGTAAAATGTTAAATAAAGCTTTTCTCATGGGATCTCAAATGCTCTTATTTAAAATGTCAATATAAAAAAAAAAATGTCTTAAAAATCCAGGGTGTTACATCAAATGACATATATCATCTGATCTGTTTCACTTCAAATTCATATAATTCTAGTCATCCTATCATTTTTAAGGATGAGGAACTCATCTATGGTGTCTGATCGCTAATCAGACATCACGAAGTTACTATGTGAATCAATCTCAGTTAGATTTTACTAGCATTAGGCACCTAATTACCTATCCCTAAGCTTCGATCAGAAAATGAATGACTAGATAGTCCCTAAACTTAAATTTTGAGTAAAACTGTACGGATTTAGCGAAAAACCACAAATTAAAGTTAGGTTTTGTAGATCTTACCTTATAGATGCGTTTTAGTGAATTTTCCACCGTTGGATGGGCTAGATTGGCTCATACCCGTCATGAAACTCCCAATCTTAGCTGTGTGATGTTCCCCTCTTCAATCGACGGTCGTGATCACTTCGGAATCCCCAATGACCTTGGGGGTTTTGTTCGGCTCAAGGTGCTGAACAAAAGGACCAGTCGGATCATCAATCCGAGCCGGCATCGTCTCCAGCGATGGCCTAAAACTCTGACAACCTAGGGAAACCCTTGTTTTCCCTTCCACGCCTACACGCATCTCTCTCTCTCTCTCTCTCTCTCTCCCTCTCTCTCTCCTTCTTCCTTTCTCTTTCTCCTTCCTCGGCAGCTTCTCCCTCAGGTCGCTCTCTCTTGCTGGCACGACCTAGGGTTTCCAGGCGCGCCAGTTTTCCCTTTCTTCTCTTCTCCTCTTCTTCTCCTCCACTTCTCCTCTCCTTCTCTCTTCTTTCTCTTCTCCTCCTCCTTCTCTCTTCTTTCTCTCTCCTCCTTCTCCTTCTTCTTTCTTTTCCTCCCCCTTCGTCGGGTTTCTTCATTGTTTTTTTTTAATTTTTTTTATTTTGGGAAGACAGACTTGACAACTACGTTGGGTTGCCTTAAATGGGGGGTGCCTGTATCAAATACAGCCCCCTCTATTTAAGGCCCCTTTTTTCTTTTTTTTTAGATGTTATATTCTTTCCTGCTTATAGGAATTTCATCCTCTAAATTCTTTCCATATTATTCTTCAAATAATTTCAAAACATTCTCATATCCTAAGATCCACAGATCATACCAAAATTTTCTATAATCAACATCTATAAATAGGAAATTTCACATCATGTCATCTCCTCATGTTTCAATTTACATATACATCACTAAATGATAAATCATTTCACATCAAACAACTCATAATTCAATTAGAATGTGTCATCACCACATACAACAGAATTAACATGAACCAAACTCTCATCCAAGGGATAATTATTTGTATACAACTTTTGTATTGTTAAAATCACCGTATCAATAAAAATCAATGCATCTCACCTCATACATCAGTAATTCTATACCAAGTCTATATTAGAGTGCATTACCTTATCAATAGCCAAATCTATGCTGAATATATTATAGAGCACATCAGCTCCCCCATTGTTAATCATATGCTAGTCAAAACTAGAGCATATCAACTCACCAACAGGCACTCTATGCCAATGAAAACCAATCCACAACACAATCATACAGTAAGCCCGTTGAAGCCTGCCACCTAAAAGCTAGCCACCTAGAAGTGGGCAGGTCCCTCTTGCACTTGCCCTCATCGGCAGCCTGCTTAGGTCACCCTCATTGGCTACTCACAAGTATAGATCGTACATCAAATTTTAATTACCCATAAGAGAATAATCTTATATAATGTTATATATCGCTGTTATCCTGGTGAAACATAATTACTCGATACCATTAGTTCGTAAGACTAAGGAACCATGAACTTCAATCACCAGTTTGTCTAATGCCAACCCATCACAGTCTCAATAATCTGCCTCTCTATCATTCAAGTTATTGCAGTAAAGGAAATTTACTTCTTCTGACCATGATAAAATCTTGTTGTACAAGGAACCAAGTACAAACAACCTCCTCTTCCTATTTACAATGGTTCACACTTGACCTATATTATTATAATCCCTTTTAAATTAGTTATGATTTAAATAAAATCCAGCACGTCCACACTACAACTCACTCAAAATAAAAAAAAATGCAAGCTACTATCCTAGTGAAATCTTCATCCAAATCTTAGCTAAATTCTAGCAAAAATAAAAAATATAGAATCATGACTATGAAAAAATCACAAAATTATGCAAAACTACAAGAATGCAACTAAAAATGCTTGCAATCCTAAACTACAACTAGTGGTAAAATAATTCAACCAAGATTCCAACTAAAATTTCATTATAAGTCCTCAATAATGGTGCTAAACACTTATTTTGTTTTAAAATATCTGCAAGCACATGAATCTATTGTAATAAACACTACAAGTCTAGGTCAATCCCATCAAGACTCAAGTTGTGAATTTACAAAATATTAATTTAAATCTATATTAAACTAGCTTAGCCAAGACAATGAATAAATGATAAATATTATATAAATCTAATAATATTAAAAGAGAATAAAATTACTCAAATTTCTAAAAATTAGGGTTTCGAAATCCACCACACTAACATTGCATATAGTTAAAATTAGGAAAATTAGATTTATACTACTCATGTTAATAAAATAAAAATGAATTAAAAACATGGAATATATGATCATTTAAATATCTAATTTGTAAATTTCTTCAATCCAATGGTTTTGGATAATTTAGTATATTTTTTCGAGTATAACTTGTCTTTTTAGGGCTCAAATTATCTAGGAATTTATATACTAAATTAACTAATCTAGCATATTTACTTCCTAAACTATAGAGGATGCATAATACTCTCTAAGAAAATAAAACTAAATATGTAAATTAGCATGCTAATCTTAAGAGTGATATTTTAACACTTCATAGGTCTTACTTTACTTAAGCATGAAATAACTAAAACTACTAAGGTTTCATCCTAACCTTAAGGTAAAATCTACCTAGACATATTAAATATAAAAATTATATTAAAAATTACATCTAACAGTATATTTGAAGCAAAGTTACAAAAAATATAACACAATTATTAACTACTACTCTAATCAAAACTAATGCTAAAACATTCAATCCTAACCAATATTAATAAAATAACACTCAGTACTAAAAAAGTAAAAAAAAAAATTCATCCAAAGCACAAATGAACAACTATAAATTTAACTAATGACATAAAAACTAAACTTCCACTAAATTAAAATTAAGACTATTACAATAATTTTAGTACATTAATTTAAGAGAGGAAAAATAAATTAAAACTCTCCTATGGATTGGAGTAGACATTCCCAACTTCTTTGTTGTATCACTCAATGAATATCTGTGACGACCCGGGTTTTCTCATGCATTTTTAAATGCAATATCTAATTCCTAAGGCGGGATGCATCCCTATTTGAAAACTATTTTATAAAAACCATGCAATGCAGCGGAAAATCTTTTAGTTTTAAACTCATTTTGAAAACCCCGAGTGTCATTTGCTTTCACAACAACCAAGGTAGTTTTTTAAAAGCTTTAGAAATCATAAGTGTTTTTCCCCAGATCTATCCGATCCAAAGACATAGCCCAATCAGAATAAATACAAATACATGTCTAAAGGGTTGAGAATTTACTTACATGTATAATTGTTTCCTTTTTGATTCACTTGCTCATAGCACTAACATAGATGTCCTCTACTCGTGGATGGAATTATCCTAAAAAATGTTAAGGATAGGGTGAGTATATACTATACTCAGTAGGAGTCTACCACTACTAGTTTTGCAATGCATGCTATGTTTAAAATCATGTGCTCATAAAAACATATGCATGTTCGAATAATCATGTTCAATATCGATATTAAAAACCACTGTCAAACTGGAATACTGACGACTTAAAGAAATATCATAATCCAAGTCGAAAGTATCATATATCATAAACATAAAGATATGCATCAGATGCTCAACTGAATCCAACTCATCGATATCTGGTATGGTATGGTCGACCAACCTCATATCATGCCATATGCAATGCAAATAAGTCCACAAAATCATAGGGTCTAACTATGCCCACGACCTCACCGTCATGTGGTCCCCAGGTACCTAGGGACATAGCGTCATTGCCTCCACAGGGCATTTGACACATCTTCGTCATAAATCATGCAATTTATGAAATCTGTTGCAAAACATGCATGCAATGCATAAAATCTGCTCATGCTAGTATTGCATTCAAAGTCATAACCCTGCCTAGAAGCCTTGTCAGCTCTCTCTGGCCCACCCTCATTGGCCTGCCCTCGTCGGCCTGCCCTCATCAGCCCACCCTCATCGGTCAAGGCTACACTTATCGTGCAATCTATGCATGTAGCACATGTCTTGGCAATATATGTGCAATGTATTTTTCAAAACCTGTCCTCTTTGGGTCCCTCACAACTGCCTACCCAGCGTCTTTTGGGCACTCCAACGTCTTTTGGTAACCCTCAAGGACATGCAATTTTGCAAGAACTTAATGCTCACAATTCATGCAATGTATGCAATAGTTTGCAAAACACATCTATGCATAATGTATATGCAATTATTTACAAAACATGTCTACGCATAAAGCATTTATCACATGTATGTTGAATTAAGTCATGCTAAACAAGTCATATACTGAAAACATGTATTCTCAAAACAATCATAGTTCTTTTAAAAAAGTCTAGTAGCGATAGAGGACCTACCTGGCTAGGTCGCGCTAACCCCTTTGTCCTCGTATGCTCCTGAACATGGTTTGGAGAATCAAGGTTAGTTTGTCCTATCTTTTATGGGTTTTAGAGTGGTTGGTCTTATTACTTAGGCATTAGGGGTCCATCCCTATGCCTCTGGGTGTCCTAAGGTCCTAATTGGGCCTTGGTATCCTCAATTTTCCAAAGGTCTAGTGGCCACGCGCCACCATCCTATTCTAAGGGTCATGTCCACCTTTGATTGGGCTTTGATTAAGGATTTTATAGTTTGGGTGTGTCCACGTCATCGACGCGGACACAACGCCTTTTGCAGCACCTCAATCGGAGCTTTAGATCTCAAGTTATAAGCTTTTTAGTGTCACATGTACATAAGGACCTTAAGAGTGAAAAGCGGAATGCTAGCGTGCTGCGCGTCAGCGTCATGCGGCCCTCTGTTCATAAGAGGCGAAAAATCCCGAATTGCTAGCGCACTGCATGTCTGTGGCATTCTCCTCAGCGGGCGCGTCTGCAGACGTGCCAGATTTCCCGCTTGTCTGCTCCTTTTGCGGGCACGATGCGCCCGTTTGGTTTTTTTCAAACGCGGTCAACGTGTTACGTTCCGGCTGGAACGTTTCGTTCGTTAGGGGACCGGGGCATCCTCAAGACACCCTGGATCAACCCTGTTGAACCAGTGTGGCCCAGGGAACATCCCTGGGTCCTTGGTGACTCTCCAGAGCTCTATTTTGCATGATTTTTCATGCAAAAACTTAGGGAAAATGATCCTAGGACTACTGTGAAGACGGGTTTTGAGGGATCTTGGGCATACCTGGCTCGTTGCTGGGTTTTTCTCCTCATTTCCCCTCTTGGTTGCTTCTCCAAAATGGGTTTTCTTCAAGGTTTTGGGCTGCCATTAGAGGCGCTCAAGAGCTCTATTTATAAAGCTATAAGAGGGTTTTGGAGGGGGCTCTCACCGCCCTTGAATGGCGGTGGAGAAACCTCTAGAATGGCGGTGATTTCTCCTCCAATCACCGCCATTCTAGAACCCTCTAGGGGGTTGAAGATGAAGGGTGCCCGTATCAAAACGGGCCCATGTGTTTTGCAGGCTAAATCCGTTTTTTAATAAAAATTACATTTTTGCCCCTGAACTTCAAAGGGCCATAACTTGCTCATTTTAACTCAGTTTTGGGTGATTTTGGTCTTGTTGGATTCCTTTTTCTGAGACGCACCTAATGGTACTATTTTCAAGACCAATTTTCTAGGTTCAGTCAAGGTGAATAGTGAAATGACCAAAATGCCCTTATCTTCAAAAACTGAACTTTTCATTGCTAACTTGGGATTTTAAAATTACAAAATTGGAGTCATTACAATATCACTTTCAAGTCTTCTCCAAATTGCACTACCACGTTCAAGTTCTTCCCTAAACACATCTAAAAGTTTAAAGAAAAAATGGTCCTAAAAACTATGAAACTTTAGCATGAATATTTAAACCTTCAAAACCAACTCTAAAAGTATGAATCCTTTATAAATTTTTACAACTACTTTTGGTTTTTTATTTCTGACTGTCTTCATCTATACACAATTTGAAGCTCATTTAGGTGCATTTTCACTCTCGTTAGCTAAATTAAATACTATTATTGAATGAAATTATATGTATGTATGTATGTATGTATGTATGTATGTATGTATGTATGTATGTATGTATGTATTCTTGGACAATATCGATTTATGTGTTGGTTAGTATTTACCTTCCCTGTCTCATACATGTTTTACATATTTTTCTTGGTTATGATTAGATAATTTCTTTTTAATGTTAATTTTCCCAATGAATTTTCTTTTTCATGTTAAGTGTCAATCTTCATTATTAATTGGAAACTTTCCACATGTGTACATGCATGTAATTTAGTTTTTATTCAAGCATTTCTAATTCTTGTACACTTAGTGTTTGGTAAAATGCTTAATCGAGTTCACTAATCTTTTCATGTCTAAGAAGTCGTCACACTTTGAGCTTCAATTTATTGAAAAAATGGACAAATATGTTTGGATGACCATGATAAGAATATCAAAATAATATGAGGGAATATAGAATTTCATAAAATTTGAACTTAGGGCAAGTGTTGATAATAATCACATGCGTTGTCCATGCTCAAAATGTGAAAACTTGAAAAAGACAATTGTAGGGTAGTTGAGAGAACATTTATACTTCAATGGAGTCCATGGAAGCTATCACCCATGGAATTGGCATAGAGAAGAACTTTTGTATGGGGCCTCGACAAAGGTAGAAATATTTGATGACATTGTAGGAAGTGTCATACACAATACAATAGCACTAATGTTTTAAGATGGATACAATGACTTCTAGGAGAAACCTGAACTATTCTATACAACAATAGAGGAATCCAATGAGCCATTGTACATTAGGTGTAAAGACTATACTAAGTTGTTTGTAGTGATAGAAATTTACAACATAAAATCGATACTTGGTTTTTCATATCAAGGTTTTACAAAAATCTTGAAAGTGGTGGGTAAGATGCTACTAAAGTAGAACAAACTAACAAGGTCCACATGGGAGACAAAGAAAACACTAACTATAATAGGCTAATGTACGACAAGGTACATGCTTGTCCCAATGATTGCATCTTGTATGGGAAGAAGAATAAGGACAAAACTACATGTCCAACTTGTGGACAATCAAGAAAGAAGTTGAAGAAGAATTCAACTGAGATGGTAATGGATGTCCCTACAAAGGTCCTATGGTATTTCTTCCCTTCCAAGGTTTAAAAGAATGTTTTGTATTATAGATTTAGTGAAGAAACTAGTGCGTGGGATAGCTTTAAAATTACTCGCAAGTGCACAAATCAAAGTGGTAATTGGACATGAGAAAGGTCAATCTCGTGAACAATCTCAAGGAATTCACAATAGATTGGACCTTTTTTAAGTTTCTTATCTTACCCAAAGAGAAATTTTTTTTATTCAACTTGAAAAGGAAGCAACATGAAATGGCCAACATGCATAAAATTAGAAACATGAACTAAAGGAAACTTTCTACAAATAAAGATTTTCAATGGAATTAGGAACTTTCCTAACTAATGTGCATTCAATAAAAGAAACTAATGCAAAAACAGAATGAATGAATCTACAAAATTTAAATTAAGGAAACTTACCAAAAAGGAAACTTTCCTAATTCTAAAACTTTCTAAAAATGGAACTTTCTAAAACTGAAAAGGGAAACTTTCTAAAACTACACTAAGATATAAAACAATTAACTAACTACTACTAAATTAAGATTAAACAAATAAACAAAGCAAGGCTTAAAGAGGAATTACCCAAGTACCATGCGCATGATCCATGGGATGGTTTGCATGGTTCATGGTATAGAAATTGACTGAAATTGGTGAATCAACCACTAACTATTTTGCAAACCAATAAAATTTCTTAAAAATAACCTAAAAACCTAAAATATTTCTAAAGGAATCAAGAAAATAAGATGCATAAGCTTTTGGAAACTAAGCATGAAGATTGAATGGAACAATTCTAGAATTCAATTACTTAAGAAACTCAAATCAAACCAAGCATGGAAAGCAATTGACCTAGCACTTTTTATATTAGATAACACTAAAGATATAAATTAGTTTAATACTGGAATCAAGCATGAACAATGAACTTCAAATAACTTTATTGATTGAATGGAGAATTACACCAACTTTAGAGCACATTTAAATAGATTAGAATATGAAAAGTGTACATTCTTCCCGCACTTGAAACTTGATTCAAATCAAATATCCAACACATTCCCATGATCTCAAACTAAACTTAGATGATATGTAAGTGAGACCTAAAACAGAATCAACATAATAGATTGCTGGAATGATGGGACTAGTTATGGCAAAAGACGCCTAGAACTATTTTCAAAATCAAGAGAAAATGTGGAAATCGAGGAAGGAAAGCAAGGATTCAAGCTACTTCTTCTCTTGGCTGTCACTACCAAAGAAGAACTAACTTGGATCTTTAATGAATAAGAAATAAAAACCAAGAAGATGGAGGCAAAGATTCAAATGAAAACAAAGAGGATCTATGTGGACAAAACTATAGCAACAAAACAAGAGCAAAATTAACTATGAAAGCAATGAATTGAAATCAAACTAATAACCTAGAATTGAAGATAAAAAAGTAAGATAAAATACTTAAGATTCCAAAGGAACAACAGCCAAAAATAAATCCCATGTCCAAAGCTCCAAAGATCTCCATGCTAGAGTGCTACTTTCAAGGTTTTGTTACAAGACCTTGACCTATTAAAAACAAAAAAGTGAAATCCACGGAGCTTTATAGATGGATGAGTTTCAATTGAATAAAGATATTCTAACAAAGGGAAGAGAATCTATATCTAGGGTTTCAATAAGGAAAGTTAGGTGGAGAGTGAGGTGGAGGAATGAGATAGCAAGGTAAAATCACGGTGGTTGCCATAATTTTTAAGAGGGAGAGGCGCCACATTTTGGGAAGGTGGTGTGGTGCTCCTCCCCATCTAAATACATGTGCTTTGGTTGTTGGAAAAGAGAGAGAAAAATGGAAAGGAAAATGCCAAGAAAGATGGGAAAACATCTAGGGTTTGAGATGGTTTAAGTGTGACATAGAATTAGGAGTTTCCTATTTAGGAAACCACCTAAGGTGACAACCAAGCAAGGGGGAGGCATCACTTTTTGGGAAGGTGCCTCCCTCCCTTAAGAAAATATCGTGGAGCCATAATTGGGGTGGGAAAAATGATGGAAAAATGAAAATGGAAATTGGGTTTTCTTTTTGAATGGTCTACTTATACATGTTCATCTTACCAATTACAATTTTACTTCAATGCCTTCCAATTATCCTTTGAAAATCACATTTTTAACCTAAGATAATCACTTGAATTGATCCTCCAATCAAGTGACTCCATGTGGCATGGCTTCCATGTAGCTTCGTGGCCCATTCCTTAGTGGCTTGAGTGGCTAACTCCCATGGCTTCAAAGCTTGAATGGCTTGGCTTCTTTAGGTTTCCTTGTTAGACTAGGAAACCTCATGCATGGCTTCAATTCTTATGCATAGTAGTGGAATTGCATGGTTTATTGCATGGACCATTTTAGTCACCTATGATGCTTCCCATTGCCTTCTTGATTTCGTTAAGATGAACATTGATTTAGCATTGGAATGTTGAATTTTATATCTTTGGCCTTCTTTTGATCTTGATCTTCATGTCTTATCTTACTTGATCTAGGTTGTTGGATCATCGTCTCAGCACCTACAAAAGATGAAAAGCCCTAATTAAATTACAGAAAAATATGATCGTTCATATAATTACTTTGATTTAGCTTTTGAACCTACAAAATATCAAAGTTTTGAATTACTATGTTAGAAATGGATATGTTATAAAATTCTAGAAAAACCCTAGAATTGTGCCTATAATGGATAACATATGGGCTACTAATTGGGTACTTTTGTACAAAATTGAACACTTATCATACCTCTTGACCAGAATTTTGCTAATCCTAAGAAAAACATGTGAAAAATCATAAAAACAAAATAGTTTTCATTTTCATAGGTACTCACACTTGCATTTGGCATATGCAACATGCCTTAAACCCCTAGGTCACCTATAATGGACTAGTTAAGACTTGTGAGGGTTTGCAGTACATAGGCTAAGTCATTTTATTTATCTTAAAGAATTTTCATCTATTAGGAGTCTACTAGCTTAAACAACTTAATAAAGATGAATAAAAAAATTTACACTTTATCCACTTACCAAAGCCATTTTATTATAGTTATATCTCAGAGTGCATCTTGTGTACACACTACATAAGTCTATAGTTCTAAACATAAATGCTTTTATTCCTTTGGAAAAATGTGTTGACCTCAAATTCTCATTAGTTTACACATAGAAATGAAGCTCTCAGAGAAAGTGGTCAAACAAAATTCACATACTATATGATTGAATCAAAAGATACTAATGGTTCATCTAAGTTCTTTTAAGCACAGATGAGACAAAGAAATATGATCCCTAAGAATAGATGTCATCACCAAGACTAGTAGGGATAGTTCACCATAATTCCTTCCTATTTATATCCTCACTAAGGCTATTTTCTACCTTAAGATCAACAAGCTTTAGATAGGATGAAATATTGGCTTTGGATAGGTTCTGAAAGAAAGGGTAAAATGGATTTAAAAGTTTCAAATCTGAGCAAATGTCTTCAATTGAATGTTGGACAACTTTACATATCTTTGGTATCGAAGTGAATATCTTTTCTATTTTTCCTTTCTCTTTACTTTACTTTTATTCTTCTTTTGATACTTCACTTTTTCTTTATTTTCTTTGTATTTCTTTTTCTTTGAGGGAAATATTGTTTTGCATAAACACTTCGATATTTTTCACTTCTTAAACTTTTGTCTCTTTTTCCTACTTTTTTAACCATCTCTACTTATTTTGAAAGACAGGTCATAGATATTTTTAACAAGGTTTCTAGGTTAAGGTAAATGGGGTTTTGAAAAGAAAAACCTTACCAAGAGGCTCAAAGGGTCTAACTAGTTGTATAATATACTTGGTAGGATTTATATATCTGGGTTAGAACCAGGATGGCCTACACCATTTCCTAGGTTTCTTAAAACCTTTCAATAAATGTTTAGGATAGAAAGTTAGTAATCCTTTTTATTCTTGGCATTTTGACTAAAACAAAGAACACTAGGAATTTTCAAAGTCTATGTACACTGAAGAAATTGTGGA
This sequence comes from Warburgia ugandensis, assembly GCA_035236585.1. Lineage (NCBI taxonomy): Eukaryota > Viridiplantae > Streptophyta > Magnoliopsida > Canellales > Canellaceae > Warburgia > Warburgia ugandensis. Next base: position 53,619,750 of record CP141128.1, on the reverse strand, counting down.
ATTACATACAACCTTAAGAAAAATGATAATCTCTAATACTCACTTGGGTATAAAGGTCACCACTAATTTTCTTCAAGGTCTATAAGTTATAACTATCTATTAGTCTATACTTATGCAGTATGTAAGTATATTCTGAGATTTAACTTTCATACAACACTTTTAAGTCATAAACCAAATGCAGAATTAACCATATGCATATCTACTAGGAAGTTAAAATATGAGAAATACTAAGCGTTGGAAAATCCAATTCTCATCATAGTAAAGGAACTTTGACCTTGAAAATTTTAAAAACTAAAAAAAAAACTCCTTTTCAACAAGAAAAACTCAAAAAATCTTGTGCATATCTACACCCTCTAACTTAAACTAAACATTGTCCCTAATGTTTTCAAATGTAGGACCCCTACATGATGAATGGGTAATGTAGACAGCCTAAAAACCATGGGTTGCCACCTAATAAATAGTAAATTTAACATCTTCAACCAGACTTGCAATCCCATGACAAATGCAAATTTAATAATGAATGCTAATCTTATGATTTATGCAAGTGTCATGAGACATGCCAAGGTGGGTCCTGTATACAAGTTCCTGTAACAATATCTCCTCTATTTTAGGGTTGACCAACTCTAAATCTGTTTTCAACCTTTGCCGATTGACTTTGGAAATCTCATCTTCCTTTTCTATCTAATGGACCCATGATGGTAAACAAAACATACTATGTAGGGTCTAGTCCATCATGATCGATGTTTTCTTGGAAATATATGCAACCTAGAATTGTACAAAAGGAACTTTTATCCTTGCTGACTCATATGCATCTTTCTTAAGCTCATCCAACTCATTAAGTTGGAGTTTCCAATGGGTACCAGCAGTATCTATGTCAAAATTAATCTATTTAATAGCTCAATATGCTATATGCTCAAGGTCTACTAGGAGGTGTCAGGCCTTCCCATATCCACTAGTCTGAGGATGCTAAGGGGTAGCAATTCTGTGGCTAACACTAGATTTCTTTATTAGATTCTCAAATACCGTATTATAAAAATGTTTACCCCATCACTATTATGACCCTAGGAGTACCAAACCATGAAAATATATTTCTTTTATGAACTTGATCACCACCTTATGGTCATTGGTCTTACACAGTATGCTTCCACCCACTTGGACATGTAGTCAACTTCCACAACTCTGCACAAATAACCAAAGGAGCTAGGAAAAGGTCCAATAAAATCAATGGCCCAAACATCAAAAAGCTCAATGATCAAAATAAGATTTAAAGGCATCATATTCTTTTCCTATGCATCATAACTATTGACATCTAGCACATGCTATGCAATAAGCATGTGAGTCCTTAAAAATGGTTGGCCAATAAAAGCCACACTGCAAAATCTTCTCAAGTGTCTTTCTAGAACTAAGTGGCCCTCACATGCATTGTCATGACAAAGAAAATGATCTGATGATGTTCACTATCTGGTATCCATCTCCTAATGAGCTAATTAGGATAGCACTTGAACAAGTAAGGATCATTCCAAGTGTCTAACCTTAGCAAGAAATCTTTTTGTATCTTGTTTAGACCAATGATTAGGCATTGGACTAGTGACAATATAATTGACAATATCTACATATCAAGCAAGTTGAAAAATGTGCAATAGTTGTTCATCTGGAAAAGTTTTTGTTCTAAGCACAGTCTTGCTAGTGGACTCCACAACTAGCCTAGACAAGTGGTTTGTTATAACATCTTTAGAGCCTTTCTTGTCCTAAATTTCTAAATCAAACTCCTATAACAATAAGATCTATCAGATCATCCTAAGTTTAACATCCTTCTTAGACAGAAGGTATTTTAAAGTTGCATGGTCCAAATAGACAATAACTATATATCTTAACAAGTAAGATCTAAACGTATCTAAAACAAATACAATTGCCAACAACTCTTTTTCTATGGTGGAATAATTGAGTTGGGTATCATTATGTGTCTTACTAGCATAATATATCACATGGGAAAATTTGTCAATACACTACCCCAAAATAGCCCTGATTGTGTAGTCTAAAGTGTCAAACTTTATTTTGAATGATGCACTCCAATCTTGCGGTTGAATAATAGGTGTAGAAGTGAGTTCATCTTTTAGGCACTCAAATGCTTTGGTGCAACCATCATCAAAGTCAAAAGCTTCCTCCTTCATAAGTAAATTATATAAGGGCTTAGCATTTTTACTAAAGTCCTTAATGAATCTTCTATAAATACTAGCATGGCCTAAAAATGAGTAGATTTCTTTTACAGTCCTTGGAGGAGGAAGGTTAGAGATTTAATCCACTTTGAATTTGTCTACTTCATGCCATCATGTGATATTATGCAAGCTAAAACAATGCCATTTCGTAACATGAAATGATATATCTCCCAATTTAACACTAAATTCTTTTCCTGTCACCTAGTAAGGACAAGTTTTATATGGTGCAGGCATTCATCAAATGAAGAACCAAACACTAAAAAATTGTCCATAAACACTTCTAAAAATTTGTCCACCATATTAGAAAATATACTCAACATACACCTTTGAAAAGTAGCTAGAACATGACAAAGTCCAAAAGTCATATGACGATAGATGAAGGTCCTAGAAGGGTAGATGAACGTAGTCTTCTCTTAGTCCTTAAGTGCTATGGGGATTTGGTTATAGCTAGAGTATCCATCAAGAAAGTAGCAATAACTATGACTAGCTAACCTTTTTAACATTTGGTCTATAATTGGAAGAGGAAAGTGGTCTTTCCTCATGACCAAGTTAAGTTTTGAGGAATCTATACAAACTCTCTACTTGAATCATGAGAGTGGAAACTAACTAGTTATCCTCATTTTGGACTACTGTGACTCCAAACTTCTTGGGGACAACCTGAACTAGGCTGACCCAAGTGTTGTAAAATATAGGGTAGACGAAACCAACATCTAAGAGTTTAAGGACTTTGTCTCTAACAATCTCTTTCATATTAAGGTTTAGTCTCCTTTGTGTTTCCCTATATGGTTTACCATTTTCTTCTTGGTGAATTCTATCCATGCACATAGTAGGGCTAATCCCTTGGATGTTTGTTATGGTCCACCCCAATGCTATCGTGTGTTCTCAAAGAACATCAAGAAGCATTCCTTTTTATTATTTATCTAGATTTCAGGTTGTGATTACAGACAAGGATTCATCTAGTCCTGAGTAAGAAAATTTAGATTTTCAGGTAATGACTTAAGGACAAGGTGGGTGGTTTTTCTACTGAAGCCACTAGGATAGAATTCGAAGGAGGAAGTGGTCCACTAGAGGTCCACATTTGGAGGTATCTGTTATAAGTGTAGGCAAATTCCTTTCTTGCTTTGCCAGAAAACCACAACTTCCCCGGCCCAATTCTCTGGTAGTTAGTGCCTCTCCATTTTGGAATGAAATGAATAGGAGTGATTACTCTATGCTGAAGAGAGAAAGTGGTTGCTCAATCAGAAAAAGAAAACAGACAGTAGAATTGTAGGGCATGAGTTTCAAACCTTGCAGTGAAAGGTTCTGAGGCAACCACGAGACATGGAGTAACCTTTCTTTAAAAGATTATTTACCTTAGCAATGGACTTGCCTATATCAAAATTATTGTTAAAATGTGCTAGACATGCCTCAAGTAGGCCTAGAAAAGATGATGGTGGATTAACATCGTGAAGTAGACCTTCAATTAAACTAACTATATAGGAATCATCAAGGTCTAAATGCCAATGATGGTCATTAAAAACATTGAGCTCAACTTTCATATTGCCAAAAGATAATTTCATCACACCATTTCTATAGTTGATGATGGCATTGGATGTTGCCAAAAATAGATGTCCAAGAATTACAGGGATCTAACTACCAAGGTTTGACAGGGCTAGGTATCCAAAACAATAAAATATATAGGAAAGTAAAATTGGTCCACTTGTATTAGACCATCTTCAACTATATCATGTGAAATCTTCACCGACAAAGTGGTATTGTTTGGTTTAAGATCATGGAGGCCAAGTTGCTCATAGGCAGAAAATAGCAACATGTTTACACTAACCCCTAAATCTAATAGTGCCCTATCACTAGCACGATTTCCAATAACACAAGAAAAGGTAGGACAACCTGGATCTCTAAACTTAGGAGTGGTTTGGTGTTGAATTAAAGAGTTTAGCTGCTCGATGAGGAAGGCTTTCTTCTAAACATTAAGCTTTCATTTTTGTGCACAGAGAGCTCTTTAAGAAACTTAGCATAAGCAGCAATGCCTTTAATTGTTTCCCTAATCTTTCATGCTTTATTATCAAACTAATGCCTACTCCTAAGGGTAGTGATAGACTTCACTTACTCATGGAGTTTTTGGATATATGAACTAGAGCCTATTTCAAACTATCCCTTATGGTTTGGAATTGGTTTGACTAAGAAATTGTCCCTTTCCTCTCTTTCAAAGCAATCAACAACTAGCTTATTTACATTTCAAATTTGGCAATAGCTTGGGAATTGACAATTGATCTTTGTCTACTCTCATTTTGGATATTGTGTAAGCCCTTATTAGTCTCCTCTTGCTTCTTAAGGAGTAACTCTATACTATCCTCAACTAATGGTTTCTTTGGTTGCTGAGAAAGCTAAAATCCAAGTGGCTATTAGGAGAATTGAAGCTTTAGGAAAGGTACGTGTAGGAGGTTCATAGATGGACCTTCCTGGTAATTGTTCTTAGTTCATGACAAGTTAAGATGCCTAGCCCATACTGGATTATAGGTCTTAGAGTATGGATTATTGCTAGGATTTCAATATGCATTTAGATTATTTACTTCTTTCAAAAGATGTTCAATGTATACACTATTGAATGGACAAGTCGAAGTTAAATGTGCTGGGCTGGAACAAATACAACAAAACTCTAGTAAAGGTTTCATGGATGCCTGGACATCCAAGAAGGTTTTGAACATATTTTCAAGCTTGTCTACTCTTCCACCCAATGAGTCAAACTTATCCATTTGATTAATATAGAGTCAAGCTTATGGGATGCATATATGGTCACTCCTATTTCATACAAGCATCCTTTATTTTGAGGTTGGGTATTTCCTCATCTCCTATTAGAATAGTCCCATTGTTGGAAATTGTCACAAAATTTTGAAAAAATTCCCATGCTTCTATTTCATTTTTAACATGAGGGATCCTCCACTAGCTGCAACCATTTGCTTATTTTGAGGTGTAAATTCCTCATATAAGTACTAAACTTGCTATCATTTCTCAAAACCATGGCAGGGACACCTTTACAATGACTCATCCAATCTTTCCCAACATTCATAATATTGCTCAACATCTTTTTGTAGGAAATTAATGATCTCCCTATGAAGTACATTAGTCTTATGGACGGGTAAGAACTTGTTTTGGAACTTCCTAGATAACTGGTCCCATGTGTTAATGGAACCGACCTCTAAAGGATTCAAGCATGATTTGGCCTTATCTTTGGAGAAGGGAAATAACCTAGTCTAATAGAATCATCTGAAATGTTTCAAAATTTGAATGTAGCACAAAATCAAGGAATTACATGACATGTACATATGGATCCTTTCTCCCACGCCCATAAAATGTTGGGAGTAACTGTATGACTTCGTGTTAAATTTCAAAGCGATTGGTGGTAATGTAAAGAATGATGGAGTAGTTTGTTGAAGTGGTGCATAAAAATCTCTAATTGCCTTATGCTCAACTTCAGCTAGTGGTTCTATCATGGGGTTAATATTTTGATTTCTTGCCCCTTTCCTGTGGACACATTCAATCTCATAATCTTATGGCACAAACCTATCTAAATGATGCAACCTAACTCTACATGTGACTCTTAACTCTATATGATGCACAATCAATCAATCCCTAATGTTCATGAGCTATTATAATAATATTTGTTAATCTATAGGGTGGTAGCTTTTAGACCTAGACCTAGAAAACTCCTCATTTTATCCAAGCTAGACTACTGCTTATTAGTTATGTTCTACTCTAAAGTGGTTGATACAATTCCCAAGGAAAGAGGCTCTTAAACATTAACAACCATCAACTTAAGGCATGGGAAAATTTCTTGGATTTTGGATATCCACTATAACCACAATGCTCAAAAGCCACTAGAGTGAAAATATATCTCCTCTTTTAAAAAGAGTTCTAAAAGCTTGAAACCCTAAGTCGCTTACTGCTTTATTTTTAAATTAAGCTTTTAAGGGTTGGGATAACGACATACAAGGATCAATTTGATTACCTAGGTGGGCCAAGGAATTGGTGATGAAATCTAGTCATTATCTTATGAGGATTCCTATGGGGCCCTTACTATCAATGTGTTCCATCCAACATAAAGCAGCAAATGTGCAATGCAATACAAGGGAAGGACATTAATGCTTACCGATATGCCATCTAACAAAGGTAACCTTTGTTAAATAGGTGCAATTTAATGCAACAAGTATAATAAATGATCCTAAATATATGAGTTACACTACCAACCAATATGCAAACTACACTAAATGCAACTACACTAAGATAATAAAAGAGAGTGAGAGAAGCTTATAGTGGGTTTCTGATGAAAATCAAGTGGGCCACCACACCCCACAACTAGCATGCTTTATAACATAATCATATTTAAAATGCTATTATATAAAATGAAACTAATTACATTAACATTTTTAGAAACCTTTACTTATGATGCAACCATTAGATCTTAGATCTTTTCCTTTGATTGAGGGTATTAGTTATATTTAGTGGATTTTCTTTATTAAGGTTCAAAGATCATATTGATCCATTTTTGTCATAATTCATCCATGATTTCCTTGGATTTCAACATATCAACATTCATTCTATCCATCCCAAGGATCTGATCACACTTGATCTCATTGATGAAGTGGTACCCTTTGTATTTTTAGGGTTTTTCTACCATAATGGGTAGATCCCTTAATATATCTTAGATATGACTAAATAAAACATAGATATCACTTTATTTCAATAGTATATCATTAGTAAAACATATTTCCAAGATCTGATCATCTCAGATCTTGAAGATCTAAGTAATTGGAAACTTGTTTCTTTAATACAGAAAGTTTTATTACATAATTTCTAGATTTTATTATTTCATCAGAAAATAGAGGTTTCAAGCTTTCCATAGCTTCTTTTTTATCCCAATTTGGAGTTCAGATGGCTCCAAAATTAGATCTAGAAGTTCACAGTCGTTCCTAGGGCTTAGATTTGATCTGGGCCCAAGGAACGGACGGCCCAAATCTTTTGGGCGGAAAACTAAGCCGGGTGGAACCTCCCGCTCTTCGGGCGCATCTGCCACAGAGGCGCAATGGAAGCGCCTGTCTAGGACTTCCACGGACGCAGACGGGACGAGCAGGATGCTAGTCGTCTGTGCGCTTGTAAACGAGAAGTTTGTCGGGCGCATCCACACGTCGGTTTGATGGACGCGCCATCATCCCGCTTGGGATGATGTCCCATGCAGAGCGCGTGTGGAACATTTCTGCATTCGCCATTTTCGGCGCTGCGTCACGCGTGGCGTTTTGGTCTCTGTTAGATCTGGAGATCGGACAATCCATTCTAGACTATCCAATCAATCCTCTCTCAATTGAGGGCCCAAAACTTCTCTTATCTTTGTGAAACTTCTATCCTAGGGGTTTTGGACCCTTCTTGATCTATTAGTATAGTCAGAATTTTCATCTGAGCACTCTATCATCCTGATTTAAGGGTTCTGTTATTACTTTATTTTTACCTTTTTTATCATCAAAATAAATTACAGTAAAATAAAATTTTCATTAAACATTAGTAAACATGTATATAAAGTACTCCCACCTACCTGATTGGAGAAAAATGTTGTTTATGTGGCCAATTTAAAAGAAATACCCTTTGAAGAAGATATGGCCCAAGATCCACGTTTCTTGTAAATTACCGTTATTTGAACCGTTGGATCTTGAAATTACTTTGGGGGTTTTGTAACTAAGATATGGTGGGAATTTTTGGATAGTAGAATTGATGAAATGAGTTCTGGAACAGAGTGTCTATTTGATTTTAGGTCTCTTGTTCCAATCTAAAAAGAAAAAGAAATTAAAAAGAGAGATATCTCTTAGAAATTTTAGGTTTTTGGGGAGGGATCTAGGTCTAATTTTTCAGGGAGAGTGAAGAAAATTTTGTGGGGATTTTATGAACATTTTTGGAAGATTTTTAGGGTTGTATTTATAGCCATTTTGGTCTTCTTTCATGATTATAATATTTAATTTTTTATTATTAAATGGCATGAAAGTCTCCCATGCTCCATTTTTCTTTCCCAAGACCAACTGGTGTTTGTTAACCCATGACTTCACATGGTTTGCTCATAATATTCATTTTTGGGTCCCTTGTGGACCCCACATGGTGTAAAAAAACTGTTTTGCCATTTATGTATAAAATTTTGGGTTTTATTCCCATGATCTCGGATTTGAGTGTACTTAGTGGCGTTGGATTCGTATGTCTCAATACATTCTAAATTTTCGATAAAATTACTATTTTACTTTGTCCAAGAAATGAAGAAACTTAAGGATTTTTCATCCAAATTTAGAATTTGTCGTGCTTATAGTCATTTTGAAGGGTTTGCTAAGTTTAATTTAAATTTTACTTGTCTTATTATTTGATTATACTTTTATAAAAAGTATATTCTAAATAACCCTAATATTTTAGCCTGAAATATCTGAAACTCAAAATTTATTGATTTTCTCAATTAATTACAAAAAAACTGGGGTTATTACAGGGAGGCACCACATTTTTAGTAAGGTGGAATAGTGGTCCTTCTCGTCTAAATACATGGGGTTTTTTTTGTTGGAAAAGAGAGAGAAAAATGGTAGAAATATAGGAAAACATATAGGGTTTGAGGTGGTTTAAGTATCACGTAAAATTAGGAGTTTCCTATTTTCGAAACCAGCAAAAGTGATAACCAATCAAGGGTTAGGCACGTGCTTCCCTCCCTTAAGAAAAAATCATGGAGCCTTAATTGGGTTGGTGAAAAAGATGGAAAAATAAAAATGAAAAGTGGGGTTTTCTCTCTTGATTGGTCTACCTATACTTGATCATCTCACTAATTGCAATTTTACTTTAAAAACTTCCAATTATCTTTTCAAAATCACATTTTTAGCTAAGGATAATTTGCTTGAATTGATCCTCCAATCATGTGATTTCATGCGGCATGGATCTCATGTGTCTTGATGGCTCATTCCTTAGTGGCTTGAGTTGCTAACTCCCTTGGCTTCAAAGCTTGAATGGCTTGGCTTCTTTATGTTTCCTTGTTAGACTAGGAAACCTCATGCATAGCTCCAATTCTTATGCAAAGTAGTACAATTGCATGGCTTTTTACATGGACCATTTTAGTCACCTTTGATGCTTCCCATTGACTTCTTGATTTCTCTAAGATGATCATGAACATTGATTTAGCTTTGACATGTTGAATTTTATGTCTTTGACCTTCTTTTGATCTTGGCCCTTAGATTATCTTCTTAACACATATAAAAGATGAAAAACCCTGATTAAATCCTAGAAAATTATGATCATTCACCTACTTGCTATAGATTACCTTCTAAAGCTACAAATATCAAACTTTTGAATTATTCAGTTAGAAATGAATGTGCTATGAAATTCTAGAAAAAACCCCACAATTATGCCTATAATTCATAACACATGGGCTACTAATTGGGTACTTTTTATACAAAATTAAACACTTATTAGTATGGCTTGCTGAGGAGAGTGTAGTTGATGACTATTCATGTCATCCAATAGACAGCCTTACACGGAAGCTTGTAGACTTCTTGTGGCCTAATTTTGGACAAGAAGCTAAAAGTCTATGACTTGCATTATCTACATATGAATTAATCCTCATGGTTCTATGATAGAAAGTATAGTTGTTGCCTTGTAATAATGGTTTGATACAACCTCCCATCATCGATATAAATGATGAGGAAGTTCATGATGTTAACTATGTTAATATTGGGTCCAAAGCCATCAGGGAACAACATTGTAGTATACTTAGCTGTCTCAATCAATGATCTTAAGATGTTATGGGACATAGGTGTTGATACTTATGATTAATACAAGAAAGTATCATTTACCATAAAGGTTATACTATTATGTACAATAAGCAGCTTTCTTGTGTACAGTAATTTGCTTGGATGCACTGTAAAGGGATACAATGCTTATTCTACCTCAAGTGACCAATCCTATTCCATACAACTTAAACATGCTAGGAAAATGACATTCCTTGGCCACAGAAGATGGTTGTAAAGAGAATCCATGCTATTTTAAGAAGGGAGAATTTAACTATAGTGTAGAGATAAGGGCACCTCCAAGGTTATTAACTGGACAATAAGTATTGGAATAGGTTCAAAACCTTAATGTATTATTGTAAAAGAAGAAAGAAACTAAACGTGCACATGAAAGAAACTTGAAAAGTTGTTGGAAGAAGAAGTCAATATTCTTTCAACTTGTGCACAAGAAATCACTACATGTACACCATATGCTTCATGTCATGCACATTGAGAAGAATGTGTGTGAGAGCTAAACTAGTACCTTGCTTGATATGTCAAGGAAAAAAAAGGATAGACTTACAGGTTTAATGGATCTTATGAATCTAGGTTTAAAGAGAAGATTGCATTCATAGGATAAGGGTAGTCAGGGAATAAACTTGTCTAAAGAAAATTATATGCTCAATAGAGAGGAGAGAAAAATTGTCTATAAAACCCTATTGGGGCTCAAATTCATAGATGACTACTCTTCAAATTTCAAAAACATTGTCTCAATAGAAGAGGTGAAAGTGTCAGGGATGAAGTTGCACTATTGTCATGCATTGATGTAGCAACTCCTACCTATAGCAATCCATTTGGTGTTGCCAAACAAAGATAGAGGATCTATTACAAAATTATGCTACTTCTTAAATGTTTCGTACAAGAAGGTGGTGGATGTTTTAAAATTATAAGAAACCCAAGAATATCTAGTGACAACTTTATGTGAGCTTGAGACAATCTTCCCACCATCCTTTTTGACATTATTTTGCACTTAATAGTGCACTCATTGATGAGGTTAGACTTTGCAGTCCAGTATACTTGTGATGGATGTACTTGTTTAAGAGGTACGTCAAATTTTTAAAAGGGTATATAAGAAACCACAACTGGCCAAAGGGGTGTATAGCCAAATTTTACATTGCAGAGGAAGTAGTGGAGTTTTGCATAGAGTTCTTATTAGGAGTGGATGTGACTAGAATCCCAATGAAGAAATAATTAGTTGGATTTCATGATCCTAAAGTTGGCAAATCTCTTTTGAGTGGTCATGTATCAACCACTGACCATAAAGAATTGGACTACACGAACCTTTTATGTGCTGTGAAACAATGTTGATGAAATCTAGCCATGCATTGAGTAAGTTGATCATGCATGATATACTTAGAATTATGACATGAAATATCCCTATATTTAGTAGTTTCTACCTTTGAATGTACCTTAAATATCACTAATTAGGATTTTTACATTTTGCATGAATAGGGTACAAGTAAAAAGTTGCTATTTTTAGCATTCAAAACCCTAAAAGAGAGCAATTTCTCTATTGAAGCAATATCATGGGCCCACATACCATAAATATGATGTCTAAAAGTTCAAAATGTTATGTGGGTCTCATTTTGATATTTAACACTGTTAGAAACCATAAAGTATCGACTAACCTCGTCGGTACCAAAGATAATGCCTTTATCAAAAGTGAGGATGGTAGATTTTCCATGCATTCAAGCATTTCACAACCTTGAAGAGCTTCTAAGAGAAGCTAGATTCATATACAATGAGTGCACATATACATGATATTTTTCTGACACATGACAAGTTAGGAAATCAGAACCCACATGAATCCACTAACTTTCTCTCTCATTATAGTCCAAAATGGAACCACACAAGGGAGTCCATGATTTTTACATGAAGAGGATGTGTAATACATATAAAAATATGTATTACATGAGAAAATAATTGAGGAGAATAAGTGGAGAGGAGAGAGATGATTGATGAAAAATCTATAGTCAACAATCATCCTTACTTTTGAAGTATTTAATGACCAAGATCAGTCCTTGTTTATGAATATCCTAAGAAACCAATGAGAACTCACTCAAATAAGGACAAACCAATGAGAAAAAATACTATAACGAAGACCAAACTAGAACCCCATTAGTGGATATTTTTTTGGTGGGTAGCACATCTTGCTTTTAGGAGAAAAACATCCCACTCTAAGTAAAGAGACATCCTCAACTACTTAAAGCCCATTGATTGGAGAAAATAATGGTGTGCTGGGAGAAAATCAAGGAGAGAAAGATATTGGGATAGGAAAACCTCAAGGAGATATAAGCCATCTATGCCTAATCATGTGGATGAAAGGGAGGCAAGAAGCTTCCTCAACCAACCTATCAAAAGCTATGGATGAAAATATGGAACACCTCTTATGCATCTACAGATCAACATTTTTAAGAGGCGGGGATAAGAAGAAAAGGGAGTATTATAATTTTAAGTTAAACTCACATGCACACGAATTAGTTGTAGTAATTCACGTGATGGAGGTCGATCCCATGAGGAATCGAATGGATTTGTGAGATTAGTGGGCCCTTACTTAAACTATTTAACCTAGCCAAAGATAGTGAGTTTTTGCCTAAACTTAATTCACGCGATGGAGGTCAATCCCACGAGGAATCGAATGGATTTGTGAGATTAGTGGGCTAAACTATTTAACCTAGCCAAAGATAGTGAGTTTTTTCCTAAACTAATGATGGAGACTAAAAATTCATAGAATTACTAAATTTCTAAATTTAACAATGTTTAAAAATAAAACTTCCGTGTATCTAAAACTTTCTAAAATTTTGAAATTAGAAAATTCTTAAAACTATTCTAGAATGCAACTAACTTAAGCAATGATCAAATGAACCTAAGCATGATATCAACTAATATGCAAAACTAGAACAATGTGGTGCCTATTGGTTAATGAATTGTATGCATGACCCTTAACCTAAGATAATGCATGGAATACTAAAATAATACCAAATGAATGAACAAGGGGCAAACATGTAGGAACATGGATGAAAGGAGACATGGAATAAACAATTAATTCAATGAAACGCATTCAAGGCCATGCGCATGACCCATGGGATGTGCGCATGGTCATGAATGTGGTGCACATGCAGCTAAAGTGTTATCAATCTATAATGGTATGTTTTGAAGAGGGAATGGAATATGTGTAGATGTAATCATCAACATGGAATTAAACCAATCAACATAAGCAAGATTCAGGACACTTAAACATCACCCAAACATATGGCAACAATCCACTTTCATAAATGAAAAGAATCATACAAGTGTGGTGTGCACCATTCTTTGCTCCAAAAATCAATCAAACTACATGATAATCTATCTTCTAGCATTTGAAACTTAAGCATGCATTTTATCGAATGAAAATCCAAGGAAAAAGAAGGGAAAACAATGAGAAAAGACGCATGTATTGGACAAGAATTTAAGATGATTCAAAGGCAGGAAACTTAATCTAATAATGACATTCTCTTGGCTATCGATACAAGAGAGTTTTAGTCTTAGATTAAGGGATCTATCACTAAAATTAAAGAGGCAAATAGCAAGGAAAATAAGGATAAAAAAAAGATGAAATGAGCATGAAATCAAGGAACAAGTAAAGCAATGAACTTAAAGGAAAACAAAGATTGAATAAAGAGACAGCTAACCTAAAACTTTGGAGGAATCAGCCATGAAAGCACCCCAAGAATGAGGCATGGAAAGCTAGAAATGTTGGTTACTACAAGGGAGAATCATTGATGAACAAGAGGAGGGAAGAAGGGTGAAGATGCACCCCTTCTTCGAAGGGGGCGATCTCCCCTTCTCTAAGATGATTTTCACATCAAACTCCTTCAAGATGATTTTCACGTCAAACTCCTTTTTATTTGTTTTGTCTACCTTCTAATCTTTCTAGCTTATGATCCTATGGTGGAGATGATATGAAGATAAAAGGTAAGGCTATTATTATACCTAAGGCAACCAAGTAGGTAAGACAACTAAAGAGGACAAGGTGGGATTCAAGGTGGGAGGCCTTCAGAAAGTGGGGGAAGGCTCCTATCATTTAGGAGTTTGACATGGAACTCCCTTCCATTCGAGTGTTGCACGTGGAATCTCTTAAGAAATATAAAGAGATGGGATGTAGAGTTGGAGGGAGAAGAAAGGTGAGGTGGAAGGAGGTGATTGGTTAGCTGGTTTCCTAAGAAGGTGGGGATTAATTGGGTAGGTTAGGTGGCATTCTAGGATTGGTTGGCTGGTTGAAATGGGAGTTTAGGAAGATGGGAGATTTTTAAAAAGGTGAGACTCTTTTGTGGGAAAGTGAAATTTGTAGTGCTTCTTTACGGTGAGGTGGATAGAGAAAGAGAGAAAAAGAGTGAATCATGAAAAGATAATAAAATGGAGCAGTATCTTCCTATTGGTCCATGTGCTACCTTATTCAAGTGGATTTCCCCTATATTATCTTCAAAATAACCCAAAAAATCTCATGGATATTTCTTTGAATTTTCCTCGAATCATACCCTTTCATGTAGCTTGTCTCATGTGGCTTGATGGCTAACTTTAAGAGCTCCATTGCTTGGCTTCATGGCTGTCTTTGATGGATTTTATGGCATGGCTTTGTAATCAACCCAATTTTTGTAAATTGATTAAGAAAATCAATAAAGTTTGAGTTTTTAGAAATTTTGGGCTGGAATATTAGGTTATTAGAAATTCTCTTTTTCTAGATCAAACTGTGATTTAAAAATTAGAAATTATGAATGTCCTCAAAAAATTGATCGAAATGACACTAAGTATGTTCAATTCCAAGTTAAAATAAAAAAATTCCTAATTTTCTCCATTTTTATGAATAAAAGGGTAAAATGGTAATTTTACCCATAATCAAGATCTAAGACTTCAATATTTGAAATGTACTTAAAAATACAATTCCAACGCCACTAAGTACGCTCTATTCCGAGTTCGGGGAATAAAACAGATTTTTGTCCATAAAAGGGCAAAATGGTCTTTTCACACCTCTGTGGGACCCACAAATGAATCCAACGGCCAGAAAACATGAAATGAGTGGTCAAACTAGTACCAGTTGATAGTGGAGAAGGAGGTGGTAGTGGAGGATCCAATGTTAATTTAATATTCAAAAGAATTAAAACATAATTATTACAAGTAATTATGAAAAATGCAAAAATGCCTATAAATACCCCCCCAAAAATCTTCAAAAAATGTTCATAAAAATTATCACAATATTAGCTTGCTTCCCTTGAAAAACTAGATCTATATTCATTCCCAAAAATCTTTCTACTTTCACTTTCTCTCTCCTCTCTCTAGATTGGAACTAGAGACCTAAATTCAATTAGGCACTTTGATCCAAATCAAGACTCACCAATCTCACCATCCATCCTAGACTATTTTCTATACAAAACCCCCAAACAAATTTCAAGACCTAAAGGTGCAATCAACAAAAAATCACAAAATAGGTGGTTATTGGACAATCTTATCATCAACAAGATATTCTTTAAAATTGGGCTTCAAAACCTAAGTTTTCTCCAATCAAGTAGGTGGAAACTCTTCCCATATTATTTCATATTATTTTATTTTTTTGAAATTAGCTTTAGGTTAAAAATTATAAAAATAAAGGACAAGAACCCTTCATTTCTGTATGATGGAGGAGTTAGATGGAAAATCTAAGCCGTCCAATTGATCCGAAAGAGTCAAAACCCCTAGAGTAGAATTTTCATGAAATTTAATCATGTTTTGAGCCTTTTATTGAAGAGGATTTGATTGGATTATCCAATCTTCCTAATAAGAACGGGCTCCTGGGACGCCGTTGTGGGACATCGCACGAAAACACACCCTGTGAGAGCATCTCCGCACATGCTTTGCGTGTGACGCTATCCCAATAGAACAATAGTGTGATAGCGCAAGTCCTGGGGTGCATGCTGCCACATGCAACCCGGTGAAGAGAGCTCGGCCACCACTCCACCTGACTAATTAGGACCGTCCGTTCCACTGGGTCCAAATCAAATCTGGACCCTCAGAAGGACTGTGAACTTCTTTCTTCAATTGTGGACTCCTCTGAACTCCAAATTAAGATTTGAAAGAAGCTATGGAAATCTTGTAATGTCTATTTTCTTCTGAAATCATAAAATTGATAATAAAAAAATACACAAGAAACTTTCTGTTTTTAGGAATTAAGCTTCTAATTTTCATGATCTTCAAGATCTGAGATGATCAGATCTTAGGGATCTAATGCAATGATAATATAATGTTGAAATAAATTAATATGCATGATTTATTTTGACAGATCTAACATAAATTGAGGAATCTACCCTTTATGATAGAAATAACCTAAAGATACAAAGGGACCCGCTTAATCAATAAGATCAAGCATGATCAGACCCTTGGGGTGGATTGAATGAATAGGATTATGATGGAATCTAGTGAGATCATGGATTAAATGTGAGAAAAATAAATATTTATGATCTTTGGTCCTTAATGAAGTAAAAGCCCTAAATGTAATTGAAACCCTTGATCTAAAGGAAAAGATTTAAAATGTAATGGTTGGACTATAAGTAAAAGTTTCTAATAATATTAATCTAATTAGTTTACTTGTCTTTTATTTGATAATAGAATTGTAAATGTGATTTATTTTACAAATTAGGAAGCATGATAGTGTAATTCTTAAATTTTAGCATGCAATGTTCTATATGTTATTAATTTGTTATAATAGGTTGGTAATTTAATTATCTTAGGGTCATGTTAGTTTAAATTTAAGACTTTAGCATGATTTCACTAGACTACTGGTAAAATTTCATGTATTTCATAAGTTAGGATCATGCTAGTTTAAGTATAGTTTTATTTCATTAGGCTAAGTTACATTCTTAGAAAGCATGTTAGTATAAATGGTTGTTAAACTTATATTGAATTTAGGCTTTAAAGTGTATGATTTAATTGTTGTCAAATTTTATTAGTAGATTCCAATGTTAAGTAGTTGTTAAGATATAATGAGCATAAATCACCAAAAATGTAAACTAATAGAATATAGAGATTCATGGACAATTAAGATGAGTGAATGACTTTGACATAATATTAGTAAGGGTTATAGTTAGTAGGACAATATAAGGATTATCAAATCCTTGGCCCAAACTAGGAGAATAATAAACCCCATTAATGACATTTTAAATGTTCATGAATTTAATTAAAATTAATAAGAAAGAGTACTTAGGGTTAAAATGCTCATAGGAACCTTATGAAAGGTTGAGCTAAGGTCACTCTAGTGAACGCTGAACATGGTGGTTAAGGGGGTTCTCTAATAGAGCCTCACTCTTACCTTACCTTCCGTTGATATTTGTGAGGTCTAAACGCCTCCTTACATGAGGATTGAAGTAACCACTTTGCGTTCAACCATTCAGCTAGTAAGCCTTAGCCAATTTGAAATAGGAGGAGTAGTTTAGACGTAGGATGAAATTAGTTATCTTCAACTAGTAAAACATTAACTGGTTCAATAATAATAATAAGAGCATAAAAGGTTAGTAAATTATCTAACCCTAATAAAAATTGCAAGTAAGATAAGGATGATTAAACAAGATCCATGGGATCTTGAATGATTAAGAACAATAAAAAGAAATAAATACTTCTTGATGATGATGATGATGATGATATATATATATACATATGTTACTTGCAATTTAGATCAAATAGAATAGAAGATCTAAACCCTTGGTCAAATATGATTCAAGGAAGAGAACCAAGATCATCCTCCTTAGGGATGATTGAACAATTGAACTTAGATAAAAAAAGAACTAGATGATAGAAGTTCTAAGCCCTTGATCTTTATCAACAAGTATAAATTGTTGATCAAAGGATTTATGAAAGATCAAGGTCAAAGAAAGGAATACACAAAGACTTAGAATAGAAAATACTTAGATCTAAAAGATTAAAAGATCATTCTAACCATCAAATCTATTGATCAATAGAATAAACACTATTTGAGAAAGATAGATCATGATAGGACACAAGTTCTAATCCTTTATATCAAACGACAAGATTAGACAAGGAATATAGCTAGGATAAAAAATATAGGATTATTCAAATTGTATAAATATATTGACAATATGTATGGATTTACAGATTACATACGTCAGTTAGGATCAGGAAAGATCTGAAGAGATGGATCACTACTTAAAGGCAGGAGAATTTTATGAATGCATCTACATGGGATGTATATGTTGAATACATGATCTTATGTCTAGAAATGTTGACAAGTGTGATGTTAATACTTGTATTAAATCCCCTAAAACCCTTATGATCCAACCAAACACATATGAAGTGGTTAAGTTAGAACTGAGGAAAATATTCTAAGTGAATATGGAACTAGAAGATATTCTAGCCCTAAGTAAACAAACAGATTTTCTAATACGTATGAAATGTATTTTACATACAAGCATGGAGGCTTGTGGTTTTGTCTATGCTAGGGGAGTTATGAGGGTTTGGCCACCTACTTCCCAAAATTTGATGATAGGATGATAGCTTGCCCTCTGAGATGCGAAAAGTCGGGTGGGCAAATTATGGGAAGGCCACCACGGTGAAAGTCCTATCTCCCCGTATGGGTAGTGACACAATATTTTTCACCATAGTATCAGTGGTGAATAGGGTAATTATCCGAGTGCACTAGTACAGATTAGACTGTAGCATGGTAGTCCTTTGATTATTTTGCACTATGATGCATATGAGATAGGCATAGTGAAATGTCTTATGTTTTAGCATGATGAAATGCTAAGTAATTGTATATTACCAGTATTTCCTAAGAAGGGAAATTCCCAAAATAGGACTAGCTGAAATATTGATTTCTCATAGTGGAAAGAATTGATCACCTTAGTTGGGAATGTTATTTGACTACTTTCATAAATTTGATAGATTTATCCATATACAGTATGTATGTATAAGGATGTACATATATGACAAAGTAAAGAGATTGATACATGAGTATGTTTATGAATAACGAGATTATGAAGTATTAGAATTATATTATCAAATTATTATGCTTCTTGAATCCCCTACCAAGCATAGCTTGCTAAGATATTGTAAATGTTTGAATGTTTACAATATCTCAGATACAGAGAAGGAGAGTTAGGAGCTCAGGACTAAAGAAAACTTAAGAGATTAATCATCAGGGTATACCCCTTGAAGACATGTATTATGTTTTGTTTGAGAGTACTGTGTTGTAATGAGAGTTTCATTGTATGGTGAGCTTTGAGTTTTGGATTATATAATTTGAATAAGTATTGTAATGAATTTGGGCTGTACTGTGAACCACTAGATGGATTCGAGGCTTTAATAAAAGGTATATTCCTTCAATGGAATTTTATCTTGTACAAAATTCTACTAAAGTTATGTATGAGGTGATGACTTGGGTTTTTACAAAACAAGTTCTAAAGAAAAGAATTCCCCTTGCTTTGCTTTGCGAAATTTTTTTACTACTAAGGGCCCTGCCTTTGAAAAATATATTACAAAATGTGTTACAAAAACCTAGGTATCATAGGCTTGGTGGCTCATATCCTTGGCTAGACTCCTTAGCTTGTCACTTTCTTCATGGCTTCATTATGGCTAGGTGGCTTAAGTGAATCCCATGCAAAGGTTGCGGACTTTGCATGGATTGTGCATGGGCCCACTTTGGCCACCTTTAACTCCTCCAATTCCATCTTTTGCATGCTTTAATGTCATCTCGATCCTTGTATGCATCCTTGTAATTATTTTGTTTTAGTTGCTTCTTAGTATATTTGAATTTTTAATTAGTAGTTAATTCTTTAATGTTGTGTAGTGTTTACTCAGTAACATAGAATAATTACTAGAGTAAATTCTTAATGATTTAATTTCCAAGCATGTGTAGCTAAATTTTCTTTCCTAGGGTTATGACGAAGTTATGGTGTAATTGAATGAATTTTTTATTAAGTAAAAGTGGACTTAAAAGATGTGCTTAATATTATTTTAATAAAATTAACACTAATTCATATATTTAGTTATTTCTACATCGGATTTATCTTGTATTTCCTATGGCAGAGATGCTAATCATGTTGAATTGAGTAAATATATTAACTTGTGTTAATTATTTGAAATAAGAAAAGCCCTAAAATTTAGCTTTAAGGAAATTATCAAATGAATGGTAAAATTCTCAATTTATTTATCATAGAGTTTTTTAATTACATTATGATGGATTCTAGACCCTAGGCTTCATTTATAAATGATTTCATAATTTTTAGATATTTTTAGAATTATTCAAGTTGTTGGCTAAGCTGAAGTTAATTAAAATAGGTTTAATTAGAATTCCTAAAATTTGAAGTCCCCATGGAGTTGACCAGTAGTGGTTATGTCTACGTTATAGTGGACCCGTGCACTTGCAAATAAATTAAAATTCACATCAATGCATAGATGACTCTCTCCACTAACTTCACTTTTCCTCTATTTTATATATGTGTAAAAATTAATTAATAGTTATATTCACTTTGATCACTTGATTAATTTGTATTAGTGAACACATAAACATCCTAAAAGCAAAGTATCCAAGTTAGCAAAGAAACAGAAGTGGTTGCAATTTGAGCACAATCGCACTTTCAAAACTTTGTTCCATCAAAAGGTAAAATGAATTACTTTGCACTTATTATAAATTGTATATTGTATATATTATACTTCATTATAACAATCATATCACACTTAATATATGTACATAGGGTCAAGATTAGCTTGATGTTCTAAGCAATGGTATATCTAAATCCTTGGGTTGGTTGGTAATGGGACCACGACCATAAGTAAAAAATATACTGGATATGCCATCAATGGTTATTGATTTTACAAAAATACTATAATAACTCAAGAGTGCAACAAAATAATGGAGTCAACTTAGTTTCTAATGCTACATTATTTTCCAATTCAAAGGATAATAGGCTAGCACATGGTGAATGATACTTATTACAAGGTTATACAAGAGATATGGACCTTGGATATACTTGTAGAATAGTGGTTGTTCTTAGGCATGATTTGGTGGAACACAGCAAAGACATCATCAAAACTAATTGCATTGAAAGTAGTTGACCACAACAAGATCTATTATAAAAGACTAATCAGTTTATTTTTGGCATCTCAAGTGAAATAGGTATTTTATATGTGAGATGGGCATGATAAAAGATGTTCAATTGTTTTATCAACTTCCCTAGGAGAATTTTATGTTGAATATGACCTAGGTGATACTACAATACATTACCTTGTATTACTAAACAATTCCATCAATCAAAGTACTTGTTGAGAATGAGGATTATGTGCATGATAATGATGAGGAGGGTGCTTAGATTGTAAACAATGTATAGGGGAGCAAATTAAGATGTAAATATTTGAATTATAATTGAAGGAGTTATTCCAAAATTTCTAAGTGCATATATCTTTAGTTTTATATGATGTGGGTACATTAGGAAGCAGGCATATTGTAGGACAATGTTTTTAAAGTTGGTTTCTTAAACCATCATTAAAGGTGTTGGTTTCTTTATAAAAACTATGATTGTACCTCATTCTTTAATGTTTTCCCCATCAATGTTCATCATCTAATGGTGGAATGATGGCCTCCTCCTTTGTTTCTTTTGTCTCTCTCTATGATGTCACCTTCTTGCCATCCATTTCGG
The DNA here is from genome assembly GCA_035236585.1 of Warburgia ugandensis. Lineage (NCBI taxonomy): Eukaryota > Viridiplantae > Streptophyta > Magnoliopsida > Canellales > Canellaceae > Warburgia > Warburgia ugandensis. Next base: position 53,598,045 of record CP141128.1, on the reverse strand, counting down.
AGATTTTTAATTTTTGTGGGATGGAAACATGATAAGAATAGGTAACACTTGTTGTCATCCATGCATTCTTCTTGTTATTAATTTCATTTAGTATATTGTTGGATGAAGTGGGTTTTCTCAGTGGAGATGTTGGGGTCAAGATCTTGGTTAGATCATAATGATTCACACAAAAATCATAATATTTCAATGGATCAACAACAACTTTTCAATGAAAACCTCATAAGAGAGGTAAAGCCTCATGGTGTGATGACCCGGGTTTTCTCATGCATTTTTAAATGCAAGATCTAAATTCCTAAGGCGGGATGCATCCCTATTTGAAAACCATTTTATAAAAAACCATGCAATGCAGTGGAAAATCTTTGGTTTTAAACTCATTTTGAAAACCCCGAGTGTCATTTGTTTTCTGAACAACCAAAGTAGTTTTTTAAAAAACTTCAGAAATCATAAATGTTTTTCCCTAGGTCTATCCAGTCACAGCACATAGCCCAACTGTAAATAAATACAAACACATGTCCAAAGGGTTGAGAGTTTACTTACATGTATAATTGTTTCCTTTTTGATTCACTTGCTCGTAGCACTAAGATAGATGTCCTCTACTCGTGGATGGAATTATCCTAAAAAATGTTAAGGATAGGGTGAGTATATACTATACTCAGTAGGAGTCTATCACTACTAGTTTTGCAATGCATGGTATATTTAAGATCATATGTTCTTAAAAATATGTGCATGTTCGATCAATCATGTTCAATATCAATATTAAAAACCACCGTCAAACTGAAATACTGACGACTTAAAGAATAGCATAATCCAAGTCGAAAGTATCATATATCATAAACATAATGGTATGCATACGATGCTCCACTGAATCCAACTCATGGATATCTGGTATGGTTGACCAACCTCATGTCATGTCATATTCAATGCAAGTAAATCATCAAACCATAGGGTCCAACTATGCCCAAGACCTCGCCGCCATGTGGTCCCCGGGTACCTGAGGACACAACGTCATAGCCTCCACGGGGCATATGACACATCGACCCAATGCCGTGACACCAGTGGTAGCTCCCTGTACCACATGCAGTCGACGTAGGGACATGCCCTTTTTGGGCGTGGTACCCATCCACCTAATAGTGGTAGAGGCTGGAGGCCAACCCAGACCTCTCAGCATAGCGCTCACGAGCTTATTAGCCCAAATCATATAAGATCAAACAAGCGAAAACCTCTTTTTCAAAACCTGTCCTCTTTGGGTCCCTCACAGCTGCCTAGCCCTCACAACTGCCTACCCAGCGTCTTTTGGGCACTCCAACGTCTTTTGGTAACCCTCAAGGACATGCAATCTTTCAAAAACTCAATGCTCACAAATCATACAATATATGCAATTGTTTGCAAAACATATCTATGCATAATGTATATGCAATTATTTGCAAAACATATCTATGCATAAAGCATTTATCATATGTACGCTGAATTAAATCATGCTAAACAAGTCATATACTTATAGTTAAAACATGCATTCTTAAAACAATCATGACTCTTTTAAAAAGTCTAGTAGCGATAGAGCACCTACCTCAAAGTCTCCTGGAGTGGTATCCTTTATCACTCAACCTGTCCCTGGGTCTCATTTATAAACTCCTGGGTATGAATGGATACAAGGAGTCCTTATTAATTTCAATCCATTTAGTCATTAGATTGCTAGCTCTACCTATTGGGTCCAAGGTCCTTGCCTAATTCATTCGTCAGGCTAGATCCTATGGTGTGGATCTACTTTCCAATAGTTAGACTCTGTAATTTATCCTCTAATCCTAACTTTAAAGTCTCATTAGGTCCGCATGCCCCAGTTCCCAGGACACCCATGTATCCTCGTTGAACTGCGACTGCCTTACGTGCGTGCGCGCCCAAAGGCCGTGCCAGGGACTGCGTTTTGCACGCGCACATGCATGCTCAAGTGATGCGCTATGACGCGCATCATCGCACAGACGCACCTTGTTCATGGCGCGTCTCAACCCCAGGGCGCCCCGTGCACCCTGGTTGAGCCAGGACCCGTGCCCCATGCTGCACGCGCACCAGAAGGACGCACCTAGGATAGTGTACGCACTGTTGTACAGCCGAAGCCCATCCCTGGGACCCTGTCCCAGGCACACATGGAGCAAGGCGTCCCTGGGACGCCTAGCTCATGCATGGTCGTCTGAGCCGGTTTGGGGACATTTTTCGGCCAGGAAATCTGGCTGGAAAACATCTGAGAACACTAGATCTAGCATGGATCTAGCTTGAAAGGGGAAGAACAGGCTTACCTGGGCAGCTTAGGGACACCCATCGCCGGTGGTGGAACCCCATTTCCGTCTTAAACCCCATCTCGCCGGGATTCTTCGATGAAGGTGGAAACCCCGTTGCCAGTACTGGAAAGGAGAAAGGGGACATGGGAAATGGCAATGGTCGGCCTGACTTGGGCCTGGTCATTGCCGAAAAACACAGAGAGATGGGTTTTCGGTTTTTGCCGGAAACCCCAGTCCAAAGTTGTTGGAAAAATCATGTTTTTTGAGAGGGGGAGATGAGGCTTTTTATAGCCCTGTTATGGCGGTGCCGCCCTTGGCGATGGAAGCTCCCTCTAGAAAAATTGAGATTTGAGGGTTTCTGGAAAAATCTAGGGAGGAAGATGACAGGGGGTGCCGTTCTCAAAACGGCCCCCTACGTTTTTCATCTTTTTCGTTTTTCTGTTTAAATTCTAGAAATACCCCTATTTTTAAACGGCCGTAACTTCTTCATACGAACTCCGTTTTAGGTGATTTTTGAGGTGTTGGATTTCATTTTTCGAATAGAATCTAATGGTACCAAGTTTTCTAAAAAATTCTTTCTTTTACTATTTTAAATAAGGTGAAACATTTAACACAGTTCACATCCTATAGACTGTCCTAAATAGCGTAAATTGCTCAGGCGTTACACATGGTTTATGGTTCCTATCCAAAATTAGAGTTTGATGACAAGAAACATGTTGTGATGAACGAGGTGATCAATTGGGCATAAAAGCTTATTCAAACTCCAAATCACGAGGTAATGGCTCTTAAAATTAACCACATCTTGGCAAAGGCTGTTGACATTGAAGCTTTACTATCTCTCTTCTCGTGAGAGTGTAGTGTGAGCTAAATACTAATAGGCCAAATCATGGTTAGATTGTTGTGATTTGGACAAAAATTGTATGATTTTAGTGGAAAGAACAACTGTTTCTGGATCTAGCCCTCATAAGATAAAGGAGGTGCCTCATGGTTTATAGTTCTTGTCCAAAATTAGGGTTAGATGATGATAGTAAGAGGCTATATTTTCATAAAATAGTTTCAAATTAACTCTTTAATCATGTGCTAGCTTATATTAGTGTGATAGTATACTATGTAACATTTGACATGTAATAAAAGGATGATCATGTGAGATGGAATATATAACACCCCAAATTTTTGTAAGGAGGTTGAATAAATAATGAAATTGAAAATTCTAAGGAAAATTAGGCTGGAATATTAGGGTTATTAAAAATGCACTTCTCATAGAAGTGGAATCAAGGTTGGAAACCTAGATATTTGATATGTACATGGAAAATCGGCTTGGATTGACAATAAGTTTGTCCAATTCCAAGTTCGGGAGAAAAATCTATATATTTTTCTCAAATTTTAACCTATAAAGGGAAAAAATGTAATTCCACCTCACAATCAAGGTATAAGACATGTATAACTGAAAACATACTCTGTGAACCGATTAAAATGACACCAAGTTCATCTGAAAATTTTGTATTTTTCTACATTTTTCAACAAAGAGCAAAATGGTCATTTCACATTAATGTGGGGCCCACAAATGTAGGGCAATGGTTTGGAAACATCAATAATTGGTCAAACCACTACTAGTTAGTTGTGGAGACAGAGGTAGAAGTGGGGGAATTCTTTTTAATATAAAATTGAAAAGAGAAAAACACAATTACTAGGGGAAAATGATTAAAATATTTAGAAAATGCCTATAAATACCTTAGAAAAACTCCCCAAAATGTCCATTAAATTCATCACAAAATTTACCAACTCCTACTCTAACTCTAGCTCCAAATTCCCTCTCCTTCTCTACTTTCTCCCTCTTTTCCTCTCTTTCCTCACTTCTTTTCTTATTTCCAACTTTACCCTTAAGTGGAAAACCTATAGAAATCCAGTGATCTGACCTCATACTAGAAATCTAAACCATTAGATCAATTTGTAACAAAATTATCTACAAAATTCCTATCCTAATTTCACGATCCACTAGCGATTTCATTGGAAAACCACAAATTATTTCCTCTCCAGCATAGTTCACTTTTTGGTGACAATTTTCTTAATTTTGGCAAGATTTTCTCCTTTGGACACTTCCAGGTAGGTTTCCTATCTCTTTATTTTCATTTTTCAATATATTTTCCCTAAAATTGGGTCACCAAACTGGTTTTTCAGCCAAAATTCTAGAAAAACTAGTACCGATGATGCAGGCATAGAACACCATCAAGGACACCTCAAATAGAAAATATGAGCTAGCCAATGGATTTAGAAGGCCCAAAAACCTTAAGAACCATGATTACAGTAAGTTTTATTTTTCATCTGTACCCTTAATTTTAAGAAATAAGATCTAGCAGTCCAGAATCAATCTAGAACGTTGAAATTGACGGAAACTTAAAAATTTAATTCCAACCTTAATTTAAATCCAAATCTAGATTAGAAATAAGCTATAGATTTCTTTTATTATTGACAATATAATGAAATAATGATATTGAGGTTTTTAATTTGATTTGTATGAAATAAAATTTAAAGTTAATTCCAACAATAGTGAATCATGATCAAATTGATGTTAAAATGGAAATCTAATCTGATGGATGCATCCAAGACATGTCAAAACCATAAGATTAATGATCAAAATATAATTTCCAAGCCTCTAGATGAGTTAAATTGATCAAAATATTACAGATTAAGATCAGCCATTAAAAATGGCTAAAAACTTAAAAATGAAATTCCTCACTCATTTTAAGTCTGATTTTTTTTATCAAGAAGATTCTATGAATATATATTGATGAGGGAAACCTATTAAACCCATAAAAATAATATTTTAATCATTAAAACTTTCTATTATTTAAAAATACAACTACTAACACCCTTCATCAAGTAGATCTGGGGTGATCAGAATTGAGGGTTTTGATCCATTAAGGATATAATGATGATAAATCATAATGGGGATGGTTAGATTAGACTGACATGAATTGAATTAAAGTTTAGACCATTGAAAATACAAATGATCATGGAAAATCCTAATGGATCCTCTTGATCTGGTAGATCAAGAATGATCAGACCAGACGAACCTATAAAAGTGATGATCTAAGGCTAATATCATGTTATTAGAGATGTTGGATCAATCAAAAACATGAAAGATCAAGGGTTGTACTCTTAATAGAATATTAACCCTAGATCTAAAAGATGAACAAATGGGATGGCTAGATCACAAGGATAAATTGATCATATGCTTAGTTAATGGTCTTTAATAGTAGATTTGATTTAATTATGATCCATGTCATGTTTGCAATTTTAGTATAATTTTCTTTAATTTCTTAGATTAAAATGTTGTTAATATTCTAGTTAATTATTTTATTAGCAAATTTAATTCATGTCAAATTTTCAATTCCAACATGATTGTCTTTAAATTCCTTAGATTTAAATTTATTAGTGTATTTTCTTTTAATTTCCTTTACATTAGTAGAGTTATGAAAAATACCTTAAAAGGGGTAATTAATAAAATATAGTTGGACTTCACAAAATAGACGTATACATCATGAGAAATAATCATAGTAAAGGTTATAGTTAGTAGGATAATATAAGGGGTGCATTTTCCATTTCCTTGGCCCAACTTAAGAACATAATAAACATCCATGATTAACATAGTATATGTTCATAGAATTAATTAAAATTAAATAGAAATAAAACTTAAGGTTATGAGCTCATAGGACCTTATTAAAGGTTGAGCTAAGGCTATGCCCTTGCAAGTTATTCATCATGGTTAAGGGGATTTCTAATGAGCCTCACTGTCTCTCCACCTTCTGTTGTCATTTCTTGAGGTCTAAACGCCTCTTTACATGAGGATTGAATTAACCACATTGGGAATAACATGTGACTGGAAAACCTTGGTCAATTGGAAGTAAGAGGAACTGTTTAGAATTAAAAAGGAATAAGTTGCCCTCAATCTAGTGAAACACTAACTGGTTGAGAAATATTAATAAAAACATAAACTGTTAGCAAATTATCTAACCCTACTAAAAATTGTAAGTAAGATAAGGATGATCTAATAAGATCCAAGAGAGATCTTGAATGATCAAAAACAACAAAAGAAAAGAAATACAATGTAGAGTATATTATTGTTGTGTGATTTTACTTATAGTATAGATTTGTTAGCTTAGAAGGTTTGAAACCTTGCTGATATATGATTCAAGGAAAATTAGGGCATCCTTCATAGGATAAACCAAATACATGTAGAAAGAATACTTGTATAAAGGAATAACTTTATACGTATAGTTTGACATATGTATGAATCAAGACCATGATGGACAATATGAAGTGAATTCCACTTTGAGGTAGGTGGATGTACAAGAATATATTAAAGATTCATGTGCATGTGTGTGTGTGTGTGTGTGTACATGATCATCTGTCTAGAATTATAGACCTTCGTGATACAAGTATACCTGTGGTACCTTAGAACAATAATGATCCAAGCAAATGATCCAACCCCATGATCTATCCAACTGATCTAATCTAATGACCCAATCGAATGATGAGAAATCAATGAGATGTGTGGACTAAGGAAACCCTAAGAATAGGGCATAGAAAATATTTCAACCTTAGTTAAACAGATACATTGTCTGATATGTACAATGTATTTTACATACAAGCGTGGTGGCTGGTGATTTTGTTTTACACAGGCCTAGGCCTGGGGATTCTATGCTAGGGAAGTTATGAGGGTTTGGCCACCTGCTTCCTAAAATGTATGATATGATGAATACCATGCCTAAAGAGAGGCTAAAAGTAGGGTGGGGCAATAATGAGAAGGCTGCCATTGTGACAGCCATGGTCCTTGCTCATGCAGACATAGATTTTGTTATTTCCATAGTTGGTATAAGTGGATTAATATGCAATTATCCAGACATTATATGAATTTAGACTGTAGTATAGTAGTCCTTGATGATTTTACATTATGATGCACATATGATAGGCATAGTGAAATTTGATGGCATGATGAGATGTCAAGTATGATGAAATACATGAGTTCCTGGAGAGAAAATTCTCATAGGAGATTTGGCTGAATATTGATTTCCTAAGTGGGAGTATAGCTAGGGGAAGGAACAAATTTTGAGTATTTTCACTATTTTAATGGGTTTACCCTATACTATATAAATGATGTATGTACTCTATGATAAGATGGTTCACGAATGGGTAAACATGATAGATTGATGAATGAGATATCGTATTCTTGTATTAATGAAGTATTATATTCTTGTATCCCCTAACAAGTATAGCTTACTGAGATATTGTAAATGTTCGAATGTTTACAATATCTTAGATATAGGGAAGGAGACTTGAGGATGTATAGCTTAAAGAGCCCAGACGTTACTAGACTAATTAGGGTATCTTCTTTGAATATTGTGAAACCAGACTATGTACTTTGTATTTGGATTGTATTTGGACAATGGATTGCAATTGTAATATAGGGGTTGTGTAAAGTGAACTACTGGATGATTCCAAGTATTCAATAAAATTTTATTTTGATACAAAAATCTTTATGTGTATTGTGTATGTTGAGGTGAGACTTGGGTTGTGTTACAAATTGATTTAAAAGAAATTAATTTTTAGTGCCTTATTTGTGAAAAATTTTACCTGCCTTTGGAAAATATATTACAAAATGTGTTATAAAAACCCGGGTCGTCACAGAATACTATGTAACATTTGATAACTATAATAAAAGGATGATAAATGCGGAGTTATCCAAAAAATTCTTAATTTGCTTATTCTTGTGCTTATTTAAACATATATGTGTATACAGAATGTGTGATTGGACATTGAATTGTATGAAAAATAGGTGCCCTTCTTAGTACAGGTTTTAAAGTTAGAAAAGAACATTTTTAAAATAAAAAATAAAAAACTAACTTTAAAAATAGTTTTTACTGACTTTTTTTGTTTCTGACCTTAAAAATTCAACTACAAATGGACAAAATTTTCACATTGCCATGTCACCTTACTGCTCTATCTTCCACAGGAGTTCTCTCTGTGAATCATTGTGTGCCCCCTTAAAAAGCTCCAATGTGTTCGCAAGTGATGACCTGTAACCCTTCTCTCAGCTAGAAAAACCAGTTATTTGTACAACCCCACCCCCACCCTCTCTCTATCCCAATCAATCACCAGCGGTCTAGTTCAAGCCTTCCCCCCTCTCTCCACTTGACTATTGTCTACTAGTTGCATGCATGACTCTCCCCCCTCTCCCTGGTTGTCACCAGCCATGCACATGAACCTTGCCCCCCCCCCCTCTCGTTATCCCATTCAATCACTAGCGGCCATGTTTGACCCTCTTTCTCTCTCTTCTCTAGCTATAGCTAACCGATCATGTCTTCAACCCCACCCACCCCTCCTCTTTGACCCAATCAGTCACCGACAGATATGCATGACCCTTCACCCCCTCTCTATCTCCCTGCTTATTGCTAGCCAACCATGCACGTGACCCTTGCCCCCCCCTCTCTTTTCTCTCTGTCTCTCTGCTACTAATTTTGACGCAAAAACTTTAGACTTTTTGATGACTAATGTGCAGGAAATGATTGATTTGTACATGTGAGTACTAAAAATACTTAAAGAAGTGATTATAAAAATTAGTTTCAATCAATTTTTTAAAGAATTGTTTCAATGCATGACTGTCAGAGTTATCTCCTATGAGGTCAAGAATTATCATTATTTCAGCACAATGACATTGATGTGAATGTTGAAATACTTGTAATTCCAATGAATTGGGATTATTTTGTCTCAAGTTTTTATTATATATTATTTTAATCATGTCCATGATTTTGCTTTCAGATTTTTGGATATTAGAACACATCCTTGTCATCAATCATTTGGAGCTTGATTTCAATTCATTTATGGAAGAGATAAAGTCATGAGTTTTTCATTTTGTTGCATGTTTTTACATTATATCCATAAAATATTTATATAAATAAGTACACAAGTAATTTCTTTAAATATATATAATCTATTTCTGTATACTTTAAATGTTTTCCTTTTTGAGTGTTTGCAACAAGGGACTTATGCTTTTGGTGCTTCCTTTCCAAACTATGTATGTAAAGCGATGTGTTATGTAGCCTTATCATGCACATTTGGATAGATCATATTCAATGTAAAATTTTCCATGTTGAAGATATTTTTTACATTCATGTTTTACATTTGGATAGATCACTATTACATGTAATTAGTATGGAATAGTCCTATTTGTTAACAACATGATCTCGTTTGGAATTGAAACAACTATGGTAGTTACTATGGACATATTTAGTTTTCAAATGGAAAGAGGTTATCCAATGTCATGGCTTGCTCCTTCCATTTAACTTTATTTCTGACTTTAAATTATTAAATTAGAAAACCAAAATGAATAATCAATGTCTATGCCATTGTTTCCATTTGAATACCACTATAAATTCATAGGCTAATGCCACCTTTGCACTAAAAAAAGCATGTTCTTATGTTTTGTTCTACTTTTGTGTTCTTTAAATGCATTAGGTGAACTATAAGATTTCATTGTCCTGATTTTATTATGTTCTTGTTTGCAATAAAGAAGGAACGTGAACAACATAAAGAATATGTACAACATGAAGAATGTGAACTGGAGGTCAACCTCAGTAGAACTCAAAAGAGAAAGGGTACAGGGTGAATAATCATGGAAAAGGTTATTAGGAGAAAGTCAAATAAAATCAAAGAAAATGTCCAATACAATAGTAAGGGGCAAGACATAGGGTTATGGATAATAAGAAGGACCACCATGGAAGAGTAAGGGGTCAAGGGTGTGATGTTGTTCCTTCCAAATACTTTGGTTGAAAGATACATCTTGTTGATGACATGGAGTCCTACAAATAGATATGTGAAAGGATAAAAATGGATAGAATTAAGAAGTTGTAGGAAGGAGCTTGGAGATTGTTTCTTATACCCCTTTGCCTCATTCTCGTATAGGTGTACCTCAATGAAATGCTAGCTACAATTCTCTTATAGAAGAAGTTCATGAAGCACAACCTGCACTCTTTGAAAGAGAAATTTCAGCCAAAGAGTTATATACATAGACACCAAAACTTTTTCATTATCTTTCTGTAATTCTCCTATCTCAACCTTTCTAATGTATGATGTATTTCACTTGGTTGGAGGAATTTGTCATTCCAAAAGAGTCCACTCTATCTTTTCATACCACCATCATCAACAACATTTTTTATATAGAGACCTCAATTCCATTATTTGTTAACTGTATCTAAGGTTAACTAGAAGTAGTAGGAAGTGCCATTGAGGTCGCCCAGCATTGTAGCATCAACTACCCTCGTACTGATGGAACCAATACTAATATTTACATTTAATTTTTCATCATAAAATTGAACACTTTCAATGATCAATATTGGTAAAAATCTCTAACTTTTACAGCTATCATCTAAGCATTATGTGGAAGTCACATGTAACACACTTCCGTCCCTAAGGTTACTCTACGGACTTATCAATGAAGATAAGGCAATGAACCACATATAAATCAAGGTTGGAGTGCTTGTTAATGATGTTGTTGAAGTGCCACTTAGTAAAGGACCTATTAGGAGTTTGCTAATAGGATCAACTCGATCACCCTCACATTGTCTCCTACATGGGGTAGTTGCAAATATTTACTTGTATAATGATACTTGACATTATGTGGTATTTTTTCATGGTAGGTAATAATTATTTCGTTTACACTACTTTTTAAACAAGACAATGTGCCTTTTTGTGGTAGAAGAATGTACTTTATCAATTTCTTGACTCTGCTATCATTTGTGGAGTGGCGAAGCAATGTCCAATGGAGAAGAGAGTTGACGATATGTTACCAAGGTTCTTTGGGTGCTCCAAGGGGCAAGGCTTCATGATTCCCTAAAATATATTATTTTTTTCTTTCCAACTTATGTTCTACACATAAGGATTGTAAACTTTAATTGCAAATCATATGATTATGTATATAACTCTCATTATATCATACTAGTTTTGGATATGTATGGTGGGCATGCTTTATTTGTTTATTCTTATGGCTTGCATATCCACCCTGAACCCTTGGAGATAATAAATAAGTAAGATTTTAATATTTTCATTATTATATATAGCAGGTAAGTAAGTTTTTATTATATCAAGTACATTTGAAATATAAATTTTTAATTCATGGTTAAGATGAGATGATATAATCGAGACTGTGAAACCACCAAAACTCACGTGAAAGAATCTCATGGTATAGAAAATATTTATTACTCTATTTTAGAAACTAAACTTTAAATATCACATATGGTTTTTATTGATGCTTTTTATTTCCTTTGTTGCATAGTGTCCTAGACAACAGTCCAATTGGGAGTACCAATACTATGTGCTAAGACACATGAAAACCCTAGTACTTGATGGTGTTAGTGTATCATAATTTAGAAAGGTAAAACATTACTGGTCATGATCTTATATTTTTTTACAATTTTTTATAAAATTTAGCTCAAAAGAATGTGACCACTGAATTAAATATGTCTGTTGCATGTCGACGTGCTTTCTAAATGGGCAAACAAGAATAGTTACTCCAAAGCAAATATCAACGAAATATAAACCAAATGGGTTGAGTATGTAATGAGTTTCAATTAGAACAATTGGAGTAATTACATCAATATAAATTATCCCATTCATTAATAAAATAACATTCTTCTTCATTTATGCAGTTCTTCTAGTTTTCACTATTTTCATTGAGGTATATACATATATATGGAATGAATGAGGGGAAGTTGGAGTATAGAAGTTCAACACTCTTAAAGTTGGTTTACATAAACTAACTTTAAAAGTCAGTAACCCATAACCAACTTAAAAAGCTTGAATTTTCAAGTCAGTATCTTTCCAATTTATTTATTTTTTATCAAATTTTGAAGTCAGCTCAATAGACGTCACTTTGATAACTGACTTCTATTAGTGTTTTTAACCATCCTTAAAACTCTCACGTCTAGTAGTGCACTTTTTGTGACGACCTGGGTTTTCTCATGCATTTTTAAATGCAATATCTAATTCCTAAGGCAGGATGCATCCCTATTTGAAAACCATTTTATAAAAATCATGCAATGCAACAGAAAATCTTTAGTTTTAAACTCATTTTGAAAACCCCGAGTGTCATTTGCTCTCACAACAATCAAAGTAGTTTTTGAAAAACTTCACAAGTCATAAATGCTTTTCCCCAGGTCTATCCAGTCACAATACACAGCCCAACTGTAAATAAATACAAATACATGTCCAAAGGGTAGAGAGGTTACTAACATGTATAGTTGTCTCCTTTGTTTATTCACTTGCTCGTAGCACTAATATAGATGTCCTCTACTCGTGGATGGAATTATCCTGAAAAATGTTAAGGATAGGGTGAGTATATACTATACTCAGTAGGAGTCTATCACTACTAGTTTTGCAATGCATGCTATGTTTAAAATCATATGCTCTTAACAACATGTGCATGTTCGAACAATCACGTTCAATATCGATATTAAAAACCACTGTCGAATTGAAATACTGATGACTTAAAGAATAGCATAATCCAAGTCGAAAGTATCATATATCATAATGATATGCATAATATGCTCAACTGAATCCAACTCATGGATATCTGGTATGGTCAACCAACCTCATGTCATGCCATATGCAATGCAAGTAAATCATCAAACCATAGGGTCCAACTATGCCCACGACCTCCCTGCTGTGTGGTCCTCGGGTACCTGAGAACACTCGGTCATAGCCTCAGCGGGGCATATGACACGTCGACCCAGTGCCGTGACACCAGTGGTAGACCCCTGTACCACATATAGTCGACGTAAGGATGTTGCCCTTTTTCGGCGTGATACCCATCCACCTAATAGTGGTAGAGGCTGGAGGCCAACCCAAACCTCTCGGGATAGCACCCACGAGCTTATCACCCCAAATCATATTAGATCAACCAAGCGAAAAACTCTTTTTCAAAACCTGTCCTCTTTGGGTCCCTCACAACTGCCTACACAGCATCTTTTGGGCACTCCAACGTCTTTTGGTAACCCTCAAGGACATGCAATCTTTCAAAAACTCAATGCTCACAAATCATGCAATATATGCATTTGTTTGCAAAATGTATCTATGCATAATGTATATGCAATTATTTGCAAAACATATCTATGCATCATGTATATGCAATTATTTGCAAAACATATCTATGCATAAAGCATTTATCATATGTACGCTGAATTAAGTCATGCTAAACAAGTCATATACTTATATTTAAAACATGCATTCTCAAAACAATCATGGCTCTTTTAAAAAGTCTAGTAGCGATAGAGCACCTACCTCAAAGTCTCATAGAGTCGCGCCTTTATCACTTTAACCCATCCCTGGGTCTCATTTATAAACTCCTGGGTATCAATGGACACAAGGAGTCCTCATTAATTTCAATCTATTTAGGCATTTGATCACTAGATCTGCCTTTTAGGGTCTATGGTCCTTGCCTAATTTATTGTTAGGCTAAATCCTATGTTGTCGATCTACTTTCCCGTAGTTAAACTCTGTAATTTATCCTCTAATCCTAACTTTAAAATTTCAGTAGGTCAGTGTGCCCCAGTTCCCAGGATACCCGTGTATCCTGGTTGAACCGCTATCGCCTTACGTGCGTGTGCGCCCAAAGGCCATGCCAGGGACCGTGTTTTGCACGCACATATGCATGCTCAAGTGATGCGCTATGACGCGGATCATCGCACGGACGCACCTTGTAGCATGGCGCGTCTCAGATCCCAGGGCACCCCGTGCACCCTGGTCGAGCCAAGACTAGTGCCCCATGTCGCGCGCATTCTTAAAGGCCGCACCTGGGACAGTGTACGCACGTGCACATGCATGCCCAAGTAGCGCGCTTCAGCACGCGTCGCAGTCAATGTCTTGCAAATGCATCTTCGATGCAGGCGGGCCGCATCTTGGTACCCAGGACGCCCCGCGCATGTTGGACGAGTCAAAAGCCTGCCGCACGCTTGCGTGCGCGCGATGCTGGCCCCCAGGGGACGCGTCACTCGTGTGCGTCACGGGGTGCATCCCGTGACAACTGGTTGTTGGACGGGTTTCAGAGGAAACCTGTCTTCTCCGGTTTCCACAGCGTCTCCCCAGCCGGAAAACACCCAGATTCGGCGTGGATCTGGGCAGGGAAGAAGCAAAACCAAATAGGAAGGGGTGGGGGCTTACTTGGGTGGTCTGGGAGAGTACCCATCGCCGATGGGTGCGCCTATTCTTCACCCTGAAGCTCCTGCTCGCTAAAAATCGTGAAGGGGAAAAACCCCAATGCCTAGATCGGAACAGAGAAGCGAGGGGAAATGGGGAGATGGGAACGGAATGGCCGGCCTGACTAGGGCCTAGCCGTTGCTGGAAAAATGCAGAGAGATGGGTTGAGACGGGTTTCCGATTTTGCCAGAAACCCCAGTCTCAAACGGCTGGAAAAAACGCGATTTTGAAGAGGGGGAGATGGGGTTTTTATAAAGGAGTGAAAGGCGGTGCCCCTCAATGGTGGTGTCGCCATTTTCCCTGGTGTATTCTAGAGAAATCGGGAAAAACGCGTTTCTAGAGGGGTCTAGTGGTTGATGACGACAGGTGGTGCCATTATCAAAATGGCCCCCTGCGTTTTTCGTCCTTTTTCGTTTTAAACGTTTTCTATTTTAATTTCAGAAATACCCCTATCTTTAAATGGCAGTAACTTCTTCATACGAACTCCGTTTTGGGTGATTTTTGAGGCGTTGGATTCTATTTTTTGAGTAGAATCTAATGGTATAAAGTTTCCTTACAAATTCCTTCATTTACTATTTTAAATAAAATCAAACATTCAAAACAGTCCATTTCCCATAGAATGTCCAATTTTCGTTAAAAATAGTGTAAATTGCTCAGGCATTACACTTTTGTACTCCTAGAAACTAGGTTTTTTAGTTTTCTCTCAAAATTGAAATAAAACATCATAAAACTTAAGGGGAATGTCATGAAAGATGCCCAAAAATAAATGCCAGAAGTTAATTTTTTTATTTTTTATGGAAAAAATAAAAACTTAGTTTTTATGTGAAATGATTATTTCTATATTTTTGTTTAAAAAATAAAAGGATTATTTGAAACTAATCAGACTTGCAATATTGGATTATTTTTAAAAAAATTATTAAAAACAAAATTAAAATTCATTCATAACTCGCCTAACAGTTAGAATATACTCTATGAATAAGGGTTTCTTCTAAAATTAGAAAATCTATTAAACAAGCTTAGAAGTTAATAATACCAAAGGTATTCAAAAGTTTATGAACTTTCACATAAGACACTAAATTTTAAATGAAAATTTGAAGAAAAATTAGAGATATAAATGAAATAAGTGATATATTACAATCCGTGCACTAACTATGCCAATCTAATTGATTCTAACAAAATATAAAACACAAGAAAATGAGTGTAAATCTTATGTCACTATCATAAAATGTGTAAAAAATTGAGAACATTTTCAATTTTATTCAAGAACTTAAAAAACTTGATTCTGATCATACTTTTATCATGTAAATTAGTATTTAAGACTACAATCAATATAGAAGAACATACTTTGTAAAGGATTGAAACTTTTAACCCTCTATTTGGTCCACCATTAGTTGAGATTTAATATTTCTATGTTCTTCTTTTCTTGGAGGTGGCTCCATGTCCCAACTCTTAAAAATCAAAGATAAGAAGAGAGTTCTAGGGTTTTTGTTTTTCAATTTTTTTTCTTACACAATAGGGGCATTTTTTCTATAATTCATCTCTCTCTCTCTCTCTCTCTCTCTCTCTCTCTCTCTCTCTCTCTCTCTCTCTCTCTCTCTCTATTGTATTGCTTATATAGAGCAATAGAGTTCTCCACAAGTCATTCTTAAGTTAGAAAGATTCGATTTGAACTATCTTTTTGGTTGTGATCTTCTAGGAACCTACTAAGTATGGTATCTCTCTAGTTTTGCAACCAAAAGCTTAGAGGAAATTTTCTTCATGCTAGATATAATGATGGGGCATCAAGTAAATCCATTACCAATAATCTCATATGGACCACATTAGAAGATTAATTACATAAGTATCCTTATAAATAAATTACCATCATGGCCCTATACTCATTTATGAAAGGCATGTACGATCAAGTACAAGGGGCCCCATCATAATGAACTTTTAAACCCTTCCAAAATGCCTTTTGAAAATATTTTAAGAGTGTTAGTACGTGTTGGACATCCTATACCCTTATGAGTTTCTAAATATCCAAAATACTTAGAATCAACCCTTAGTAGATTTCATCACGAAATATATCAAAGACAAATACTATATCTCATTAAACATATAAATTTCATAAAGTCCTAGGGCAATAATGGTTATGCATAATATTCTAAATAAGTGACACTATGTCCTATGTGTAAAATACTTTCAGACATTCTATGCATATCAAGGTCTCTATCTTTGATGATTTGAGAATTGATCATCCTCATATATCTTATGGAAGCATCCCATTT